>CM068369.1:41055851-41655851 GCA_034769895.1 Magicicada septendecula | reverse complement strand
CACAGTTACAAATTGCTGCTAAACAATTTAATTGAAATGGAACTGCATTAAGACATGAACTAGTAGTTCTATACAGCAGGCCCAACTTCACAAAGGCAACTGGCGCATTGGTTCTACTCAATTTTGTATATGAAAACAATCTAGTTACTGTTTTTCCCGAACTGGTAAAACTAGTAAAAATTATTTGTACAATCCCTATGACTACAGCAGAAAGTGAACGATGTTTCTCAACTCTCAAACGCATTAAAACATTTACATGTAATACAATGAAAGAGGACAGACTAAGTGCTCTGGGAATGTGTTCAACAGAAAAAAAAATGTTAGAAATAACTCCTAACTTCAATGAATTAGTTATTGACCATTTTTCCAAGCAAAAGGAGAGGAGAATGGATTTCATGTTCAAGCAAATAAACTAATCCAATGTAGGGAAGAAATATATTTTATTTAGTAATCCATGCATTTAATTAAATGTAATTTATTAAGTACTGTATTTAAGTTTAGGAACGTGAACTGCTTAGGGTTATAAATAATTTCAGTTTCAAACACTGTTTAAATATTGGTAGTTTGCAAGGTAGCTTTTTGATATTAACAATACTTTTAGTAGTAAAGCAAAAGGTTCAATTTTACAATTATTTCATGATAATAGCAATAATTTAGTTTCTACTGGTGACTTTTGTTACATATGGGTCCAAAAAAATTCCCCCCCCCCAGTCAAAAACGGTACCAACCGCCACTGCATAAAAGTATGTATTTTACAGAGATTGCTCTGTTAACTTGAATACCTATACTCATAAAGTTTCTTAAAAAATAGGATACATTTGTTGTCAATGATTTCATTTAGCTTCCTGTAAATTTGTAAACAAATACAAAATTAACAAACGTAGAAATTATCAAGTAACGTATCGAGAATTTGGTACAAGTAATTAGAAAACATTATAAATGCGTTCTCAAAAAATATCACTACAATAAATTGATTTAATGTCTTTAATGTTGTCACTTAACCAATGAAAATTCAGTCATCATGATCAGTAATTGTTTTGTCAAAACTAAACTATAATCACTTTATAGATTTAACAGAGTCTGATCAAATGCGTAGTAAATTTGTAGCCTTCTAGCCATATAAATTTGTAGTAAAGGTAGGACTGTGTTAAGACGAGAAGCAGAATGTAGAATTACCGCTGTATTTCAAATTGTTGCTTGCCTTCAGCGCGCGTGTACTGCCTCCCAGTAATACTGCAGCAGTCAGCAGCATGTTTTCCAAACACGGCTACCACAAAAGCTAACCACAGCTCATTAACGCCTTAACTTTGTCCCGCCCCTGTTATAAACCCTCTAACCGTATAGAACAATTGTCTCTAGTGGCTTAGTGGCTCGTTTAGTTTACTGGCTGCCAATCCACTAAACGGGACAAAGCAAAATGTTCAAGTGCCCTTTATCATTAGTTCAACGATAATGCAGTAATTTATTGGTAACATCACGCTTATCTTTATAGGCACACACACATAAAATATATTCTGTACTTCTTGTAGTATAATATATTTTTACTATGCATAATAAACTTTATTAATTAACTAATTACTATTATTATCATGTTGTATCTGAAAATTAATTAGTTTTATCCTACTGAAAATTCACTTTCTCAAGGACATAATATAAAGTACTATAATTGATAATGTCACTAGAGTAATGGTACATCAAAAACGTATTTAATCTATTGATAGTGTACTGACTATAGCTTACACTTTTCGGAACGTATAGGCAAACAATATTACTACAATACAAGCGATTTAGGTATTAAAGTTTTGTTTGCAGTGTGCGTTTATAACAACATTAAATCTTCTTCTTGTCCGTCTTCTCTTTAAGGATTAGGTTATATAAACCTGTCCCGGGACACATCTCATCCTCGGACGACCCACGTCTCTTCTACCAATGGCTTTATAGTTCAGTGGCGCTTTCGGCAATCGATCCTCTGTCATCCCTTGCAGATGATCCCACCATTGACTTCTATAAATTGGTATAATTTCATTCATGTCCTTTACTTTGGGTTCTACTCTGATATTCTCATTTTTTATTCTATCTTGCAATGTATAATTTAAAGTATTTCGAAGAAACTGCATTTCAACCTTCTGAATCTTGCTGCATTCCTTTTTTTGTCATGACCACGCTTCACTCGCATAAATCTATATGGGTACTGCAATTGTCTTATAAAATTTAATGCTTGTGCTGTGTCTTGTTTTATTTCTAAGATTTCTATAAATCGTACCACAAATCTATTTATCTATTTATTTATTTATCTGTTTATCTTTTTATTTTGTTTATCTTTTTCTTATATCATATTCAGATTCATAGCTTACTGCACCAGCCGAGATATTTGAAACGGCTTATTTGTTCAGAAGTGCTGTTGTTTATAACTACCTTAGTCCTCACTGGATATTTACCTTTAAAGGCCATGGTTTTGGTCTTTTTTACCGAAATTGTCAGTGAGTAGGCCTACTCTCTTGCCACTTAGTGTAATTGAAACATAGCTCTTTATAAATCATCCTCATTTTTTTGAATAAGAACTATGTCATCCGCATATTGCAGGGAACCCACAAAGATTGATTTGTTATGCTGTATTTCCGAAATCACTGTGGATTTCTATGCTCTCAATATGTCGTCAACATAACCAGGAAACGCGTATCGCTTTTGTTGATTTGTAAAAAGCATATGATAATGTAGACCGCCAAAATTTATGGAATATTATGGATAGGAGAGGATACCCACAGCATTTAATAAATTCAGTTAAGATCTTTTACAAAAGTACATCTATAGTCCTGGATCTGAATGGTAGACTCTCAGGTAACAACATTAAGTAATAGACCAAAATGTGTCATTTTTGTATGCTGAACAAAATATTCAGACAAACAAAACTCGCCAACGTATTGGAGACAATCAATAAACCTGAAGTAAGTCTTAATCATACAAACACATGTTTTGTTTTAAAATTCTATATTCTAAAAAATTTATATAAGTTATTCTTTTCCTGTTCTTCCCATTACACATACATATACCAATGCTTTGAAAAGGTGTAAAACTCAATTGCGGGTATTTTCAGTAAATTTATTTTCCGGGCTTTTGGGATTTGTGGTCCTCTTCTTGTAGAGTCAAACTTTCCGACTGCAGTTACGCCAGTTATCTTCAGTGGGTCTTCTGTTCTGATCATCTAGGGACTAGAATTGTCGCTTTGTCATTTAGTTGCCAAAGGAGCAGAACAGAATACCCATTGAAGAGACTGGACAAAACGTGTGGCTCTACAATAAAATGCCACGGCCCAACAGCCAGGAAAATAATTTTACAGAAGATGGCTCCGGCCGTGAAACGTTTAATATTATAATCAATTGTAATTAATTTTAATTTGATGTAGTTAATGATTATTTACCGGATAGCGGCAGACAACCACTATGATAGCAACAGAAATATTTACTTTTACAGTTAGGTAGTAGGCTGATGTAATGAACGGTATGTGGTAAATTGAAATCTGCGTACAAGCTAATTCAAGCCAATTTGTATTAAATAATTCACTAGACAATCCACTTAATATCCCAGATGTTAAAACTGTCAAATGTTATTAACTTCAAAGTCATAAATAACGATATGGAGACGTGCCTTGGACAGTCGTTCCCTTTCGTATGCCAACGTCGCCTGTAAATACTGAACGCTGTTCGTTCATACGATACGATGATACGTTAAAAACTATATGACTCCCTCTGTACTGTGTTAAGTGACAGAAGCAAGATGATTAGATAAGTTACTTTAGGTTAGGTTTATGATCAACAAACTCTGTTACTAATGGGATATAAAATTGTCCAAAAGGGGAGTGTGACGCAAACATATGATTTCATTGAACAGAAATGTACTAGCCTCTCCACCCCAACTCTACGCTCACCTAGACGTTGGTGGGCCCTGTTACACTGAGCAATCCACTCCAAGGTTGTGGTAGCCAATCCCTTCCGCGTAGTGGATCGGTAAGCAAACGAGAGATGAGGGTTCTGTCAGGGGCAGCCTGGGGGTATCCTGGGTCCTGACCTGACAGGATGGTGCACATCGGCAGCAGGGTGTGCATCTAGTGTGGAGGCGGATGAGTCTGTACTAGGCCAACGTCTGCACACATGGGTTAAGTTAGCTAGTCTACCGCGATCGGGCAGAGAGAACTCGTCAGCTGATGTGACTCCACAGATCACAAGAGTTTTAATAGTAGATTCTAGAAACAAAGGTAAGTGCTTTCTCTGAAGAAAAATGTTCATACACAGTATAAACGTGAGTTAAAAATATATAAAATACTTACAACTACAAATAAACTGCTTGATGTAACAAATAAACGTAAATATAAAAAAAAATGTAAAAGGATAGAAAATAAAATGTAAAAGTAATTGATAAATTCTTGAAATAAATGAATAATATTTACAACAAAATACATTCTCTAATCAGGAAAGCGAATCCTCCGCGCTAGAGTGAGATAGATAGATAGATAGCTATATAGATAGATAGATAGACAGAGAGGGAGAGGGGAGAGAGAGAGAGAGGTAGAGGGGGAGAAAGAGAGTAAGAGGAATGAGAGAACATAATACACGGATATCTTTCCAAGTACGTTTCTGACCTCTTGCAACCCACACCTGCCCCTAATTCTTCTTCCAGTCTGATTCTGTCCGCCTACAACCTTCACTCTCTCTTAGCTGACTTCTATAGTCTTTTTTATTTTTATTTAACATTTTCAATTTACAGTCTACTCTAAAAGAAGAGTTAAGTAAATCTATTCTAAGACTCCAGGTACGAGGAAGCTGCAGCCCATAACTCTAGTCTGGTTCAATAATGGACATGTAGAGTAAAATTTTGATCCAATACGACAGTGTTTACTTTTATTCAAGTAGCCAATACATCGTTTAAATTTCAGGTCAAGTTCGTTTTTGTTAACTTTGTATGCTTTTTTCAAATCAGTCACTGATCTAGGTGAAGTTCCAAGTACATGGCTTTGGACTTATTAAAGGTAATTTTTGAATATCTTTCTACTTTTGTAGTGAAAATGTTATTAATGGATTTGCGATTACTCGTCCGATTTTTCAGTTAGTAAGTAAGTCGTCAAGAAGACTGAGATGGGTCTGTAGATTTTGTGTTGCGACTAATAGGATTTTTATCAGAGAGAGTTACAACAAGGCTATCACATCATAATTGAAAAGGAAGAATTTATTGTGCAACACATTATTGGGATGTGTTCCGTTGCTTTGAAGAGTAAAAACAGGGGTGAGGGTCCCCCTAGCACAATGGAGGTTATAGAGTATAAGCTGGGAAATATCAAACTGCTAGATACGACGTTAGTTGTGACTGATGTTAGAACACCTCTCATTTGAAAAGCAGTCCAGGAGACATACCTCACTCTGCATCGTCCAAACATTGGGAGACAGCAGAAGGAAACCGCCGTACCAACAATTTATTCCTCTCTGTACTGGCAACTTTTGTTACTATAGGGTGCGCCTAGTGAAGAGTGACGTGTTTTTTACATAATTTAAATCGATTGGAAACGATTAGTTTTAAATCATTTTTTTTGTATTTTTCTCTAGAATAGTCGTTCAAAAATCTTGCTCAAGAAATGTACCAGACATATTGGTTTCTCATACTAGAATCGAGGGATGGTTTCCCAATTTTGGAATCCTCGTATTTTGATACTGTTGATAGAAATAAATAAGAAGTCCAAGTCCAAGTCCAAGTTGTACGGAGCAGTAGGTAGTCGTGCTCCGGTGGTCGCAGTGTCCGGATGATATCCGATGACTGCATGTTGCCTGCTTGTTACCTTGACTAGCGGTCTCGCGCTATCATAGGAATGGGACCTCCATCGATTTTGACGTGAAAACGTCTATTCGCTCGTTAAGCACAGTGATAGCCGGTCAAACTTTCTTGTGTTACAAAATACCGTCAGATTTCAATCGCTAATACCTACGAGACTAATAATGCGATAACAACGGTTGAGGTCACAATGGATAGAGCATGTCTGTACGTGTTTGTTGTGCAGTGCTTGTTTTGCCTGTGACGTCATCGGGCTAGTGTAGGCGCCTGCGCGTGATTGTTGTGAATTAGCGTTGTGTAAATTTATAAATTAGTGTAGCGTAAGAACGCGTTTAGTTAGGACGTTGATTCGGGTGTCATTGTAAAGAGCTTGAGAAGTACTACTAGGACTCAAAGTGAAACAATAAAAATATTCGCCGAAATATATGTAAAAATCGGTATTAAATTGAAAATTGCAAAAAATTAAAGATGTCGTCTCATATGAGTCGTAAATATGCGCGGAATTATAGAAAACGCAAATCAGAGGAAAGCTCGCATCAAAAGGAATTTAAAAAACCTAAAAGTCCAGTGTCGAGCAAATGCGAGAGCTACGGCAGCATCGAAAATAAAATGAAAAAACGGCGCAAAGCAATAACGTAGGTGGCCCATCGGGAGTACAGCGGCCACCGACAGTCCAAACGTCCACAGATCATGTGCAGACGTCGTTGGAAGGCAATACAGAAAACAGTAATAATATAGAGATCAATGGCAACGTGACAGCGCCAGACGAGTATGTATTGCGATCACCAAATATCGTCGTGTTGTCAACGTCGGGCATCAATGCGCGTGCGTCGATGGCGGGTGCTACGGTAGACTGTGATGTTTTTTTTTTTTTTGAGGGATAGGATGATGTTATTTTTCTTGGACCCTGGGACCTCGAAGAGACCCGCGACGGCAGAATTGGGGAGGCCACGAAGACTTTTCGCTTGAGTAGTAGGAATTACCCTCCCACAACGGGTAGGGCGCCTTTAACCGCTCAGGAAAAGTCGCCGAGGGCTGCCAAGCGGCAATGTCGGCGCACAGGAGAGAGCGCAGGAGGAGGCAGTGTCCACCAGAGGTGGCACTAAGCACACCCAGGTAAATAAGAAATTCGCAGCATCCGTTTTATATAGTTGTTCAGTAGACGACCGCTTAGTTTTGTATCATCTTCAATACTTCACCAGTTATGGAATTAGATAAACTTTACCATCACAAAGCCGTAGGCCATAACCCAGTCCCCTGGGACTTTGACTTTATTAAGGTTATCAAGTTCTGTTTTCTATTTTTTAAAGTGTACCAAAATATAATTTGAAGGACGTAAACATACGATTTGGTGTAAATAATGATAATTGCGGTATATAAAAACAAAATTTTAACACGTGTTCAATGTTATGACATTTTATGCATTTCAGAAAAGTAGAATTTGAGAAAGTATTTTACGGACAATTTAGAAAATCTATGTTAACAGAAAGTTACAATAATACGGTAGAATCTGCTGCTGTATCGCAAAAGTAATGATCTATACATATAGGCATAAGCTTACAATATTCATATAGCAAGAAACGTGATTGTGAATGAGTGTATGAAGTTATTACTATGTGCAGAATGTATGAGTGAAATAAACTGAATCTCTAACAGTGGAAAGATAGTAAAGGGGAACCGTCAACAGTGTCAGCAGGAGGTACCCGTTACTAGCAAACACTCCAGTAATCTACCGCCTAGACGAATACGAGTTTAGTTTTCCACAAAAAGACCAAAACGTTTCGCCATGCGAGCACGAGACAGCGTCTAGTTGCGAGAAATAGGGTCTTCCTATAACTTATGGAATAAGTAGCACCGTGATGCTAAACAGACGTATTGTGGAACTTAAACTTGGCAGCAAGAATTCGCAGCTTGGCTGGCAAACGATGGACACGCCATTCTTAACGACAGCAAACTACACCGGACGAAAAAGTTGTAATCAAATAAACAACGTTACTCACCGTCAAAGGCTTAATCTGTCCCACATAAAACGCGTCGCAATCATCGCATATCAATTTGTATACCCCCGTTTTCTTCTCGAGGGCTGTAGGTTCATGAACGCGCAAGATATTTAAAATGATATTAGTCGTTCTATAGGCAGCGATAAGATGCAAACTAAGGGGTACTGATAATATGTGGGACAGACCGGCCGTGGTTTTTTAAAAAGGTTCGATGAACATAGGCCACCCACAAGTCATCGTGCCCTCGAAAACATGAAATCTAGTTTTGCTAAGCATCTTGTCAATGAAAATCACGGCTCTACTGATTTTAAGACTAACTTAGTCCCCATCCATATTTGCAATAAGGGACAGTATATGAACGCTCTCGAAGAATTCGAGATTTACAAAGCTTATAATAATAGTGACACCAGGCCATTTGTTTTGAACGATCAACTAAACTTTAAGTCGAATGCTTTATATGATACCGCACTGCGACATCTTTCGAGCGATGAGTGATTTTACTTAGTGCGTGTCAGCTGGCGTGAGGTGTGCACCTTGGAGCCTATACGTGCGCCTAATGTTGTGGTTTTCATTAATTTATTCAATGTGTGTTTTGGATTTTGATATTTTATAATGTTCGACGATTCATCCTCTATTGAGGTTTGAAGAGTATGTTTTTTTACTCCTGAGGATGGGACACGCTGTCCCGAAACATGTTGAGCCTAATATAACATCGCAAATATAAGAATTAAGCCTCTGACGGTGAGTAACGTTGTTTATTTGATTGTCATACAAGTGGCTTGGTACTATAAACAAACTTAATATTATGAAAAAGTTGTAGTAAGTATTTACAATAAATACTTTAAGAACGTATAAGAACGTTAACAAATATTTTTGCAATCAAATAATAATAATTAGCCGATAGTACCAAGATGTTATAAAAGATTTTGTATTTTGTATATATGTAGCTGTACGTATAGTCGCGGATACCAGATTGCACTTGATACTGTCACTGTACGTGTTCTGCTTCAAGAGACAGGGAGCAATTATTTCCCAGTCTCAGATGATTTTAAAGAGTACTCCAAAGGGACTTGAATACTCCGCATTATCTCCCCTCTGTCTTACACGCATGCTTAGGCGCGTACACGCTAACACACATGTATACATATTTCCGAGTTACAGCAACCATTATAGCTTGTTCCCGATTCAAAGTATAATCAGAATCAACCGACACAGAGCAAGTAATTATTAGTACTAGTGGTCGTCCAGTGGTCGAAATTCGACCGTAATTCATTAAATTTTTAAGTTTGAACGTTATTGAGGTTCTTTTGTCAAAGAGTATACCTCTATAATCATTGCATATAATTTGTTTGAATTTTGTTCTATTACGTCAGCAGCGAGCGTGTACAAATACGTCATTAGCGTGTGTTGTTTGCCTTAATTCCCTGCAATACCTATGAAATTTAAAATTTAATGTTAGTGACAGTTGAAAAAAAAACACAATTACAGCTTGTATTGTATTTATTTATTGATATAATTCATTGTAAGTTTTAATTTTTTCATGTTATTATTGAATCAAATAAACGCTAATAAAAATGAGACTTGACATTCATAGAAGTATAAGATACATTGTTTTCAATTCCAGTGGATTACATTTCATTTTTGGTAAGGTACAAAATTCGAAAACAGTTTGAAGATTATCTGCTACAAAGCTTATATAATTTTTTAATTTTTTTTTCTATGCATTAATTTTCGAGTTATTTGAAAAATATGAAAGATAGGAAAAATGAGGTTTAGCTTGGCTAAGCCATATTTAAAAAGCAATAACGCGTTTTTTCACATTTCCTTGGGTTTTTTTTTATTGCCATACTGACCAGGTTTCGCCAAGGCTACACAGTTATTTTGCCTATCTTTTTCCAATTACATAAAATTTAAATAAAAAATTAATACAAAATAAAAAATGAAATAAAAAATACGTGCCTCGTATTTTTTCATATATTTTTCATTAAATTAAAGAAAACGGGCGGTTAAAAAAATAAATGTTGTCCATTGAACTTAAAATAGTTTGAAAGTGAATTTAATGATTCAGAACTTCTGTGTAAACGATGTTTTTTGTAAAAACTCTTTCATCATTTGCTAAATGCCCTTGGCCATTATATTCGGAAATATAAAATCTCAAACCATCGAATGATCGAACTCTACTTGCTGCGACGTACAATTGACCATGTGTAAAAACTGGCTGCCTCAATAAAATTCCAATTTTTTCGAATGCTTGTCCTTGAGACTTATTTATTGTCATCGCAAATGCAGGTATAATTGGAAATTGAGTTCTTTGAAAGTTAAATGGTAAAACAGTACCGGAATATGTTAAATTTATACGTGGCATCAAAATTCTCTTATTGCGTGCGGTTCCAGTTAAAACTTCGCAATCAATAGCATTACGATGCATACACTTGATGCGCATTCTTGTTCCATTGACTAATGCTTCCTTTGTATTTAAGTTTCTTATCAGTAAAACGATGCAATTAACTTTCAATACTAACTTATATGGTGGCAAACCACTAATAGTCAAAGAATTCAAAAACTCTACTGGATAGTTATTGATTTCATTGTCATCATCACAAATTATTTTATCGTAGCTATGCTATGTTTTCTGTTCACCTGGTATTCGATTAAGTATATCAGTATTAATAAAAGTACAATCATCATTTTTAGGTGCTAAAATAACTGACTTCAATATGTTATCTGAGAGTATGTTTTCGGAAATATTTCCATACACCTCATTAATAATATTATTTTCATCCCCTATTAATTGCTGAGGTATTTCAATAATATTTTCACCAAACTGAGGGAATTGTGGGGCTTCATCATTACCAATTTTTTTCAAGAATTCGACAAATTCTATTTCACTTGGTAAGGCTCTCATATTTTGAGTAAACGTTACTTTATGAAAATAAACAAATTTATGCCAACTCGTGACACAATTTTCAATTAAAGTTGCACGTGATCCATGTGGGACAACTGGTAAGATTTGCCGAAAATCACCGCACAGAAGTATCGTTTTCACTCCAAATGGTTTATGTTTATCATTTTCATCGCATAGATCCTGCAATAATCTATCTATGATTTTCAACACTTGCAGTGGGCACATAGAAATTTCATCAATAATTATCAATGATGATGAATTTATGTAACGTCCATAGCTACTATTTGCGGTAATATTCGCTACAGAATTTTCCAAAATGGGTATAGGCAATTTAAACACATTGTGTAAAGTTTTACCTCCAAGTAATAGAGTTGAAGCTATGCCACTGAACGCTGTTGCAATGCAACTAAGATTAAGCGAATTTAATTTGTGAATGACTGCTGTTTGTGTGAATGTTTATCCACAACCTGCATGAGCGGTTAAACAAAAAAATTAGATCCAGTATCATGGTGCAAAACTTCACGAATCACACGATCTATTAGATTACGCTGTTCAATATTTACAGTTTCATAATGCTCAGAAAACAGAAACTCTTGTTCTATTGGATCAATAGCATTTGCTTCGTCTGTTCTCTGCGAATACGTGGGAACTGGTAAACCAAGTTCTTGACATGACAAATTATGAACATTCAAAATATCTTCAATTTCTAATAGAGCTGTGTTAAAGGATACTTCTTCGTTGTAATCTCTCAAAAAATCTTCACTAAGATATACTTTAAATTCATTCCATAACGCCAATGCATTGGCTGGCACATTTAATGCACAAATGTAACCAAATAAATTTCGCATTTGTTTTGGTGAATGTAATTCTTTTGCTTCATTTAAACATTCGCGCCATTCATTATCATTTGAAGCAATGCTGCGAGCATGGCACGCTTCAACAAAAGAAGTGTGTATAATTCCATTGTATGTTCTAACATCCTCAAATGATTTTGGACCACAGACATGTAATAAAAGCAATCGTAAATGGAAAAATTCGATGTCTTTTGGTGATACTACATATATGCGTGTAATGATTTTATCACCTCCACGCCTTCTCTTCTTCCATTTTTTTCGGGAATCTTCCCACACATAATGCAAAGGAATTTCAATATACTTATATTCATGCCCTGATGGATCTGATCGATTCAATTCAAAAAATGCTAATAATTTTGTTTGTCTTGCATTTTCAATTGCTTGACGTTCTTGCCCTTCTCGAAAGTAAACATTCTGTCTACGCGGTAAATGAATTTCAAGTCTAACGATGACATGTGATTGAAAATGCATTGGTAATTCATAGATGCGCTATACAGCTTCAGTTGATCCGACATAACGGCCATTTAAAAAATTTTTAACTTCATCAATTTGTATTTCTTGACCTGGTTCATTTCTCTCTGTACCTAATTCAACAGATGCACTGCCGTAGCCTTTATACACGTATTTATAAATGTATTTAACACTTTTAACTGTAGTGCATACTTCAACATTTATATGGCAATTAAATTTGGCAAGTAAATACGGATTGTATGGTACAACATAACGATTGTCGAGGCAACTACCGCGAACTTCAGCATTAATACCATTATCACGCCTTCTGTATAATGGATATCGATTTAATGATTCACATGTAAATTCATTAAATCGTTTTGGATAATCTTTTGTGCATTTTCCATCTCTCATACATACAGAATTTGGATTAAGTACACCGCATGGACCATGTATCATGTGTTTTACAACATATTCATGTAATGTAGGATGTGTTTGAATGTTAGGAATCTCCGCAGATACAACTTTATCAATATCGGTAGCGTTAACAATTTTATCTTGCTCATTTAAAGAGAGTAAAATGTGAGCATGAGGCAATCCTCTCTTTTGAAACTCAGTTGTATAAATGAGTGCTTCAACTTTACCGAAGATTTTTTTTAGTGTAAGGCCCTCAATTAATGCTTTCAGTTTGGACTTGAATACACGCACAACAATATCAGGTCGAAAATTAGCTGACTCACCTACAGCAATATTACTAACTATTTAAAGCCAACTTGAATTGCAAGTCATTGTAATAAACAAAGAAGGCTTTCCGAAATGCATCTAAATAATTCTGATACATATTTCTTGGAGATCCATTGAATGAAGATGGTAAAATTACTCTACGGCCAACATTATTGGCATTGGGGTTCAATTCTAAATAATCTGTTAAATTGTTGTAAACTTCAGACCTAAGACTTGTTTGATTTTGTCGAATGAAATGTAATCTTGTGCCCTCTATTCTCACATACATATCAACTATCCACTGCAGAAATAATTTTTGTGAATGGTGCAACATGCTAAAATCTTCTCTAATTGCAAGTCGATAGGCTGCATACTGAAGCATGGTTAATTTATTTCTGGGCGCTATTGAATTAGATGTAGTTGGTACATTATGAGAAATATTGATATGCCACCCAGTATCACCATTTGGAAAAAGTAATGGATACGCTAAAGGGTCCAATGATGAATCCAAAACAGAGATATTTTTAATGGTACCATTAACTTTTGAAAACGAAACCATATTTCGTTAAAGGGTGGCTCACCATCAACTGTACTAAATTTTACTGCTACATCAGTTTGAACTGCATCATTATAACGGTGTAGATCTAAATCACGATTTACTTTAATGAGCATACAAATTTCTTTATTTTGATTTTCAACTCTCTGATCTTTCATTGCAATGAATGACCGAACGAAAGGATTAATGCGCTCCAATTCAAGAGAGATTTCGCGCATTATATTGTTATTGCATGTTTGATTATAGTGTTCACGTAATCTATAATTGACAGCAGTGTCAACATCATAAAAATATAATTGCGCATAACATGGTGAGCGACCATATCCAGCAGTCATTGGACCTGATCTGTGATAAAAAACATCATGTATTTTAAAATGATACACTCCACGCGTAACTGTATCCGAAATTTTAGCTTCTGAGCTAACCATAGCAAATGATGAATTGTATTTACGAATGTTTTCAAAATAATTTTTTGACTTTCTTTTTATTGAAGGTTCATTTGAAGTAAGTCCATCATACAATGATTTAAAGTATTCATTTTGACTTAAGGCCGGTAATATTGCTTTACCCTTATGACAACATGAAGTGAATGCAGTCCTTTCACCTAAAGTGACCTCAGATTCGAAACGTTTTGCACTGCAAAACCTGCATTGTAAATGCATTAATCCACACTCAAAAGTATTAAAATTTCTTGGAATGACATTCAGTGCGCATTTAAATGTATCCCTCAAAATAATTTCATCATTTTGTATACTATTTACACTATTTAAATTTGCATTTGGTCTATTATCATTTTGACTTTCACGCGAATATATATTCCTTCTTCTTTGTCTCTCACTCCGACCCGTCAATGTTCTATGTCGAGGCATAATGGAAGTAGGTACGAATATCTCAATGTAAAAAAAAACATGTAATAAAATTACTGAAACTAAGATTAGACAGGGTTTAATTTAAAAATAATAAAATGTACTCACTTTTTTGAAACCACCAATAATAATTAGGCGAGAGTAAGTCAATTCAAATTGCTGCTACAAAATTTTCCTTTTGCAACAGGTGTATATTAAGCAAGCTGTATTTCACTTTCAACTGCACATTAATATATAAAACACAGATATCTAATATACAAAATATAAAATAAACGCTTTTTTGCCTTGACATACACTCCACAGACTATTGAAAAAGGAACATTTGTGACAGACTATTATGTGTTTGACATTGGCAGTATGAACGTACACTAAAATGAAAAAATTATAATTTTATTGCCTGGTAACAAAATTATTTTATTTTTAACAATTACCATTGTTTGAAAAAGGTTAAATGAATTTTCAAGTGCAAATGAATGTTTTATTTTATTTAATTTAATGTATTTGTAACACATATTATATATAAATTTTAGCTTTCTGCACTCCTTCTCCATATAAACTTTAACTATGCCAAATCTCACACTCCTCCGTGCGCGCAATATGCTTAAAAAGGGGTACAAAGTTTTCTCTTCACGTATTAATATATAGATCTTAATTTGTATTGTCTCATCCAAAATGGAAGAAACAACGGGGAGATGCAATACTTGGCAGTTATGTTATGGCACACCTGTTACGTCTGCAACACTAAAAATAACTGTAAGTAATAATAACTGTAAGGTGCCTAGCTACAAATAAATTCAGCGCGCTTTTTGAATTCCAGAGTCAAGTAACTTTAGCGCCACTCTATATACAGGTGTGTGTTTATGCTGGTGTTAGTATATTATATAAACGATAACTTTACTCATTCTCATTTGAATACGTTATTTTTGGTTATTTGCAATGTAACGCTTTTCTTTGAAAGTTACGCGATAGATCCTAAACTAAAATTGTACATCATTCTCTAAAAAAATCTAAATTTATGCATGTCAACGATAAAAGTATCTGACTAGTTCCACATTTGCTATAAACAATAGTAACAGAATGTAAATGGACGCGGATAATGTTAGCAAGGTAAACTTACATTACAAGGTGAAGATTACATTGATACGTGTATTAATTTAGAAGTTAAATTTGTGTTCATTCCAAAACATGGATACTCTTCGGATTTATTCCTTGTTTAAGTTGAACTTAAAAGTTTCGAATTGTCCATCTCTTCTGTAAAAGTCTGAACCTTGACAGTGTGCTGATGCAGAATAATGTTACGTATCTTATTTTGTGCCTTTATTTTATTACGTATTTCTACGTACTATATAAAATAATTCCTGCCGCCAGTATAAAGTAAAGGGATCGTTTCTTGTTTGTAAACAAATTTGAAACATAATCGAGGTGAAGTTTATTGAGTTTTGTAAATGAAACGAATGAGTCTGGTTATTCTGATTGTCAATTGCTCCATGTTCAGAGATCAGGATACACAAGAGTATCTTATGACGCGATCCTTTTCACTAGAACCAAAAACGGGTTTAAAATATTTTTGGGTCTGCTTCCTCCATCTATTTATTGATGACACTTATCATGTTATACATTATCATACTAATCACTGCAATATACATTATTCATTGCGCTCAGCTTCCTGTAATACACATGGCACTACCACGTATCTGGTGAGAATAGTGTAGTACATGATCACCACACAAATCAGTTACTCACAAATTCGTAGTGTTTCCATGTTTAAAATGGAAAACAAATTTTCCATAAATCTTGTCTTTTTTAATTTGGTTCTTAAAGATAGAAAAAGGCTATAGATATTAGCTACTTGTATTAATATTAACCTTGTTATTTTATAAAGTTTATCATTTCGCTTTAATCTCTAAAATTTCAAGTAATTTCTTCATCCAGTAATGTTTTACCCATTACCAGGGTCCACAGAACTCTCCTGCTATTGCAGCCACTGAATAGAATAAATTACGAAATATAACGATGTCATGTAACGATCATATATATTAATACAGGTTTTGTAGGTGAATATATTAATACATTTTAAAAATATATGTAAGTACTTCAAAGGGATACAGTTTGGTCATCGTTAGTGAAAGTATATCTCTTGAAATTATTGCTTTCCTAACACATCAATGACTTTCAATTTTCAATTTTTCATTGTTATTATAGTTCTTTACATTAAACAAATGCATAGTTCCAATTACTCCTGCTGCCAATTAATCAGTTTTATTCCTGCCTAATATGCTATGAAGTACTAGAAACATTATAATACATGTTTGTTTTCTATATATTTCGTTGCAACTTACACTGGTACAATTGTTAGTAACTATTAATAAGGTACAGCAATTGTTAATAAAATAACTGGTTAACAACGTGGGCTCAACATCTATTCACGTGTTGCACAATATTACTAAATTAAAATGTTGATACTTGTTAATAAAGTTTTATTATTTGTGCCTTGATATAGTTGAATAATAGAGAAGGGTTTATTATCTGATTGGCAAAGTACACTAACAGTTTGTCCCTCGTATAAAAGTATTGTTACGACGGTCTAACTGATCGTCGTAGGGTACAGTGGAAAACAAAACACAAGACATCAATGAAATAACTAATAACCAGCTTTAATTATCACAATTAATAATTCGTAATCAACTCGTACAATAATTCAAATTAAATTTGTCAATGCACAATAATAATAATGTCAAATAATAGAGTTCCACACAATTTATAACACGATAACTCTTCACACAATGCTTCGACAAACACTCGACCCGCGCTAAGGAAAATCGCTCACGTAACTGATTGTTTAAGCCAGACGCTCTGCTGTTATAGGTCGCGCAGAATTCTAGAATCAACATTCCATTCTTAACTCACGCCAGTTAATTAATTCGTATTCAAGTGTTCTCTAGAACGTATTTGAATGCTGCCTTGACTGAGGCAACACCTGCCACACTAAGTGGAAGACGGGTCGAAGACGCTCTCGGCTATTCTAGGTGGTTCCATTCGTTTCAGTGTTTTAATAAAGAGTCGCTGTAATAAAATTGGAACACGTTGATAGTACCAAATATTTTTTGCTTTTGAGACAGATAAAACAACATATAGTAACAATAAATACGACAACACGATAATCAGAAAAGCAGAGAGCAGGTAAAAATTATTCACAAATATAAACCAAGACCGTACCAAGAACGTAGTGAGACAAAACTATTTGACATATAATGTAGAAACCTACTTTAAGTGATAAATATGCACGATGTTTAGACTCTGACAGCCATGAAAATGTTATCTAACAGTAAGCAAGAGATAATCTGATGTCTTATTTCTTCTCTTAACTCATTCCCTCCCCGTCCCCTATCAGCCACCCTCTCTCTCTCTGCTTCTTTCGTTTTCGCTTCACTGCTTCCTCTCGTTAGTTTTTACTCCACGTCAATATTACATTTAGTTTTTATTTGCCACTATGATGAAGACGGGTTTTATCACGGTGTATGTTTGTGTTTGTGTATTTTGTATATATAACTGTTTACACTACAGAATATTTTCAAACTAGACCGCGTGTGACAGAGCGTGTGGGGTGTGAAACGATACTGCTGTAAATGAATCAATGTGTAATTCTTCCCCGGCGTGCAATATAACCGTCTGTTGACAAGTCACACATCGGGCCTACAGTTGTTACCCAAAGTATAACGTAACTATAAAAATAAACATCATTTCTACTACACGACTTTTGTGAATACCAGTCAACTATCTGCATCATTTGTTTTTGTATATTTTTTATTTATTTTTTCTGCACCATTTATCCCCATGTATATTTTTTAATGTTAATTGAATTTTTGTTGCATACTAACTTTTTGTTTCGACTTTTTGCTAAACTGACTTTACCAAAGAGGGTCCTCATAATCTTTGGCAAAGGCATTCTACAATATTAGTCGTTAAAGTATCATTCGAAAATTAGAATATTTGTGATATTGTCAACAAATTTTAATATAGGCTAACATATTGATATTATACGTACAAATCATTGACAGAACCTGTAGGTCGATCATTATATTTCAAAATCATATTAACTAAAGACTTAATAATCATGTTATTAATATGTACAGGCAATTTATAATTTTATTAGCAAATTGTAATTACTTGTGAAAGCAGATTACAAGCTGTTAAACTAGCTGATTAAGTAAATCAGCATTACTACAAACAAACAAGACACAGGACATGAATACAATTTTATAAGACAATAGCAATACATACGTTGATTTATGCGAGTGAGACGTGGGTTACGGCAAAAAAGGAAAGCGGTAAGATTCAGAGTGTTGGAATGCAGTTATTGCAAGATAGAATAAGGAATTAGCATATCAGAGCAGAACTCAAAGTAAATAACATAAATGAAATTATTTCAATTTACATAAGACAATTATGAGATCATCTGCAAAGGATGCCAGAGGATCGATTGCCCAAAGCGGCACTGAACTATAAAGCCATTGGTAGAAGAGACGTGGGTCGTCCGAGGATGAGATGGGTTCTGGAACAGGTTTATATAACCTAATTCTTCAAGAAGAGCAGAAGAAGAAGAAGAAGAAGAAGGAGGAGGAGGAGGAGGAGGAGGAGGAGGAGGAGGAGGAGGAGAAGAAGAAGACATTACTAAAATCGAAAATATAAATTGAAATTAAATCGATTATTTCGTTATTTTATATTAAACTCAAAACAACATCAATTATTTATAAGTTTCTTATATTGAAATAGAATCAAATCAACTATTATTTAATTCATTTGGAAACGTCTAAAAGTATCGGATACAGTTAATCAAACAAGCGTCAGGTTAATTTAAACGATAAAAATAATACAATCTGCTTGCAGAAGTAATTACAGTTTGATAGTATGTATAAGTATCCTGCAAGAAACTCAAAGAGTTGTTTATGAAGAAATGATGAATTTATAATTTGTATGAAGCGCAGAGTGATTGTCGTTATTAATATTTCATTGAAACTGTTCTAACTGAACTTTATCAATGATACGATTAATCTTTTGTGTTCATATGTTCATCTGTTTTGCAGTGAACACCGTTAAAATAAATGGGAATAATTCCTTAATATTTAAGTTGCAGTTAAAAAATTCAGTAAAAACTATTTCACTATTCACACGTGTACTCACACAAACGTATATACGGCTGCGCACGGAGATCCATAACTTTAGCACTAACTTATGAATATGCTGTGGTACATGTAAGAAATTCCAGAGTCTTTATGTATTTTAAATATTTTAACATTAAATCTGATTATTGATAACTTGTTTTTACTAGTATTTCCTAATATATCTCTCAACCGTGATCTCTTGCACGCGCTTGTAACATATACATAGAAAAACCATTAATTTCATCATAAATTGGACTGTCGCTGATGCAGACCTAGAATCCGTAACATCATGGTTAAATATTTAAACTTTATATCTTTTAAACTTAAAATTATTCTTAATAGTTTTTCTTGATAACAATTGGTCTGTTTTTATCATTAATCTTAACTGAAGCTGCGTTAATCGTACTGAGATTCCAAACTGTTAATGAAACTTTATGTTTAAAGCAAACGCATTTCCATCTTTCAAATTTATCGTATACTTATGTACAAATTTTAAAACTTTAGAAATTTAATTTTAAAAACTAAGGCACTATATACATTTATAAAATTTATATTCATTAATATTTTGTGAAGCTAATAAGATATTGTTGCTTATAACACTAAACGTGTGCAGAGCTTATGCATAATTTTGCAATATCAAACACGGTATCCCGTCTGCGCATTAACGGAATGAGATTCTCTTGTACCCTTATGCTAGTTACGTAAATATCATCCCTTAAACCTACATTTATGCTTTGTCACTGTGTTTGAGATAACAACTAGACAGAGCACTCAGCTTGCTCTGCATTTCTAAACGGCTCTATCGAAACTAATTCTATTTTTGAACAGATTCGAAGGGTTAAGGTTAAAGAGGTTTTAGCCACATTATAATGTTAAGTTTATACTATGTACTTGTAACGGTTGTTACCATAATACTGGTTAGGTTAGAATCTGCATTGCCTCTAGCAATATTAGGACCTCTAATATTATTGTTTCTGAAAGTATAGGGAAGCTGTTTTATGGCTTATCGGCCTTCCAGGAGAATCAGTAACTTTTGTCGGAGTTTATGGCTTTAGACTTTGGTAACCCAACATAACAATAAAAGGCTGCAAAAGAAATTATACCTTACATTTTTTTTGGAATAACTTTCTTCTAGACTTTAATGACCCAACTCCTGCAATACGGACAGTGCTTATTAATGGGGGCACTTACTCGCCACGTTACAGTCTCACCCTTATATTGTGGTGCTCATTTGGTACTTGGAATGCATAGCCCTCCCACAGGTCAACCTCAGTACACACCGGTAATTCTGAGGGCTCAGTTCGGTATAATTTTTAAACTATTGTGAGTACGTGTCCACCAGGGTAATTTATTGCACGTTGTGTCCCTGTACAGGAAGGAGGTAATAGTAAGACAAAAATGTGTTCTGAAGTGTAAGCTTCTCTGTCTGCATCTATTGCACATGAAGTTATATTTGTAAGCAACTGATTTCGTTATTATTTTAATTATGTATTTCTTTTAATTTTTACTCAGTTGTTTCAAATTGTTTCACATTGTACAATATAACGGCGATTTCCAAATATTTAGTTTAAACATTTTGATTTGTAGCCTTGTAAAGGATATGCTTTTACGTAAAATTTCTATGATTATATAATATTATTTATGTGTAATAAGCTACTACTTATCTAATTGTCTCTTAATCTCTTCTACCTGAGGTTTTAAGTCGACTGGTCTTCTTCAGCCATTCCTATCATTCGCTTTCCTCATAGCTCAGGAGTCTCATTTCTTTAGAGTATCCCTTATCCAATTAATCCACGGTGTTTTAGGTCGGCCTCGCTGTATTTTCTTTATCAGTTGTATTATTTTCTATTTTTTTCCTATTTCTCACAACACTTCTCCCGGAACGGTTGAACTGTTGTGTTTCGGGTTTTCCTTCAGTGCCCTTCTCACCTTTAAACAATGTCAAATTTTTTTAATTCTGATATTTTTAAACCAGTAGCTCCTTCAGTCTATCTCAACACTGTCGTTTTATATGCTTCTACTTATTTTTAGAATAATCTGTTAACATAAGAAAATTAGAGATTAAGTCATTAAGGACAGAATGAATGCAAAAAATTCAATTTTCGACTTTATCCAAACAAAAAAATTACAATGATATGGACACACGACAAGACTGGCACAGGAAAGATTGCCAAGCAGAGTTACGGAATGGACCCCACCAAGAAAAAGGAAAAGAGGAAGACCACATATCACCTGGATAGAAGAAATGCAGACTATATTGAGGGAACGAGAAATTGAAGATCTTTGGATGGACAAGCAGCAGTGGAAGATGAGAATTCAATCACTTCTGTAATCTTTGGTTCCGGAAAATGTGTAAACATTGTACAGCCGGAATAATAAATAAAACTTGTTAACATATACTATTCACAGCCGAATATGAATATCTCCTGCTAAACTGATTCGCATATTTCCGTTTTTGTATGTTTTATCTCTTTTTTCTGTTGAAGAAGAGCCAGTACAGTGTTCCAAATAATACTCGTCATAAAATTTTGCTTATTTTACATTCGCCTGTTATAGTCTCAGATGCTTCATTTGCATATTTTCCTGCAGATTCTTGTTTAAATAATATAAAAATTATTGTTTAAATTACAATTTGTAAATCACTAATTATTACTGACATTAATCATAGTTAAACGCAATAATAAGTAGTAACTATGTTTACGTTTAATATATCATAAAATGTTTTCTGCAGTCTTCCTGATAAATGCAAAACGTTCACACGTTAATATAAAGGTTAATTTCAACTGTCACAGCGTTCTGTTTACAAAGTGACAGATGTTTCTACGTTAATTAAAGTCATTGTTTAAACTGATCTTTTGACATTTACTGGATTTTGTCAAACAAAGCGAAGACTCTTTTATTTTTGTTAATTTTGTTCTCTTATTGTACTCGTCGATTATGTTTGGAAGGTTTGTTGGTACTACGTATACACGTCATTTATATTTTGAAGGAGCGCTCTATCTCACAGTATGTTGGGAAACGTTGTCAACTCTTTCGACATCATAATATAAACACCAAAATTACCTTAGCCCACAGCAACAGAATATAAAACAGCGTTTGTATCGAATAAAACCCTGTGTAACAACGATTTTAACATAATTTTGTTTCTACGTTTCTCATATTAAATAATTCGTTTGTAAAATCATGTTTATACTTCCAACCAAACTTGTTAATTTTTAAAACAAGTCATAAATATGACAAAAACAAACTGTTAGAGATATTTTTATCTTTGAACATCGCTGCGACCAGCATTAGTTTTAATAAAGGAGAAACAAATTAAGTACGTCTATCATGTGACTGCATTTTAAAATTATTTTAAAAACTTTTAAATTTGTGAAGAAATTATAGGTTATTGAACTGATTTCCCGCGTGTGGCAGTATGGACTGATAGTTTGTAAAACATAGTAAATAAATACAACGTATCGTCATAATTGTAAGGCACCTGTAACATATATTATGAACTTAAATATATGCCTACACTTGCATACGCCCAGGACTCTTCTTACGAAGTATAAAAAGTAAAAGTAAATCCCTCTTACTTGGTCTTTTGAGTTTACAGATCGTTGGTTACAGATCACACTTCAGACTGACTCTGTAATTACCAAAATAAATTAACAATTAAAAAATACTATAATAATAACACTTTTGTTTTCACTTTAATATTTACTTAGAGCAACAATTAGAGTAATTAAAGCAATACAGAGTCTGCATATGGAGAATAAAATCTTAATAGATGCAGGGACACCGAGAACAACTCCTAGAGGTTGGGCTGATCAATTGTGGAGTACGACTAGGGTGTCCATTATCACCTTCTCTTTTTAATTTATATACTGACGATGCCACACAAAACTAGCAGATGTGTCTTCGAGAACATTTTATGGTTGGTCACTTTACAATTGACAGTTTGTTGTTTGGGGACGATCAGGTTATTCTGTCGGACTCTGAGGACAGATTGGAGATGGGTGTACATTTGTTACATTGAATTTAGGTTTGCAAAGACTGTCCCGTACTTTGTTCGGCGCTCCGTTATAAAATGCTACGTTCGGTGGTAGGCGCATATATCATTCCACTTTTTAAAAATCGCGCGTAGTGCACTGCCATGTAGGGTGCATCGTCGCTGTGTGTATCGCGCTACGTCGTTAGTTGTGGCTACGAAATCGTGTCGGCCACCTGTAAGAAAAGCGAAGTTCACGTGGGAACAATTCCCCACAGATTCTATAACTTCCAAAATTCAATGAATAAAGTTCTGAAATGCAATTTACTACATACTCTGAATGCATATGATTATATAAACCCATTGAATCATAACCACGCTCTGATCTACCATTTGAAACCCCCCTTTTATTTTATTAAGTATTTTATGAATTTTTTTTTATTTTATTTTATTTTACATTTTTTTTTGTAAAGGGGAGAGACATAATATTTAAAACTAGGTAATGAACCTAGAGGAAGTCTAAACTGTGCAAAGACCCAAGCCACAATTTCAGACATGTCTACTGGTTGGATGTCAGGACTTGCAAATAAGCAACTCTATTAACAGTAACAAATTTATATTTATTTGATGAGGACTTGCAAATAAGCAACTCTATTAACAGTAACAAATTTATATTTATTTGATGTTCAGTCTGTACTTAATATAATAAGCGTGAACAAGGTACAATTCTATAAATGCCACTGAGTACTATTAAATTACAAATATATATGTATATCCTTGATACAAGTATATCCTAAGCATCATGTGAATGTAAGCAAGAATTTTTTTTTAATCACCAAAATTTATTGTTTTGCATATGACAGTCATCACTATTAGAAATTATGTATGTAGATATATATATGATCATTATGCCTGCACAATTATTGTAAAACACCATAGGTTTAGGCATGACTGCTTAATGCAGTGGCTAGTAAAAAAATAAATTCAACTCAAGGATAGAAATTTGATATTAACATCTAACATTCGATATTTGATAATTGATAAAAGGTATTCGATATGTATATATATATATATATAATTTGATCTATGAAATTCAATATATGATAGTTAATGTAAAACACTGGATATTTGATCTCTGATACATGCTATTTGATTCAATATATAGTATTTGATTCCATGTAGCCTAGAATTACTAGTTCTGTCGACAGTCCTGATAGCACATGTGCTATACATCATTAACATTAGATTATTCTCTTTTTTTATATTAAGAATTACACATAAACACGTACTACACACACATATAACACACACCCCAATTCCCACATCAACCTTCTCGCTATAACCCATCATATAATAGACTTTACAACTATACCCAACTTACAATTCAGAAACTTGTGTCACCATAAAAGTGAAAATTCATACAACCCAAAGCAACTGATTTGCCCCCACATTACAAGATAACTTAATTTGTAATTTTAATACACGATTCGTGCAGTCTGGATCAACAACTCAGGGAAATAGCCATAATACTATTAAGGCCTCAATAATGGCATGAAATTCAAACACCCCAGTCCTGCATTATGCCACATGGAAGTACATGATTAAGCAGGCCACAACCAACAATCTGACACATTGAACAGTAAATAAGGGAACTCGGAGCTGTTCATCTAAGTACTTGTATACGTGTAATCCCTTATATAGCATGAGAGTTTTTTTAAATATACATAAGGTGTTTATCTATGTACAGTGTCCGAGCATGCAGGCACGAAACCTAACAAGTGTTTGCAGATTTTAAACAAGTTCTGAGCGGATTTTATAAGTCTGTTTTTGAGTGTGTCTGCAGATGCACCGTGTTGTGGTAGATGATGGTGTTAAATTAAATTAAGATGGATCACACCTGAATTGTCCAATGTAGTAGGAGGCCAAGTCTAGGTTGAGCAGTCGTTGAAACGGATGATTTCTGTGGGCAGAATTTCTGTAAGAGTTGACATCTCTGTCCCGACTGACGGCGTCTCGAGGCTTAAGTAGTTTCTCTGCTCCAGGGGTTGGCAGATCTTAGGCCAACGCCGACACCCATCTCGCCATTGGCCGAGCACCTAGGACAGGCAACTTGCTATATAGGGTGTCATAGACATAACACAACCACGTCACGCACTCACGCCACAATTATAATGCTATAGAGAAATCACACTTTAATATTCAGCACGGGACAAGAACCTTTTCACAAACCCTTACTATCTGTTAACAATCCGCTCTAACCACAATATGTGCGTTATTTAGTTTTATAATTCTTTAAAACCCTTTTGTAACTATGACATTACTCATATACTATGGCCGTTCTCATTTACAATTTCTGAACGAGTAGCTGAGTGTAAGGTAAGTTCAAATTGATTTGACCAAGTTAATAAATTACATTTAAATTTAATTAGACCCTGTTGCATGCCTGGAAATTCACATACACACACACGGATACCTTTTAACAAGAACACATAACAAAAATGTTTCGAGGTTAAAAATAATTGAGCTATAATTAGGCTATGCCTACCTGGAGCTGGCTTTAAATTATTTGTCCATAGTACAGCTTCAATCAGGCAGAATGATGCAGACGCCGTCAGTAGTAACCAGAGAAGATTTCTCTGAGAAGGTCGATAGAGAAATGAGACAGAATCTATGGTGAATTGTACCAACGATACCTCGCTTCTTATTTTCAGGTTACAGGCGCATGGCCAACATAATTTTCGTCGTCGCAATCAGACGTAGCACGCAACACACGGGAACGATGCACCCTACATGGCAGTGCACTACGCGCGAGTTTTAAAAAGTGGAATGATATATGCGCCTACCACCGAACGTAGCATTTTATAACGGAGCGCCGAACAAAGTACGGCACAAGACTCTGGATTGCAAATATACACACTTATACCAAGGTGATGGCTTTTTGTGGAACTGATCTCGTACAGGCAAAAATTGTTATAGACGGTACTGTCCTGGAAGAAATTAGCAATTTTGAATACTTGGGCTACAGTGTGTCTTATAAATTACGCAACGACCTTGTGAATAGGTTGCGTAAGTTGAACCTTATGTGGGGGACCATTAGGCGAACCCTTAAGTCAGCAAGTAAAGGAACAGGCCTAAAATTCTACAAGGTGATGACTCTTCCTACACTTCTTTATGGGTCTGAGAATTGGAATTTAACGAAAGGCCAGGCCAGTCGCATCCAAACGGCTGAAATGAGATTTCTCAGGCACGTGGCAGGTTTTACTCTCCATGATCATATAAGAAACACAGATATACGGCAGGAACTAAATATTATGAGTACTCGACAGGATCGCCCAGTATCGGCTGAATTGGTGGGAACATCTTTGCCGAATGGATGACTGCCGCATCCCCAAACAACTATGGCACTACAAACCAAGGCGATGGAGAGGTGTGCGACGTCCGAGGAAGCGCTGGAGTGATCTTTGCCTGTTTGAGACCGGAACAAACCATTCTTGGTTTAATCCTTGAAGATGATGATAATAGTGATGACTATCTTTACTGATATTAATGTTAAATTCAAACGTTTCGCCCATCCAATGTTGGGTCATTCTTAGTTTTAAAGTGAAGACTGTACAAGACTCCTCAGTCGGAGACGTATGCAACCAACAGTAACATAAATAACAGAAAAAATGTTGTTATTAAAAATATTGCAACCAATCAATCTGCGAATTAACATAATCATATTGTTTTTGACATTATAATGTCTTTTGGCTGGCCATCATTTGAAAATTTCTGTAACGCTGTAAACTGTAACGCATCACGCTGCATGACTTCATTCTTGCGTGACGTCATTGGGATTGTTGTAAATAAACGTTTGTTTTGATACGTCGCAATATATATAATGTGTTAAAAATAATATCACTGCAAACAATTAAACCAGATTTATAAAGCGTCCTGAAAGTTTAAAATCAAGTGTTAGCACAATTTACCAGCCGGGAATCGTTAACTAAAACCGCGACCGCTAACATGCTAACGTCGTCGCAGATTAAAGACCTAACAAGCGAACAACACTGCATAGCTGTAGATAGGTTATTGGGGTTATTGTCTCTAGTTAATGGTTGTCTTCGTATGTGATTCAGCTAACGATCTATTCATTAAAATATTTGTCATCGTAAATGCAAATCTACTGTTCTTTATATTTAATTACTCACCGCAGAAATGTGAAGTATAAAACAGATACATAATGTCATTGGGATTGTTGTAAATAAAGGTTTGTTTTGTGTTGTGGTGAAATACACTGCTGCTGGTATATAGTAACCATAACGTGGCGACTGATTAAAACAGCGTTCGACAATGGATAGCAGCGACGAGAAGGCTCAGATCAAGAAACGACAAAATGCCGAGCGAGCAAGAAAGTATCGGGAACGAAAGAAGCTCGAGGAGGAACAGCAACGAGCGGTTGCTGTCGGCGGTAAAGCTTCAATACCAGCGGCCCCATCGCAACAAAATCAAGTACCGTCTGCCTAGTGGCAAAAGCTGAAGAGCATGATAATGTCTTTCGGCCGCCAGCTAAACGCAACATTATTATGGTTACTGACTGACTGATTGTTTCCTTTCTGCAAATGTTGCGTTTAGCTGGCGGCCGAAAGACATTATCATGCTCTTTAGCTTTTGCCACTAGGCAGACGGTACTTGATTTTGGATTACTTTGGTTCGATACTGTTTTACTTTAGAAATATGTCTTTGTTAAAGCCTAATAAAATAATTGACTTGTACGGGAATCAGGATTTCTCTGAGCGCCAGGTTCCGTTCTATTCCGGGAAGTCCCTCACCGAGTACGTATTCCTTTCTTCTTCTTCTTCGATAGTTCCTATCCGTTTCGGATGTTGGATATCACACAGACTATTTTAGCTTTCTGTACTGCTGCACGGAATAAGTCAGTTATATTCATGCCAAAACCAGGTTCTAAAATTGCTCGGCCATGGTATTATCGGTCGCCCAACTCCTCTCTTTCCAAGTACTTTTCCCTGTAGTATGGACTGCGATAAGTAAAATCTCTGTTCATTTCTCATGAGATGTCACAGATACTGAAGCTTTCTTATCATCACTGTGTTAATAACTTTCCTGTCTTTCTTCATCATCTTTCTAAGAACTTCAACATTAGTTATGTGTGCTGTCTATGAAATGCTCAGTATTCTAAGGTAAAGCCACATTTTGAAAGATTCCAATTTACCTTTAACATACGTATTCTTTTAATATACATAAATTAGCTATGCAGAGTTTCTAACGTATGTAAGATCTGTAATTTAGCAAGTCAGATCCAACAAGTGGATACGTTTTACGAGCACACACACACACACACACACACACACACACACACACACACACACACACACACACACACACACACACACACACACACACACACACACACACACACACACACACACACACACACACACACACACACACACACACACACACACACACACACACACACACACACACACACACACACACACACACACACACACACACACACGCACGCACGCACGCACGCACGCACGCACGCACACGCACACGCACACACAGATTTCTTATTTATTTAAGTGAGGCCACTGCAACTGAGTTTGCGTGTGAATATAGTAACTATTCTTGTGAAGCTTAGGTCTTCAGAACTCGAAGAGCTCAAAGAGAGACAAGTTTCCATCTGTCTTGACCATCATTTCAAGCATTGCGTGGACAAAGTTCTGACGTTACTGTCTTAAAACATGTGTGTGTAACTGTTGAAATCTGCACAATTGCCAATTATTGGCTACTAAATAATGTTGCATTGTATATTTAATCCTATATTAAGTCACCAGAAATGTTCCACTACACCAACGGACAATCACTACCAAATAGTAATGAAATTTTTATCTATTTTATTTCATCATCATCACCATCACCACTCCAAGGACTAGGCCTTAGATCTGTTCCGGAGCACATCTCCTCGTCGGTCTACCGCCATCTCTTTTCCCGGTACGGTGATAACCAAAGGCTGCCACAGATAAACGGATATCAGGCATGCGATTCAAGTGTTCACACCATCTCCTTCTGTGGTCTTCAATGTTTAATTTGCGTCTAATGTCCTCGTTCCTTCTCCGATCCAAGAGACAGTAACCCTGCGGCCCTCTTGGAAATTTCATTTTGGCTGCCTGAATCCTCTGCACGGATCCTTTTACCAAGAGTCCATGTCTCACTACCATACAGGAATGTGAGGACAGCCACAGATTTATAAAATTTCATTCTTGAAATTAAATTAAAATTAAACCTCCGCTCAACAGTCCGTTAAGGACCAAGGCGTACCGCACGGCTTTTGTGTTAGTGTGACGGTCTATGGCTAGTACTACGCGCCACCAGCCGCTAGTTGCGGTATTCACAGCCAGGAGGCGGCGCTGTTATCTCAGCGCCTACTCAGTTTGCCTCACGACGCTGAGTGCACGCCGTACGGAACCTCCGCCGGGAATTGAACCCGGGACCACGAGCGCATCAATCGCCCGCGTTAGCCACTAGACCACCTGGAGGCTTTTCATTCTTGAAATACTTGAAATAAACCTATCCCATGACTGCCTGTGTAACTGTCGGACAATCAGTTTTGCCATGTTCGTGGCAGCCTTATACAATTCATCTATTTTACTTTTGTTTAGTAAATGGTTTTGCAAGTATGCTGTTTGTAATTTATAAAAGACATTTAATAAATAGACGAAAAGAGAAGTTGAGTCATTGAAGAAAGCCAGATTTACCTTAGATAACGTAGAAATCAATTCAAAATTATCGGCGTACAGTTTAAATGTCCAGTTATTAAAATATTCTTCAAATATTGATTACTTATGGAAGTAAAGTTATTATTATATTTTCTCCTGACGCATGTTTTACTGATCACATCAGTATCATCAGAGGATTTTAAAGATTTTTATAATCCCCCGATGATACTGATTTGATTAGTAAAACGTGCGTCAGTAGAAATAAAATAAAAAAAATTACTTGCAGAAGTAGTTAATATTTGAAGAACATTTCACACCATAGACACCTGCAAGAAATATTTAAGAGTTACAAAAATAAGAATTATTGAAATAATAATTTATTACGTCTCCATATTGTCTTACTCTTTGCAAATAGATTCGGCGTTATCACAAACATACAATATCTTAAACAAATAATCTTTTTACCTTGTGGTTTAATATTTAAATTACTCATAGTACTTTTGTGTTTATTGTGATGCACGATCTGTCCCTGAAATGCGAGAAACATAAAATAAAAAGAGGGAAGTTTTTCGGGCATAAGTCCTACAAATGGAAGGACTCCAGAGTAGGAGAGACAACAACGCAGGTTCAAAGTGGACTGAAGACAGGAAGAAGAGGGATAGTGAACAGATGAAAGAATATTGCAGAAAGATACAGTACCGTTTACCAAATGGTAAATGCTTAAGAGCATGATAATGTCTTTCAGCCGCCAGCTAAACGCAACATTTACGCAAAAGAAACAATCAGTCAGTCAGTAACCATAGCAATGATGACGTCATACAGTGTGACAGTAAATAAAATGTTACAGAAAGTTTCAAACGATGTCCAGCTAAAAGACATTATCATGTCAAAAACCCCAATAACCTATCTACAGCTATGCAGTGTTGTTCGCTTGTTAGGTCTTTAATCTGCGACGACGTTAGCATGTTAGCGGTCGCGGTTTTAGTTAACGATTCCCGGCTGGTAAATTGTGCTAACACTTGATTTTAAACTTTCAGGACGCTTTATAAATCTGGTTTAATTGTTTGCAGTGATATTATTTTTAACACATTATATATATTGCGACGTATCAAAACAAACGTTTATTTACAACAATCCCAATGACGTCACGCAAGAATGACGTCATGCACCGTGATGCGTTACAGTTTACAGCGTTACAGAAATTTTCAAATGATGGCCAGCCAAAAGACATTATCATGTCAAAAGAAAAGAACAAGGAATAAGGAATTGAAATTGGCATGTGGATCTGAGACAGCCGATACAAAAAGAAAAGAAAAACACTTGTATAGGTACTATTGTGATATTTGTAATAATAATTGCATGAAATAATGAATTAAAGTTTAAATATACGTTTTCAATTCTGTATTAAATTTTAAATTTTATCAAAACAAATGTCATTTTTATTAGCGTAGTTAGTTTGCTAATAAAACTAAATCTGCTATCAAGAGTTAATTTTTATTTTTTGAGTTTACAGTATGCACTATATGGCTATACAAATTTGATATTGAAAAGTAGCTGCCACTTTGTTTTTCAAATGGAATATTTTGCACTACTAAATATAATTTTGGAATCGAATAAATTTATGTTACATTTTAAACAATATTTTTACAAAAATTATTAGCAATCTTGTAATCAAGTTTGACTTTAAACTAACTAATCCTTAAAATAACAAAACAATTCCGAAGAAAAAGTCGAGGAACACCAAATAGTTTATGTAAAGTATTACAATTGTTTAAAAATGCTAAACTGCTTACTATCGCTACAAAATTAAAAAAGTAAAAAGTTAGTTTTGTTAAGGTTATTGAGACAGAAATAACAATGTGGGTCATGGCGACAAATTAGCTGTCTGGCGAAAGACCGGATCTGGCAAATATACACGTTACACGCAACTTGCAAACATCGTTGTGAAAACATAAAACCTTACTATGTACTGAGTTTTGAGCGTACCCATTGATTATGCAAATACCTTAACTACAAAATGAATAGAAGCCCATCGTGTTTTGTGTGCATAACACTTTTGCTTATTCGCATTCTAAAAACTTGAATAGCACAGTTAAAAGTACCTGTATTGTTAAGCATACTTTACTGAGTTTGAATTGAATTTACTATTATTGCTCCTGTTCAAGTAATTCACAAATTATATTATTTTTTATTTATATATTTAATATTTGTAATTACTTTACCTCAAGATGTTTTTTCCTTATTTGGAACATATTTCGCAACACTCTGTGTTCCCATCCTCAGCCTTCCTAATTTTGAATGTTGTGAAATACTTGTGTGTTGGTTGGTTGTTGTTGTGGTTTCCTGTTGGCCTTTGGCACTTTAAATTGGTATTATTGTGTTTGACTGTGGTGTATATATTAGTAATTTGTGTAGTTTCTCTGTTGAGTGCTTTGAAAATTGTCATGTTTTGTACTAACTTGTATTTGTTCAGGTATTAGTTTGTTTTGTGTTTTATGCTTGTATATTTGTACATTTTCCCAAATGTTCATTATGGTGCCTTTGTGTGGTATGTGTTTTATTAGTGTCATGTTGGCTATGTCTGGGAATTCATGTCCAGTGTTTATTGCATGTGTGGCCAAATTAGTTTTATATATTTCTGGTTTTTGTATGCGTTTAGATGTTCAAAATAACGTTTTTTCAGTTGTTTTTTGTTTGTCCTATGTATAGAGTGTTTTATTTATATAGAGTATTTTTGAAGTACTGTTGCTTACAATAAGCTATGGGCCTAGACTATACTTTATTGCCAGACCTCCGTTTAAACATTCACACAGTTTAGAGTCAATTATGGTAACTTGGAGAACTTTTAGGTATACAAGTATAATTTCCACTATCACTTGGTAACAAGAGACATGAAGACGTTTATCCTCTTCTAACAACAATACTTTAATAGACTTTATACATACAAAAATATAGTCTTCCTTCCTTTTCCTTTTCCTGGCTTTAAAACGCAGCGTGGGTTTTATCCTCCTCAATGACTTTCTTCTAATCCACCCTCTCATTACATCCGTCTCATCCCCTCGCATATATATAAACAACACTTACAAATAAGATTTTTTTTTTAATGTACGGACTAAGTACTTTAAAGTAAGGGTCCAAAATTGAGTATAATTTAGACGAAAATTTAACTGTTACATTGTTGTCCTCTGATAACGTATTTAAATATAACGCTGAAGAGGTATAATTGCTATTAAACGTTTGAATCTGAAATTATATAAAATTCTAGGAGGCTTTGCATTATCGGACAGCTTGTTATAATATACCGACTTTCTCATTGTCAGGATAATGACCATCCTATTCAAAAGGTTTATATTTTGTTTATTAAAACTACACGTTTTTGTTATAAAATGTACGGCCTCGTGATATACAAATGCAAAGTAGGCTTACAGGAGAAGCTACATGATAGATACAAAATTCAGTTTAACGGTGCTATTTAGAACGAAATTTTAGTCAGCCGATAAGAGAAATCACTCTTATTTTGTATAATGAAAGACAGAAATTTGTAGCTTGTGGTTATGATACTAAATGAAAGGAATGAAATCCCAATGTCACAATGATTCTCATCATTGATTTTTTCAGTACAGTCGGTGTGTTTGTTGTGTATGCCAATATAAAAAGATTAGACAACGTGTTTATTGCATTTACAAAATATTAGTTTTCTTTTTCTTCTTCTTCTTCACTCCATTGTTTGGGCTATAGCGCATTCCGACTTCACAGTCTCTCTGACCATATTTTCCAGGGTCTTCCACGATCTCTCGTTCCCACTGGCCTATATTCAAACGCTTGCTTAGGAATACGCGTGTCTACCATGCGTTCCACATGAGACTTTCGATTACTATATATTTGTGACACTATATTTTAAACTAAACGTACACTTTTTTTCTTAGAGACAAAACTAAACAGAATAATTTATTTCATTTTCTTAAACATGTTTTTAAGTTTAATAATTTAGTATTTTAATAAACATTTTACTAAAAAATAAAATAAAGATTTAATTATTTTAACTTAATTTAATAATAATTTATATTATAAATAATTATTTTAAAATTTTAATGTAAGCATGACATATGTTAAAGAGATATAATATGAGAAAGCCAGTAACTCGAATTCCTAAATAAAATGAAATCAAGGTGTGGTTTTCTTTTGTTAGATGAGTTAATCTTAAATCATTTTTGTTTTTTCAATGAGTTTGGACACATATAATGTGTTTGGAAGAATCATAATAACTTCCGACATGTTTGTCTAATAACAAACACATTCACTGGACTAAATATTCCGTAAGAGATTGTCGTAGTTAGAATACGAATTAATTATACCTGTACTAACATGAGTATCTTATTAAATCACATTTTAACAACTGTAAATGCTAAGAAAATTATTACTTATTACTTCATAAAATAATATTTGTGGCTAACATTTAATATGCTACATATTAGTTCTTATACGGTTGTAGTTTAATTTTGTCCTGTGCCTTTACATAATTTTTTAAGTGAGTGAATGGCAAAACGCTTTTAGTTGTGATAACCGCTTTGCAATGTTTACTAACCTGGCATTCACTGGAAAAGACAACATATACACAAACCAGAGAACGGCACTAGACTCGAAGCACTACGTCTAGACCTTACTGCACGTTTTGTAAACGCTGTGTCTACAGACTCTTGAAATTGGTGAAGCGGTTGTTTATCATGTACAGAAGCCAGCAACGTGTACACGGCTAGTCAGTGAACAAACAAAACACGGACGTGATACTCGGTCGTCTATTTGACTGATGAATATTATTACAGAATTCTTGTAAAACGGAGAAAGTCACAATATAAAGTATGTGGGAGATAAAACCTCATGGAGCATGTATTCGATATTTGACAAAGGTGACAAAAGAATTGTCAGAAAAATTTTTCAAAATTATAAGCTGATATCTACAAAATATGGGTTTTCCTATTTAGATTAAATATCTATGTTTTTCTGAGAATCCCACTTTCTTTAAGTATACTTGAAGAAGAAAATGCTATTTATATGTATTTTTTAAATGAGTGAAATTAAATTTTTAAGCGAATGGTCAAATGATAGTATTTACTTTAAAGGTTAGAACACACACACACACACACACACACACACACACACACACACACACACACACACACACACAAATACTTGGTAGTTTCACAATTGATTCCTAACCTCTCCCACAATTGTTTCAGCCTACTAGGCTATTCTCAAAGAGCTGCTAAGAACAACATTACTTTATCACTTCACAAAATAAAGAATATTTTATGCTAATATTTATTACTTTTCACATGCTTAACATTAATTCTAATAGTGTCGCAGTTTAATTTTGGCTTTGCTATACTGTGGCTTAATTAGTACATAGGCCTACTATCTTAATACGTATGCATAAATTGTTACATGTTTCTGCATTGTTGAAGTCCGTTCCTCTGGCGCTACAGCCCACGATGAGTCTTGGCCTCCCCGACTAGTCGCTTCCGGACACCTCGTTCCACCGGCCTTCGCCTCCAATTCCCGACACCCATCCTGCTGAGGTCATCTTCTAAGTCCTGTAACCACCTTCTTCTACGTCTTCCTTTCATTCTTTGCCTCTAACAATTGTCCCTCTAAGAATTGCTTCGGGCATTCTGTCGTCCTCCATGCGCATCACATGTCCCAGCCAGCTGATCCTCATACACTTGATGACCTTACTACGTCCTCACCATATATCAATTCCTCCAATTCCCTATTGTTCTGTATGCGCCATTCTTCACATTACTTCACTGGCTTAAAGATTTTTCTTACAATTCTTCTTTCAAAGGTTCTTGAATTAGTAAGTGGAATTACCTACAAGTACGTACGAGGCTATAAGTGGAGACATCTACGCGTATTCGAATAGATTTAGGTAATGGAAGATTATCACATAAACTGGCTATAAATCAAGATGCTAGACACGACGTATACCCCCCCCCCTCTCTCTCTCTCTTTCTCTAGCTAGACACGACGTATACCCCCCCCCTCTCTCTCTTTCTCTAACACACACACAAACACACACACACACACACACACACACAAAACAAGGACTTTCCTTGGAAAAATTAAATAAGAACAAAACTCGTAATAGACAACGTTTTGCAACACGTCTCAAATTTTAGTTATTCAGTAAATGACTTTACTTTCATCATTATATTGAACCAAGTTATATCTGTAAAGCAGACAGGAAAAGGAATACTATAAAATAATACACAGCTAGATAGAGAAAAAATCAAGAAAACAAAAAGATCATCATCATCTTCAACGATTAAACCAAGGATGGTTTGTTCAGGTCTCAAACAGGGAAAGATTAGAGCTGGTCACTCCAGCGCTTCCTCGGACGTACCACACCTCTCCGTCCCCTCGGCTTATAGTTCCACAGTTGTTTGGGGATGCGGCAGTCATCCCTTCGGCAAAGTTGTTTCCACCGGTTCAGCCGATACTCTGCAATCCTGTCGAGTATACTCATAATATTCAGTTCTGCCGTATTTCTGTTTCTTCCATGATCGTGGGGTGTATACCCTGCCACCTGCTTGAGAAATCTCATTTCAACCGCTTGGATGCAACTGGCCTGACCTTTCGTTAAAGTCCAATTCTCAGACCCATAAAGAAGTTGGGAAGGTCCATCACTTTGCAGAATTTTGGGGGTGTTTCTTTACTTGCTAACTTAAGAGTTCGTCTAATGGTCCCGCACATAAGGTTGAACTTACGCAACTTATTCACCACGTCGTTGTTTGTATTATAAGACACACTGCAGCCCAGGCATTAAAATTGCTGACTTGTTCCAGGACAAAAAAGATTATAGATAAAACAAAATGTCGTACAGATGGAGACATACAGCTGACACACACGTAATGGTTACAAAATGTTTACAAAATCATGCCCGCTCCAATTTTGATATATCTACGGAAGTGAAACATGACTTTTATAAAGAAGGACATTTCAAAAATAGACGCATCCGTAACTGGATTCTTCAACGCTATATCGATAGTGGAATCCTCGTGATAGAATTATTACGAGGATGTTGCTTAAGAGGCCATCTCTCACTAACGAGATTTTCAGAAAAAGCTTACAACACATTCAGTTTTAACAGAATGAAGAAAAATAACAAACTCGGATTCTTCATGTAGGACGGTAACACACATATTTATTAAAAAATTACTGAATTACAGACCAGCTGGTAGAAAGGATTTTATTAACCTATCGATAGTTAGGGACTATGTTAGATCGGAAGGAGCTAAAATCTAACCAATCGTAGCGATAAATAAAGAACAAAAAGTTTTCTTAATTTTTAACGTCAAAATTTTTAAATTAATACGATTCCATTATGCATTCGTCCTTCAGTAATTGCAGAAAATCCAGTTAACTACAATTATACATAAAAAATAAATAAGTTTTAATGTTATTAAAATCCATTCCCGGGCTGTTTGGGCGTGGTACATTGTTTCTTTGTAAAACAGACGTTTCAGCAGTACCACCTACTGCTATCAGCAGTGTAAGAAATCGAGCTGCACTAACGTGTACTGTGGTCTCTAAAGTGTACCACCACCCTACATTAGTGCAGCTCAATTTTTTACACTGACGATGGCAGTAGATGGTACTGCTGAAACGTCTGTTTCAGTTAGAAACAATGGACCACAGCCAAAGAGCCCGGGAATGGATTTTAACAACATTGACTCCGGCCTTGCAAGCCTACGAAGTAAGTTTTAATTAATTTTTTTTCATGTGGTAACAATACAAACGGGAATCTAGCAGAGGGAATTATTTGTAATGAAAGCTGCCGTATAAATAAATAGTAATAAATGAGATATAGTTACACATAGTTACAAAGGCAGCGACTCCCAGAGCTGGGATTTGTATTGTAATTGGAGATTACAATGTCTCTTACAATTGTACGCAGCGTGTGTTTGTAGAACTCTAATTAACGCGTGAAGCAAAAATTTGCTTAACCGAGGTTTGTGCGATACAAACGCGAGTTGAAGTAGTTTTTATATCCTTCAGTATTTAGTTTGTTCAGGTGATGCAAGCGTGAAAATACTTGCATGACAGTCCTGCACGTGAACAGTATTCACAGAGGAGAGTAAATTGTTCTGTGCTATATTACAACATATAGACACAGTCATCGCAAGCGAAATACGCAGAAACTGAACTAACGAAAAATTAAATCGTTTTTAATTCTACATTTATTGTAAGCTTGCAAGAACATAATTCCTTATTCTCTCTTATTCCTTATTCGCGACCACACACGCACACATTATGTATGTTCATATACATAATATTAACTAGAAGGTTTGGTTGGTTGGTTTGAAAATTTGTTTCTTATTGAAACAATTACAGCAAAGATACAATTAACAGTCCTCAATGTGAATGAGGAGTATAACTTTAACATATTCAGACTGATCGATCTTGTTCATTGATAAAAGAACTGAAATCTGATTCCTTGTTGTAGTAAAGTATGTAATATAAAAGTTACAAAATGAAAACCAGTGTTGCAATAATTTTAGTTCACCTTTTTTTAAATTCAGCGTTTTATCTCTTGTAAGAATATGACTTAGCTAATTTAGGAATAAGCTTGTACAATCCACAAGCGGTACGTGAAAAGGGCCTACTGCTGTTAACAATCACATATATTTCTAAACGCTATGTTAAGTGCTACTCGTATTCCACAATCCAGAGCAACTAAGTTTTATTGCTGTTGTAAATGAAGTGGATTTGTAAATTACAGGTTGAAGTGATGCTACGCTTTGGTTTTCACCTATTATGTCTTTCAATTCAAACTCTGACGGATATTTGTAATCAACGGTTTTCTGATCATTTGGGAGTAAACTGACAATTCTTTTGTATTGCGCTCACACGGCGCGGCCGGTGTCAATATTTTAAAAATTATTAAATACCGGGTTGTAAAGCCGTGATCGGTTGCTGTAAAGTCTTGACGTCGTCGGCAATGTTTCTTATCCCCCCCCCCCCGCGCCGGGTATCTTCTTCAGGCCGCAAAAAACGACAGAGTGCTACAAAAAACAGTTACGGCAGATCTTAGGCGAACGATACCCGAGTGGCTTGTTGCGAGTTGCTTGCTTTTACCCGAAACAAGTGTCGGGTATCGTTCGCCTAAGATCTCCCGTAACTGTTTTCTGTAAAGCTTTGTCAGTTTTTACGGCCTGAAGAGATCCCCGCGGGCGGATACGAAACATTGCTGACGATGTCGAGAATTTACAGCAATCGACCACGGCCTAGCAGATCGGTATTTAATATTTTTTAAAATATTGACAATTCTTTTACTAGAAGCTGATTAAGAAAATTGTTGTTAAAATAGGACGTATGTTTTAGGGAAAGTATTTAGTGAAACAAGGCTACGTCAAAACCGGAAAATCTGTTACTCAACGCAACGTTAAATTTCTGCTTTTCGAGAACCATTCAAGAGTTTATGTTTACTACTGTGTGCTGTGCGTGCGCCTATGTGTGCGTGGACAAGTGCGCGTTGCCTGGGCGACTGCAATTTGATATTAAAGTCAAAGGTTACCGTATCCAGTATTAATGTCGAGTGGGTGCAACATGAGTCAGCACAGTGCTGCTATATCGAGATTTATTGGAATTACAATAGAATCTAAAGCTGCAACCAGTGCAATACAACGGGGCACGTTAATTTAATTGGATTTACTAACCCGCACATAACTGCAGTAGATTTTGCCATATTGTGTTTTTAATTAAAATGAATTTCAAAATGCCACAGTAGATTGATATAGAACTAACCACTTTGAAGTCGTATTAGTGAGTTGAATGTTCACATACGTTTTAATGAAACTTCTGTCCTACGTAAGGAATACTGATTACAAGTGATTCCATCCTGAAAATAATTTTTGCAGTTTTGTAAACAGATTAATAAGTAAAATATTTGTTAAGCAATTAATTTTTAGTATTACAAGTGTTTATAAAAACAGATTTTTTTTTTGTCAGACGAAGAGTACGAGAGAAAATATAGGCCTATGACAAAAGAATCTATGAAAAGTTAAACATTTATTGTTAACTAGGTAGAGGGAGAAAATAAAATTAATAAAAGGTAGTTTTCTTCTTCTTCTTCTTCTTCTTCTCCTTCTCCTTCTCCTTCTCGTTCTCCTTCTCCTTCTATCAGGGACGCCTGTTCCGGTCCCAAAGGGATACGTCCACTTTACCAACGCTTCCTGGGTCTTTCTATACTTGGCTGTCCAACAGGCTTGTATTGCCAAACTTCCTTAGGCAACCTTCCATCTTGGCGTCCTGTTCACATGAGCAATCCACAACTCTTTACTAACGTCTTTATTGTAGAGTCTATCCCTTTCTATGTAGGGTAACATAGACAAATCTAGGAAGATAACTGTACATCAGATATATAACAAAAGTAATAGGCCTAATAGTGTTAATGATTTTCAATTAATTGTAACACCATTACTCATGAGTTACTAATGAGAAGTGTAATGAATGTCCTTTAAACGTCACTAATGTATGGTTTAACCAGTTTTAATTAAATGAATAAGAATATACTTGAGTCGAAGGTCACGATTTACTTAGACATCTTCAACCATTTTCTGAAGTCTGCAGTGGTTTCAATTTATAATTTAAAACTAAAACAAGGGTGCGTGTGTATGTGTATGACGGAGATAAAACAGAATATATGCAGTGTTACGTAGGATTAGGACATAACGTATCAATCTCCAAGTGTTTCTCTCAGATGATCAAAAGCTTTCTTAAAAAGTGGCTTTTGGGTAGAATGCTTTGATTGACTGCTAAAACAGAAAATACTGAGGGATTGTTATTAGCATTCAGTTCTTCACATTGCAGATCCATGGTATCAATTCTTCATTTAAGAATACAATAAAGAGCGTCAACTGATAATGAGCAATGAATTTTAGTGGCTTGATACCACTAGTAGCATATTTATTTCATAGACGTTAACTCGTCTAATACATTAGGAACCGTTACATTTCTATTCTTATGTAGAATATATTATATTATATATTATATACATAAAACCTGCTACAAGACATGACCATAATCAAAAAGATAGACAGGTCATGTTGTCAGGATGAACCCCCAGGATCCTTTAAAGCGCCTCTTCCTATTTGACCCAGATGGTAAAAGGAAAATGAGGGGAGCAAAGCTGAGGTGGCGAGATGGAGTGCAGCAGGATGCAGAAAGTGCAGGAATCCGCAATTGGAGGACGGTTGGATCGGACAGGGACCGTTGGCGAGGTCTCCTTCAGCATGCCTGGACCCGACCAAGGTTGTAACGCACCTGGCGATGATGATGAATGGAGACGAAAGAGCTTGTGAAAATGTGAATTCAGAAGCAGATAGAAGGAATAGGCCCGGCGTATAAAACGAAGAAGATGTGCTCAGAGAATGAAGATGGGAAGAACACTTCTGGGAGTTGTAAATAGCAGATGGGAATCGACAAAAACGTAATACACTACATGCAGAAGAGACTATATTGAATAATACCACAATATTATATAATTGCTGCAAGAAACTTCGCGTTCCCTATATTGAAAATTATGTAGAAAAATAGGTAAAATAAACATATCGTTCGACTTTTAATAAACATATCGTTTCGACCTTGCAAAAGTAATTAACATATTAACCAAAATTCTTTTAAATAATTGAAAACTTATATTTTGTTTCTAAAATTTATGTAGACATTTGTTATAGTGCTAGATCACAGTAATCTACCACAGAGCTTGGATAACGAGCTACGTACGTTTATTTTAGTGATTATTCATAATTCTTTGACAGTTTGTTTTCCGGCTTATGTTACACTCTGTGTGTATGCACAGCTTGTAGTATAATTAGTGTGCTAAGCTTGTACTGTAAACTTTAAGATTAATTATAACTTCATGTAATTGTTTATTAATTGCGGCCGTGAATAATGGATTTACTGTTTCAGACAGGATGTAAGCAGATTCCGTCATTCTTAATAACAGAATTTGTTAAATCTGTATGCCGTCATTTTAAATATTGTAATATCAATAAATTAGTTTATTCTTTATTTTAGTTTACCACAAAGGCAAACTTATAAACCTTTTACATTTATGTGTTGTGTAAATTTATAAAATTCTTAATTATAAGAGCCTTCCTTTTTTGAGTTTTCTTGGCGAGTTTTGTGACACTTATACCAGGTGTTAAACAAGTGATCAGATTGCTACCAATAACATTAAACTTGTAAGTAAAAAGTTTGTAATGAAGAGCTCAGAACTTGTTTTGATTTCTTCGGTTCTGTTGGTGATTTGGAATGGTGCCATTTCATTGATTGACGCTTTGTTTCTGGTGTTTCATGAGAAACCCATGTCTTATAAACTGTAATAATATGATCCAAAAAATCCGTCTCCATCTTGATAACGAGTGAGAAACGTAAAGAAGCTTCCATCCTTAGTTTTTTGTGATCATCAGAATAGAGGCGAGTTACCCGTCAGGCACACATTTTTTGTAACCAACATGACAATTTCGTGAAGTAAGGCTCTTGAAATTTCATAAATGAAACTGTGTGAACCATCTAAGGTAAAACGCCTACCCCTCTAAATTTTATCGTCAACTTTTTTCTTAAGTTCGTCAGTGATTAGAGAAGGCCGACAAGAACATTCATTATCGTAGACAATATGAAAGGTCATCATCATCATCATCCTTATCAAGGTTTAAACCAAGGATGGTTTGTTCTGGTCTCAAATAGGCAAATATTACAGCTGGTCACTCCAGCGCTTCCTCGGACGTCCCACACTTCTCCGTCCCCTCGGCTTATAGTTCCATAATTGTTTGGGGATGCGACAGTCATCCATTCGGCAAAGATGTTACCACCAATTCAGCCGATACTGGGCGATCGTGTCGAATATTCAGTCCCTGCCGTATATCTGTGTTTCTTCTATGATCATGGAGAGTATACCCTGCCAAGTGTCTGAAAAATCTCATTTCAGCCGCTTGGATGCGACTGGCCTGGCCTTTCGTTAAATTCCAATTCTCAAACCCAAAAAGAAGTGTGGGAACGGCCATCACCTTTAGAATTTTAAGCGTGTTCCTTTATTTGCTGACTTAAGGGTTCGCCTAATGGTCCCCCACATAAGGTTGAACTTATGCAACTTATGCACCACGTCGTTGCTTGCATTATAAGACACAATATGAAAGGTATTATATATTTTTATTAATAATACAACTTTTTACAAGAATATATTTTATGTTGTAAATTACATATGTTTCGATAGTACTCAAACTAGCATAATCAGATATAAATAAATAAATAGAATATATTCTTGTAAAAAAGTTTTATTATTAATAATAACATAGAATATATAACAATAAAATTTGAGCATTTATGAAAATAATAGGTAATAAAATCTTTCTCCCTTTTTATCTGTACGTTACTAGTGCAGTCTGTATGTGTGTTCAGAAGCAACTCAAAGTAAAATGTTTAATAATATTACAGTTTTTCCGTACAAGTGCTACTGAATACAAGAGTGCTTTAGGCAGACATTATTATTACATATAAACGACTATTAGTACTTCATATCAAGCACTTTGTATCTCATCCGTGTATCGACTATGCGCATATGTATTGATTTTATATCATTTACCGCCAGCGTATCTATTATTGTCTATATCATATCGTTTATGCAAAGCAAGTTTAATTAATGTAGCGATATTAAATGTCGAGTTCTCGTCAGCCAGTTTTTCAAACCTGAATGGAATAACTGACATGAATACACTGTACTAGTGTCATGTAATGTAGTGTACTATAATCATGAACCAAATATGATTTCTCTTGATTATTGATAAACGATAATCAAACTAGCGGCCCGTACAAAACTTTTTTTACAGTAACTTTAATTGTTACTTGTGATACCGGTATTTATATACATACATACTTGGCTCTACAGCCCAGATTGAGCTTTTGCCTTCAAAAGAAATTGCCTCCACTTATTCGTGTCCTCAGCCATCCGCCACCAATTCACAGCGCCCAGCTTCCTCGCATCACTGCCGACCTGGTCCAACCATCTGTTCTTCCGTCTTCCAACCTTTCTTTTTCCAATTGGCTTATGTTTCATAATTTTTTGCCGTACGTTCGTCATCCATTCTCTGAACGTGTCCTGCCTATCTTAGTCTATTAATTTTCGCAAATCGGACAACTGTAATTTCATTGTACTTAGCATATAATTCATTATTATTTCTCTTTCACTAGACTTCGTTTTGTAGTAGAGGTCGATAATCCTTCCCAGTATCGTCTTTTTAAGCACAGCCAGCCTCTGTTCATAAAATTTTTGAGTACCCAGAACTCAGAGCCATATGCCAATACAGGCTTGTAATATTTAGAACGCAATATTTGTATATAGCACAAACATTCGTAATATATGTTTATATCAGTTGTATAGCAAACGGTTGCCAATGATAACTCAACACTGTGAAATAACTTCTGTACACAGTGTGATTGGGAACACCAAAGCCCTAAGTTGATAGGGACTACTTAAACAATGTCATGATTAGGTCAAATATTGGTGGACTATAAAAGGGTGTTCGAACAAACACTCTATACGCCACGGTGGAAACAGAGAACACTTTGCAGAAGAATAGTGTACGTTGTAAAGAATCTGTAAACATGGACACCATTCAGATGACAGAAGCTTCCCAAACCGGAAGAAACAGAATAACGACAGGATGTAAAACTCGGTCAGGAAAGGAGAAAACGGCTGAGAGCACTAATGTCTCGTCTTGCACTAGTGACGTTCCATTTACTGAGTACAACGAACAGAATCCTTCAGTAAGAGGAAGTGCACATTTTTTTTTGGAAAGTTGTACGTTTGAAGTATAATTACGAGAAACATAATGCTAATGTTCTGGTAATTGCCTTATATAATTACTTTTTAAATCTATTACAATTTTGTATTAAAGTTGAAAGAGATTTTTTTTGTGTAAAACATGGTGGTTGTTGAACTTTCATAAAATACTTGAAAGTATCTATACCACGAAGTACTAAACAAGATTCAGATTGAAAAGGAACAACACTGCGAATATCGCAACACTACGGAACCGAACACCCCCACCAATTAACTATAGTAGTCTATCTGGTGTGGAACAAATATCCCTCCTCGTTGCCATTATGAAAAATATAACACTTTCGCGGATACGGCTTTCTTCTTCTTCTTCTTCTTCTTCTTCTTCTTCTTCTTCTTCTTCTTCTTCTTCTTCTTCTTCTTCTTCTTCTTCTTCTTCTTCTTCTTCTTCTTCTTCCTCTTCCTCTTCCTCTTCCTCTTCCTCATCCTCATCCTCATCCTCATCCTCATCCTCATCCTCATCCTCATCCTCATCCTCATCCTCTTCCTCTTCCTCTTCCTCTTCCTTTCCTCTTCCTTTCCGCTTCCTCCTCCTCCTCTTCTTCTTCTTCTTCTTCTTCTCCTCCTCCTCCTCCTCCTTCTCCTTCTCCTTCTCCTTCTCCTTCTCCTTCTCCTTCTCCTTCTCCTTCTCCTTCTCCTTCTCCCCCTCCTCCTCCTCCTCCTCATCCTCTTTCTCCTTCTCCTTCTCTTTCCCCTCCTTCTTCCTTCTTCTATCTGGCCCGCCTGTTCCGGTCCCAAAGGGATATGACCACTTTACCAACGCTTCCTGGGTCTTTCTATACTTCGTTGTCCAACAGATTTGTATTGCCAAACTTCCTTAGGCAACCTGCCATCTGTCATCCTACATGAGCAATCCACAACTCTTTACGAACGTCTCTATTGTAGAGTCTATCCCTTTGTGTGTACGGTACCATAGACAAATCTAGGAAGGCAGCTGTACATCAGATATAAGACAAAAGTAATATATAATAGTGTTAATGATTTTAAATATAATTGTATCACCATTACTAATGTGAAAAATGTAATGTGTGTCCTTTAAACATCACTAAAATATATTTAATCAGTTTTAGTTAAATGCATTAGAATATACTTGAGTCGGAGATCACGATTTACTTATACCTCTTCAACAACTTTCTGAAGCCTACAGTTGTTTCAGTCTATAATTTTTAAACAAAAAAAGATGAGTGTGTATGTGTGCGACTGACAAAAGACAGAATTTATGCAGTGTTACGTAGGGTTAGGACATAGCGTATCAATTTTCAAGGGTTTCTCTGAGATGATAAAGCTGTCGTAAAAAGTGGCTTCTGATTAGAATGCTTTGATTGACTGCTAAAACAGAAAATACTGTAGGAGTGTTATTAGCATTGAATTCTTGACATTGCAAATCCATGGTATCAATTATACATTTAAGGCCACAATGAAGAGCGTCAACTGATAATAACCCATGAAGTTTAGTGGCTTGATATGACTACTAGCATAATATAACATTCTACTTCCGTGGTAATCTTCCTCTATCAAGCCCCGCGTTGGTTGCGGCAATTTATAACAATCAACTCGGGACGTGATAGTTTTAATTCGACTCCTTCTGATGTTATATTAACGAAGTCGAAAACTTTGTAACTTTCCCGCTATCTGTCGCTCTCGTGACCACGCCAGTACCTGTCTCTTCTTTCTTACTTGATTTAAATTAACTATTATTTTCCCGATTTTAGGCGCCAAATTGTTTGTTTTAAAACAATTAAAAATTTTTCGTAGCTTTTCCTTCTTTCTGAATGAAACCGTATTACTTACCGCTTTGTATCGGCTGAATTCGATATTCGCTCTCTCGCGGCAGTATTACCAACCTGTAATTCTGGTAAAAATTTTCACTGTGCTACATTAAATAAATTAACACATAAATATTGTCACATGAAATAATAAACAGGTATAAATTCTTAGTATTGGTTTATTGGATAGCGGTTCTATCTTTTATATTGGTTATTACAGGAAATTATGAAAATATATAAGGTTATGCTCCGGCTTTGAATGATTTATAACTCACCGGTTGCCTATGTTTGTTTGGGTCGCTGACTGAGTACCAAGCGTCTAATGTCGAATTTAATTTTACAATGGTTATTCAGTCAAAAGTTCTTTGGATTACAGCAAAAGTTAACAAAAATGATTCGAGAAAGTACAGTCCTTCACATAAACTCAATCAAATATTACGTTTTTTCTTTACACCACTACTCTTATTAACTAAAGTAATTGTTTGTTCAACCCGTAACTAGAGGTTAAGTTTTATATAGTTGAAAAAATATTTTGGTGTCTCCGAATGTGTTATTAATTTAATTGAACAGTTTTTTGATAATTATTATTTACTTTTTTAAAAGCCATTCAGTGTTTGAGTGTTTGAAACAAGTTAATTATATTGTGCATCAATGTTAAAGTGTAGTGAATCCAGCCTTTTGTTTTGTTAATTAATTAAATTTTATACTTTACTCCTTCCTTAACATATGACAACTTATTTTCATGTATGGTTGTGACTATGTCTTCCTTATTTTATTTCTGTTTTCGTTTTATATTTTTTATCTTCTGTAATTATAAATTTTGCTTAGTTCAATCTTGTTAATGTGTTTTGCCCATCTTGTATTCCATTGTCATTAATTGTTATATGGTTTATCTCATTTGATTGATTCTTTTTGCTAATTATATGGAGCGGCTATTTTTTCATCTGTACTCTACTGAAGCTAATAATGGATTTCTCTTAAATTTGTAACGGTTTTTTGGTTCTAACTGCAAAACCTATCCTTCTCATTGGTTGAAACAATTTTGTACCCATTGTTAGACATAGCTTGTGTTTTCGTCCAAAATGGATAAATATTTTCTGATTAAGATAATTTGCTTGCATTACTATTAATGCTTCTGTTATTAGTACCATTGAATAGTATTTCTGTTTAATATTATTTTGAAATCAAACATGACTACGTTCTATTCAGTATTGGCTGATTTAGTATTTTGATACTTTTGTTTTTTATACTTATTTTGGTTTATAAGTGTGTTTTTAAAAGTATTTTGTGTTTTTAATGTTCCTTGGCTAAATATATCATGTTTACTTAACTTTTTCCCCAGCTGAATGTTGTTATTTGTTTACATTTTACAATTTTCTAATATTTCTTTAGGCCTACACTTGCCTACAATGGTTGACATTGATTATAATTTAATTTTGCTCTTGTTCCTATGTTATTGTTGCTTTGTCTTAGTTTGTTTACAATTATTATGAATTTGCATACATCGGTTTATGATTAGTAGTTCTTTACAGACATATTTTTGCCTTTTACATCTATATCTAAGAAATTAACATTGAATATTTTTAGGGTTTCCTCATCCTTTCAACACATTATTACTGCTTTTTAGTATTATTTTCCCAACTCAACATAACATAACTTATTCTTAGGATTCTTTTAACAATTATAACATTTTCATAGTTTTATAATACTCCTGCTACCTTCTACTATTCTCTTTATAACACAACTTCAATAATTGAGTATCCATCTTTTGATGTCTAGTCTTTTTTTTATAACATATAACTTGTTTAGGTTTTATTTATTCCTTTAACTTTACTAACTTAATATTTTAACAATAACATTCTTTATAACAGTTACTTATTCATATATTTTTTGAACATGATACCTTATTCTATCTTACTTACTAGTGTTTTGTCTTTTTCAAAACTAATTTCTATCACCGTACACCTACTTAATGTATTTTGACATATTGTTTATTATGCTAAGCACTTGTCCTTGGCACCTTTCACTTTCATATTATTTATTACTGGTAATTGACATTCTTTATTTATACATTTTTACACATGCACCTGGGTTGCTTTGCTTTACCTAGTGTTTGTTACTTTATTGTTTTTTTTTTCTTGGTATGCACTGTTATATGGTTTTGGCAAGATGTACTTATTATTATTCAGGATATTGGTTGTTAAAACCATCACTAATTATCACTTAGTTTTACACTTATTTATTTTTTTTTTTTTGTAACTCACTCCCTACCTACTTTATGCACTCTTGGTTCAATTTAATATGAATGTTGTGATTATCAGACCTAGCTCTATCACGTTTTATTCTCTATACATTTATTTATTATCATTTGCTTTCATTGTTCTGTTTATTTACTATTTGTCTACTTAACATTTAGTCTACACTTACATACATAGAATTATATTATTTATTATTTCTGCTGGTGGTTTGTACCTTCAAGGTTCAATTATTCATTTAATTATTGTCAATTTTTATGACATTTTTATCATAGGTTTAATTACATTTATTGGTATTTGGCCAATCACTTGGGTGTCGTAATTGTCATTGTCAATGTCATTATTTTGCTATTTATTAAAATTGTCAATTTTCTCATCTTATCTCTTCTTAGCTGCATGTTTTCTTTTTATATTATAAGGTAATCCCTCCCTTTTACTGGGCGGCTTTTGGTAATGTAATAATATTTACTTCATAGACGTTAACTCGTCTGATACATTAGGAACCGTTACATTTCTAATTCTTATGTAAAAATATTATATTATATATAATATAATCTGCTACAAGACATGGCCATAATTAAAAAGATAAAGATATAACGTCTTAAATGGACAGGTCATGTTGTCAGGATGGACCCCCAAGATCCTTTAAAGCGCCTCTTCGTGTATGATCCAGATGGGAAAAGGAAAATGAGGGGACCAAAGCTGAGGTGGCGAGATTAAGTGGAGCAGGATGCACAAAGGGTAGGAATCTGCAATTGGAGGATGGTTAAATCAGACAGGAACCGTTGGCAAAGTCTCATTCAGCAGGCCAGGATCCGCCCAAGGTTGTAGCGCCCCTGGCGATGATGATGATGATGGTGAATGGAGATGTAAGAACTCGTAAAAATATGAATTTAAAAGCGGATAGATGGAATAAGCCCAGCAAGTAAAACAATGAAGAGGTGGTCAGGGAAGAACACTTCTGAGATTTGTAAAGAGCAGATGGCAATCGACAAAAAGCTAATACACTACTTGCAGAAGAAACTATATTGAATAATAACACAATATTATATAATTTCTGCAAGAAACTTTGAGTTACCTGTACAGAAAATTATGTAGAAAAATAGGTAAAATAAACATATCGTTCGAATTTTAGGTTGAATACCTTACAAAAGTATTTAACATATTAACCAAAACGCATTTAAATAACTGAAAACTTAAATTTTGTTTCCAGTATTTATGCAGACATTTATTATAATGCTAGATTACAGCAATCTACCACAGAGCTTGGATAACGAGCAATGTACTACTTTTATTGTAGCCATTACTCATAATTCTTTGACAGTTTATTTTCCGGCTCATGTTACACTGTGTGTGTGTGTATGCGCAGTTTGTATAATAAGTGTGCTAAGCTTGTACTGTAAACTTTAAGATTTATTATAAGTTCATGTAATTGTTTATTAATTGCGGCCGTGAATAATGGATTTACTGTTTCGGACAGGATGTAAACAGATTCCGACATTTGTATTAACAGAGTCTGATAGGTATCTATGCCGTCATTTTAAATCTTGTAATAACAATAATTTAATTTAGTCTCCAGTTTAGTTATCATTTATAAAGGCAAACTTGGAAGCTTTTTACAATCACGTGTCATGTCAGTTATAAAATTCTTCATGATAAAAGCCTTTGTTTTGAGTTTTCCTGGCGAATGTTGTGACAGAGTTACACAATGTGTTAGACGACATGGTGTAGATCTGATTACTACCAGTAACATTAAACATTTAAGTACAAAGTCTGTAATGAAATGTTTTGAGTTTTCGTCTGAAGCAATAATCCAAATTGTACGATCTTTCTGTATATTTCTTAGTTTTGGGAACTTAATTAGAAACAAATTATTTATAGATCTGTATAAGCTTTATTATTTCTTTACGTTTATATACATGACTCACAAAATAGCAAATGGGGCATAGATTTCCGTATTCTGAGATAGAGCAATGGTAAAACTTAGCTTCTTGAAATTTTGGAATACCGCTGACTAAGAGAAAGCTTTGTCTAAACCACTTCAACAGGTTTAGAAATGAAAACCCTTATAAAATTATCGCTCTTAGTGTTTTATATACGACAACAGACGATATTTCACGTAGTCTTTTACGGCACAATTCTACCTCAGAGCAGTAAACTTCGATTAATACTTTCTTACCCTACTCCATATTATATAAAAAACTAGGTAATATAAAGCTAAATATCTTCAGATATCTGTGGGGAAAGAAGTCAACCTAAAGCTGGATTGAAAAAGTACAAAAGGATTTAGAAAAAAATTATATAAACGCAGAAGAAGGAATTGAAAGAGAAGTTTTCTGCGAGAAAGTGTTAAAAATTGAAGGAGTCCAGGGTAGGCGAGAGAAAAAAGCAGGTTCAAAGTGGACTGAAGACAGCAAAAAGAGACAGTTTTAGTTCGGTGTATATTGCTACGAGAAAAAGACTCGATACTGACGTTGAACCAAAACATAAAACAAGACGATAATGGAAACGTTATTGAAATTTTGTAACAAATATTACCAGTAAAATTAGTAGTCACAACCGTTAACATTGGTTATAAATGTGATTTTGGCAAAATAGAGAAACAAATTAGCCCATGCGGAAATAACGTAAAATATCATAAGACTGGCAACCTTGATAATGACGGTAATGTAGTAATCAAAATGAGAAAGTATACTGTAGGCCTACTACGAAAAAGTGCATCTGTTTATCAGGATACTGAGTTGACTTTAGATTCGTCTTAACATTCACAAATGATCGCAAACAGTTTTACTTGTGAACAAGCAAAGCGTTGATTACAGTAAAGTGTTCGTGTTAGGGAAGATTATTTTACAATTAATTAAAAATATTTCTTAATAAATGTTTCTAAATTTAGTTAAAAATATTTGCCTTAAATATTTTCATTGAAGTATTTTTTTTTTTTTTTTTACTAAGACAGTCGATCATGTTTCTCCATGGTCTCTATGATATGAGTAGTTCGGCTTACCGAGCTGTAAAGCCATGGTCCGTGGTTGTTTTGTGCAAACGTTTCGGCCGTGCCTTCGACGGCCATCTTCAGTGCAGAATGCTACAACACACTGGCCAAGGTTCGCAGTCAGTGGCCTTAACCACAGTTCAGTGGTCACTGACTGCGAACCTTGGTCAGCCTTCTGCACTGAAGATTGCCCTCGAAGGCACGGCCGAAACGTTTGCACAAAACAACCACGGACCATGGCTTTACAGCTCGGTAAGCCGAACTACTCACATCATTGAAACTGGCCGTGAAAGCCTCAGACTGAAATTGTCTCTGTGTTTCGTTATTGTAACCAAATATTTTTTAAATACTCAAACAAATTTATACATCTGGTTATAATTAGTAAATTAAAAATCAATATCTTTACGGTGAAAGTTCTTAAATTAAGTAATAAATTTAAACCAGATTTTTTCTAATATAAGAACTTATTTTCAATGCAGCGCTCATTTTCTTTGTTACTCAAATTTCAAACACGATTCTGGAAGTGTAACTGCTTTACTGACAGCTTTTCGGTTTTAATAAAAATTTCTATAAAATTTAAAGAAATCAATCTGAATAAATTATTTAGTTTTAGTTGATTAGAATATAGCTTCTGCTAGAGACAATTTAAGCGGAGAATGATCAAAAGCAAAACCAAAGCCAAAGGAAAAAAAAAAAGCCATTCAATTTGCTGTAGTATCGCAGTATAAGTATAGAATTATATGTCAAAAACAAGCTGATTTTTAATTAAAGTACAAAACGAAGCAACTGTCTGTCATTCACCTTATTCTCAGTCTGTATCGATAGTGTAGTTTATGTGTATATGATCTTAGCTCTTTGCCGATGACAACATGCAAATAGAACAAAGCAGCAAAGCATGAGCAATATACTGCAACGATACAGCCATACGCTGTATTAGGCATTATTTTAAATAAATATAAAATTTGTAGAATTTCTATAAGTTACGGGTAAATGGACAGGTCTGAGATTGTAAAAATATTTCATTGTTAGATTAGGGGAGAAATTAACCTGTTCTGACATGCAGTGAACACCTGCTCAATTGTTTGTGTGTTACACGTGTATCTTGTGTGTGTTAGTGTTGCATGCAAAGACAGGAATCTCAGCAACCCGCCCCAAGTAATTAATAAAATAATTATTTTAATTCACTGTGCGAAAACTAATTAGTGTATGAACAAACCAAAGGCACCAAAGTGTGTGTAAATTTTATAGTTATCCCCAGTGAAAAGATGACGTTAATAGAACACGCTATGCGAAGACAGTGCAAAATAAACGTGACAAAAAATACGCAAATAACCCTAAGACGCTCAAATTAATATAGTGAGTGCTTAATCGAATTAGCTATGATTTGTGCTATCTCGATTCCGTGCAAAACATTGCTATTTGCTAATAATTGCAAATAGATGAAAAGGTTCGGGAGTGGGGGCTGTCACGCGATATGCAGGTATCGACAGGACGATTTTGGAGCCAACTGGCGCGGAATCTCGAGAGGGTATTAAAAAAGGGTTCGACCAAAAACCCTTCTCTTCATTTCAAGACACAGCTGCAGTCGGACATGCTGTCCGTCGGCAAAACAGTTTTATTTTTATTTCTATTACAAGTCGCAGTAACGAAAGAAATAACGTTCGTTAAATTCACGACAATATTCCGGAAAAAGTAAATACCGAAATAATAAGTCTACCAAGAGTATACGGAAAAGCTACCAGAGCGACGAGGGATGCTGGACGTTAGAAGATGTTTGAGATCTACCTTGCAGCAGATAACAACTCTCTGATGAGGACCACACTGCTAGAGAGCGACGCTGGACTCTAGACGTATCCAGGAACATACGCTACTGGAGAGCGACGCTGGACTCTAGACGTATCCAGGAACACACACTGCTGGAGAGCGACGCTGGACTCTAGACGTATCCTGGAACACGCCAGGACAGGAGGAATGGAAAACTAACTCTGGACAACGCTGGACCCCGGACAACAAGTCGTAAGATAATCAGAACTCGAGGTGACATGCGTAATGCATTTTTAAATGATTTTTCGAAAAGAAAAAGAGCTCATAAAGACTATATCAAAAGACAGTAAATTAAAACAAAGAAAAATTTATACTTAGTAATAATATTTTAAAATGTAGATAAATGTTTAGTCGTAAGAATGAGCGATCGCATATAAAAAGAATTAATAAATGAAAGAGAATTTAAAGTAGAGAGAGTAGAGTTTAATATCAAAATAAATAGTAAATTGATTTGATATTTGAATTATAGAAAAGATTAATTTAAAGTTGAATATTAAAACAAATGCCAGTCTACAAGCAATTAATATAAATTTAAATTGAATTTTAAACATTGGTATAGACTGAGCGAGTAGAGGTCAGATCTGAGTTAAGAAAATTTATTTCAAAAAACATTTTAATTTTATATTTAATTAATAAACCAATTTATTAACATGACTAGATATAAGATTATTAACATGTTTAGATTAAGATTATTAACCTGTCTAGATATAAGAGATTTTTAAATATGTGTAACGCTGCATATCATAAGATATAAACATTTAATAATGAGCAATATCGTGACCGACAATTATTAATGATGTTTATGAATATTTATAATATTGAATAAATAATAAATATGAATTTTAAATACTGATAAATAAAAATACTCTTATTATAGTTACACCTGGTATCATCACACAACTTGCATAAATTACAGTATATCGAAATTATATTAAATATTATTGTATAGAATGGCGCCCAAAGAACGTGGGGCTCCACAAACTTAAATTATATTAAATTTGCAACAACGTTTATATATGTATAGTTGTATAAAAATGTCGCTTCCAACGTGTGGCTCGATATATGTAATTATATATCGTTTTAATACTATGTACAAAGCAGCAAGTAAGTAAAACGTGACAATGTCAGTCGCAAAGTAAAACTTTAGGAATAACGCATGTCTGCATAATTGTACAGTTACATATTCAGCCGTCCTATAAGGGAGAAAATTGATTAATAATTTGGGGCGTAATAATTGCCATGATTACTACCCATAGCGATTAAATAAAATAAATATTTCCTTTCACTTTCTGTATTGGCATTTTTGAGTTGACATGAACACAAAAGGTACAGATATTACAGGATAGGTAACGCAGACTTTACAATACAGATAAAACAGATTACACGTTATTCGTTGAACCTGAAGGGTAGGTCTAACAAATTAATTGCAAGGGGGTTAGGATGGTGTTCTAATTTAGAGATGTGTTTCCTGCATAGGCGCACGATTTCTTTTCTTACAGTACGAACTATTAGGTATCGGTGTATAGACTTGTTGGTGACAAACCATGGAGCGTCGACTATTGACCTTAAAGGTTTGAACTGCAAGCGCTGTATAATCTCGATGTTACTCGTAGTACCAGTATCCCAAAGTTAAATACCTTAATTCCATACCGGTGTAAGAACTGATTTGTATGTTAAAAATTTGTTGACAAGACTTAACCGCAATTTTCTGCTTATCAGCCGCCAGTAGATATTTCTGACCTTGAGGTAAGTTTAGCCTTTTTAGAGGTTATGTGTTTCTTCCGTGTTAGTCTCCTGTCCAGGTGCATCCCAAGGTACTAACGTGGTACCTTTCAGCTTGGGGTATTGGTTGACAGGTAATTGTTACTGCAGGGTAGTTAGCCGTTTTTGTGGTAAAGGTAACGTGTACTGACATGGACGAATTGACTTTTGTGCGCTATTTATAAAGTCATAACTTGCCCCACTAGAAAACGTGCACCAAGAGTTCTAAGAACGGAGCTGAAGTCAGCTTAATTGATTCTGTGCTTCGGGAGACAGTAGACTGAAGAAATAATTAGAGAGCCTCTTTGATCTTAAATTACAACATTTGTCGCCTGTAGGTGAGCAGTTTTGACTTCAGAGAAGAGGTCTGAACCTGTTGTCAATGAGGAAAGGTTTGAGTTGAATATAGAGTTGATTACTCTATTACTGGTTATACGCTTACATTTTTAGTCATACAGTAGGCCTACATGAAAATGAATATTACACTGTGTTACACAAAACGTTTTGACTGAAATGAGACGGCTAATGAGAGTTTCAAGGAAATACGAGGGCCAGTTGTAAAGTTCGCGGAGCGACAACTGTCGCTTAGCGGTAAAACTAAAATTTTTCGTGTGCTGCAATATTTGTGTTTTATGTAAACTCCTGTTAATTTCCAAATCTATCTATCAATTTAATCATTGTTTAGAGGCTGTTTAAATTTGACTTGATATACATGTTTTGAAAAATGGACCAAATCAGACATCGCGGTGTGATTCTTTGTTAAAAATTGTTTAGCGCCAACAAAAAATCAATACGAAATTGCAAAGGTGTCAGGAGACCTTAAAACCAACGGTTTGTAAATAGCCACTTGAATTTAAACGTGGTCGTACGAACATTGAAAACGTCGTCGCGCTGGACGCCCAAAAATGCAACAACTCCAGATGCGGCAGAAATCTTGAACAACGCTTTTTCACACCAAGTTCTTGAAATTAAAGTATAGTGCACATGCTCATATGAGATGCCTATGATTTCAGCAATGTCATCCACTCCTCAATCTGCGGTCTTCCAACACCCTATGAAATTCTTTCAATACTACCATTTTTTGTTGCACTTTTGGACGTCCACTGCTGGGATCGTCTTCAGTGTTTGTACGACCCCGTTTAGACTCGAGTGTGCCCCACTTACCGTTGTTTCTGAAGGCGCAGCATCTCCTAACACATTTACAATTTTGTTTTGATTTTCCGTTGGAACTAAAACGTTTTTAATAGAGGAATTCATTACAACACGATGTTTGATTTTGTGCATTTTAAAAACACGCGTGACAAGAAAGTTTCAAACAGCTGGTAAAAAGTGAATAAATTGACAGATAAATCTGGAAATTAACAAGTGTTCACACGAAATATTTCGTGCTCGTCTTGGAGCACACTAAAGATTTTAGTTCTATCACTGAGCTATAGATGTCGCTCCGCGAACTTTTCAACTGACCTTCGTGTCTTTACACTTCGTGTATACTTAAAATATAAAAATTATTGGTTGACAGGAAAGGTATGATGACTTGGTTTTGAACAGGGGCACACGCAACGCATACACACACGCACACAAGTATTGAGAAACAAAAACGTCACTTAAGTTATGTGATATTCTATCATCAGCAAAATACTAAGTGGCAACATGTAAAGTTTATTTCTTACAATATTGTTATTACTATTATTATTCATTTTGTTTTAATTGTCTCCAAGTCACGTTACTAAATATTTAGAATTAATATTAGGCAATTACCAGTATTAACTTCCGTCTTGTGACTTATTTGGTTTTTTCTTAAAACGAAGCGTTTCGAGAATAAATTCTCATCATCAGGTTCCAATACTATAAAAACATCAAATTCACCCAAAAGTGGTCGTCAACTAGTTAAAATACACAAACACAAAAACACCACACATAATGTGCCGTGACTTTGTCGGTGTTAAATTATGTGTGGTGTTTTTTGTGTTTGTGTATTTTAACTAGTTGACGACCCCTTTTGGGTGAATTTGATGTTTTTATAGTATTGGAACCTGATGATGAGAATTTATTCTCGAAACGCGTCGTTTTAAGAAAAAACCAAATAAGTCACAAGACGGAAGTTAATACAGGTAATTGCCTAATATTAATTCTATTATTATTATTATGAGTATATGGTATCTAATCTGTGCAGTTTGCATAATACATAAAATACATAATACATAGTACACACACGCGCGCGCGCACGCAATCACTCATATGAGTAACTTGATTACGCCAATTTACACAAATGAAGTCTATTTAGGTTGTTTTCAAAACTGTTTATGCTTACGTGATTTACATAAACTCCCAGAACTTATGATTTGCAGCCACATATAAATAATAAATTATTCATCTTTATTTAAACAAATTGCTACAAGTTGGATTAATATATGCGGTTCTGTACATTTCAAATTTCTATTTTATGTTTAAACTTTGTCAATTTCAAGAAAAAGCAAGTTTGTTATTTTCAATTATTAACAATTTTCACTAACGAATTCTTATGTTACCATCTGCATTAATCAATGCTAAGCAGCGTTAGCCAATGTTATATTATTCAATTTCTTGTTTTAAACAACAACATATAATGCATTTTAAAATCTTTCTCGCTTCTGATAGACTAACTAGTATCTGTACGTTACTGGTGAGCCTATACGTGTGTCCGGAGCAACTCAAAGTAAAATGATTAATTAAGTTAGAGTTTTTCCGTATAAGTGTGTTTGAATGCAAGAGTGCTTCTGGCAGATATCATTATTACATATAAACGACTATTAGTATTTCATATCAGCCACTTTGTACCTCCGTCGTGTATCGACTATGCGCATATGTATCGATTTTATATCAATTACTGACAGCGTATCTATTATTGTCTATATCGTATCCTTTATGCTAAACATGTTTAATTAATGTATCGATATTAAATGTCGAGTTCTAGTCAGCCAGTTTTTGAATAGAATAACTATATGAATACACTGTACTAGCGTGCATGAGCCAAATATGGTTTCTCTTGATTACTGATAATCGATAATCACTCTAGGTTATCGCACAAGACTTAATTACAGTAAGTTTAATTAATAATTGTAATATTTAGAACAAAATATCTGTTTATAATAGTCATAGGCAACCTTTGAATTTATGGGGCGCATATATAACTGATATATATATATATATACACATTTACACTGGCACATATATATACATTTCGATGTGTGCACCCCTGCTCACCTCATCGAAGGAAAATAGAAAGTTGCGGAGTTTAATAACCGGACGTTACAAACATTAACTGTCGCTTTATAGTATCATTGAGCATAGATTTGTAGACGTGGAATACCGAATCAAAAAAAAATATATAGTCTTTGCATTATTTTTCACATAAATTTGTGAAAATGTTTGATATTAGGAGTAGTTCATGAACAATTTGTCATCATGCGCACACACGTTAAAACTAACAAAATTTTAACAAAAAAAATGTTCAAACAGTAAAAATTGTTAATAAAAGTAAATTAAAGAACTTACCACAATAACACTATTTATTTTCATAAAGTGCACACAAATGTGAAACTTGAAAACATTCACTTTGGAGAGAAAGGTGTTTACGGCTCTGGGCGATAAGCTCGACAATCGTATTGGGGAAAGACGTAGCGCTGTTCGGTAATGGCTGGTACCATTTTATAATACAGTACTTCGAAGCAGGTACAAAGCGGGTGCTTTACATCGTTCAATAGAAAAGAAAATTCCAAATTGGTTCGCGGACGCGGGATTGCCGACTGCTGTTCTATGGTACAGACGATGTGAAGTCTTAAGTCAGTTATGGCTAGACACTGCTACTAGCCGTTTCTTGTTATTCTGGTACTGTACGTTCTGAGAAGTATCTGAAATCAATATCTATTGTTGCCCGCACTCACACAATAACACTATTTATTTTCATAAAGTGCACACAAATGTGAAACTTGAAAAAATCAAGTTTTTCTTTTGGGCAGAAAGGTGTTTACAGGCTCTGGGCGACAAGCTCGACAATCGTATTGGCGGGAAGACGTAGCGCGATTCTGTATATGGCTGATACTATTTTAGAATATAATACTTGGGAGCAGGTACAATGCGAGTAAGTTCCTTCGTTAGAAATAAAATAAAATTACAAATCGGTTCGCGGGCGCGTCAAACCTTATCGACGGCCGCAGTGTTGCCGACTGCTCGTTTATAGCATAGACGTTATATATATGTTAATATCAGGAATGGGAATTCAAATGGATGAGGAGTGCTTAACAACTGTCCTATTTGCCGACGATCAGGTAATTATAGTGTGTGACGAGGATGGCACAGACTATATGTTTAGAAAATTGAAAGAGGAGTACGTGAAATTGGGTCTAAACATAAACACTACTAAAACAGAATATTTGAAAATAGGATACATGCAAGATGAAGACCCAGATCTGCAAATCCATAGAACCGAAAAGTGAAGGAATTCAAATATTTGGAAAGCATTATTTCAGAAGATGGAAGAACTAACAATGCCATCAAAAATAGGATACAACAGGGTAAAAAGGCTATTCGTTTGCTAAACTCGTTACTTTGGTCAAACAAAATGAAGCTTCAAACTAAACTGTCAATCTACACAACTATTGTAGAGCCCATTTTAACTTATGGCTGCGAATGCTGGCAGCTTTTAGATAAAGAGAAAAAGATGATAGAAACTGTGGAAATGGACTTCTTAAGAAGCTCGTGTAATATTTTTAGAATACAACATGTTAGAAACGAAGATGTAAGAAGAAAAGCAGGGAGCGTATTTACAACAGCAGAAAGAATAGTATCCATACAGTTGCTATGGTATGGTCACCTAATGAGGATGGAAGAGAAGCGATGGGCAAAGAAACCATTGACTTACACACGACGAAACAGGAGAAGAAAAGGAAGACTGACAACACAATGGAGAAAAGGAATTAAGAAAATCATGAGAGATCGAGCTATTGAAGTTGATGATTTTAAGGATAGGGAGAAATGGCGATCGAAATGTGGGATGCGGCGTAGACTGTAGTACGTCCGCTAAAAATAATAATAATATCAGGTGTGTAACAAAATATATCCGAAATAACTCAACACTGTGAAATAACCTGTACGCCAGTGTGACTGGGAGTACCAAATTCAGGAGTTGACAGTAAATAATTAAACAATCTCATAATTAGGTGGCGTATCGCTGGACTGTAAAAGGATGTTCGCTTTACACCAGCCACAGTAACATGTCAATGTAATTATTCACCCTGAGTGTATATTACACACCAATACACGCTGCTGATCATGGGTTTTGCGAGACGAAGGAGATATCCATCGGCCGCCTCCCGAGCTTCTTATAGAGCAGGGACCACGATCGTTTGGAGAAGCAGATGTGGCCGGCTACCGGCCGTGGAATTTCAAATACACAATTAATTCTAATTGAGCGTGAGGATTCGCCGAGGCCGGGTCCAAGTTTCACCTGGCACAGATTGGTTACGACCGAGGGCGCTGATTAAGTGACTGCCTTCAAAGCGGGTAGAGCAGCGGTAGAACTTTCTGGAAAGTGTCCATGTAGTGGCGTTTAGGGAACGGACACGAAGTGATTCTCGGATGGTCTGTTTTAAAGTCAAACTCTGGGTTTGAGTGCCCAGAGCAGTCCTATATCAAGGACAGACTGAAGTTTACGCTTATGAAGTTTTTGCCAAGTAACCCCTGTGCCCAGTGAAGTTTCATCTGAGCAACCCTGTGCCTTATTATTAGACTTTCCGCTAGCCTTTACTGATGTGTTACCCCATCAGTTATATGATGAAGAGTTGGGTTCTATCATCAATAAGTTAAAAGAGGGTAACTTACAGGCCCCGTATTTCTTGTCCAAGGGCGTCCTATGTTGCAAGGAAGAAAAGGACGCGTCCCTAAAATCGTGCTGCCTAGCAAGTTAATGCCCATGGTCTTCAGCGTCTATCATAATTCCCCAGTAGGTGGACATAAGGGAATTTCAAAAACCATTTCCAGTATTAGGAAGCATTTTATCTGGAAGGGCATGGATAGGAATATTGCTGCTAGAGTTAAGGCGTGTCATCTTTGTGGGTTAAGCAAGCCTGCCCAAAACACTAAGTTGTGTTTATTGTCATCGGACGTGGCGAGCAGACCAATGGAGAAGTTATTCATCAACTACGTGGGACCTCTCCCTCGTAGCAAGTCAGGTAACTCATTCCTGCTTGTTTGTGTGGATGCTTTCTCTAAGTTTGTCTGGCTATTGCCCTTACGGCAGGAAAACGCTCGATTAACCGTTCTAGCACTCCAGAGCAAAATGTTTCAGCATTTCGGACTTGCGGCCATCATTGTCTCTGACAATGGTCCACAATTCATTTCGGGCGGATTCCGGCGAATGTGCTTCGCCAACGGTATCCGACATGTAACCACTTCACCTTATTACCCTCAATCGTCCTACACGGAAAAATTCAACAGGAATCTTAGATCTGCTCTGATTGCCTACCACGCAGAGCAACAGAATTGTTGGGACCAGAATCTCAAGTTACAGTTAGCCTTCAATACGGGCCTTTGAGGTCATGTTTGGATTCTCGCCCATACTTCCATTGGCCAACTTATGGAAAATTGAAGATCTTTTGCCTAATACTCCCGACATTAGGACAGCAGACAGGTGGAAAGAAGCCCGGAAGAATCTGCTCCGTGCGCACGAGCGTGTCCGTGTTCGTTACAATCAGGGGCGAACTCCCAATTCCTTTAAGGTTGGGGATTTGGTCTACTGCCAGAGCCACCCGATCAGCTCAGCCGTGGACAAGAGCCGCCAAGTTATGCTATCGTTGGTCCGGTCCATACCGCATTCTGAGGTTTGTGTCACCAGTGACGGTGAGGTTGGGAGATCCCAACAGTGGGGTAGAGAAGTTGACCACTCACATATCCAAGTTGAAGTTTTGCCATGTGGCATAGGTAGGTGAGTGGCGGTAGAGAGGTTGTCTTTGATTAAAGTGTGGAGTTGGCTCTTGGGTTCTCAGTTTGTGAGTTTGGAGGTGTCTTAGGAGGTCAGTGCTCTAGTGATCGATCACGATTCTTGCCATTTTCTTCTTCTGTCTGTCTTCTCCTTGTGCTGGCCCTGGCCAGGTCTGCAAACAGTTACCACACGCTTATGCACATACACATCCAGGTACACATACACCCACACAGCTTCATTTCTTCCTTCTTCTTGTCTCGTTTTCCTCGGAGTCTCTGTCTTCCTGAGAGCGGTATTTTTCCTGAGACTCCCGAAATAGCCAAGATGATTGTGATTGTCATTGTGAAGTAGTCCGGAGGTGCTGTTAATTGCTTTGTTTTGGGGCAACCAGGTTGCCCTTTTGGGGTGGGGGTGTGCCGGGGTTAGAATTTCCCGGCGCGGTTAAATGTTGTTCAGTGCTGCCAACGCGCTTGGCAGCAGTGCTTGCCACAATCACGTCGATAATTAAGATATGATTGCCACGGCCACGTCGACACTCCGGCGACGTGATGTAGTGTGCCTAGTCAACCGCGTCAGCTGCTAGCTGTCCGTTGTTCATAAACAGTTTAACCAAAGGTTAATTTTTGCAAATTGGGACAGGTCGTTTTATGCAGGATGAGGAACAACTGATTCAGGCCTTGTCCTCATTTCTCTGCCAACCTTCGAGGAGAACGTTCCACTGGTCTGACGGCCCAGGATTTGAGTGTAGATCTTTTAACCATGCGTTCGTAATCTGGTAAAGGCGTTCAGGATAGACTTAATTATATCATTCTGTGTCTATTTAATTATGTATTATGTGTTATGATTGTGTAAGCGTGTGTGTGGCCCAGGCTCATTTAAAACGTATTTCATTGTAAAACTCTTGTCTTGTAAAATTTGTTCTACACGTTACTTCCGGTCTGGAAACAACTGGTGATATTGTATTCAATTGTATTTCGATAAAGTTGATTCAAAGTAACTACTATAATTGAATAAAACAAGCAATGCTGAATGAATCAGAGTAAATAAGAGGTTGATAAAAGATTGTGAAAGTGAGTGCGGTGTTGGTGTTCCGAGGCGAGAGAGTGTGATGTGTAGGTGTGTTAACTGACGGCTAATCTCCAAATAAAAAATGTTATAGGGTCCCCGCACTAGACGGGAGAAAGGGAAAAGAGCGGTAGTCACATCAACACCTGTGACTACCCGCAGAGCAGTGCACCAGGATGCTCCCGAAGCCGTCAGACCCAGGAAGGCTGATCCAACAGAAAACACCGAAGGACCCACATCTGCCCGGAAAAAGAGGCAATGGAGAATCATCACAATCTAGGGACAATCTGCAACACTCCTAGCACACTATTAATCATGGTACCGTTTGAGTTCTTCTACACAAAAGCACAGTTGTGACACAGAAGTTCGTTATTCCAACTGTAAGCATGTTCGCGTGGTCTCCATCATGAGGTATGCTGGTCTGCGCATGAATATATTTATCACATATGTCTATTTTATAACAACATAAATTAATGACTTTATATAAAATGAAACATGACTGGAACATTGTGTCACAACTTAAACGCTAAATAAATTTGTTTCTTGTTAAAAGAGTGTTGATTGCAAATCCTGTCACTCCAGCACAGTTTTCGCTTCCTCTAGGTTAATTAGCCTAGTCTTAAATTTTGCGTAGCTGCCTAGTAGCCGTTACACCCCATACAGGGATCGCTACATACGTGGTGACGATAACATTTCCTAAATGGCGGATCATAGATTTGCTCCAATGTAGAGATCAGAATTTGTTAAGTCGATTGGCAGTTTTGCGGGCTAGTTGCTTGGAATGTATCTGCGAGATGAGACGACGATCCAGGTGAAACCCGAGGTACTTGAACAATATATGGTAAATTGCGAGAGAGCGGACATAACTTACTTCAGTCCAATTAAAGTATTCCGACGAGCTGAAGAGTTTGAGATGATCAAATAACGAGAGCTAGGAAAATAAAGTACATAAAGTAACTTTTAAACTTGCAATATTCCAGACGGCTCATATTTATATTATGGGTTTATAATATAAATATTTGAGCGTATTTTTTATGTTTAAAGTAAAATTTTATAAAATGCAGTCGGTCACAAATTCATATTGTTTGCATTGTTTTTGGTGCGGCTGTCAACAAAATGAGTTTACGTAAGTACTTAAATAACACAGATATATGTTTTTCATTTGTGGAAGTTATTGTAAAACAAAGACAAGATATTTATACTCACAAGTTTTTTTAACGCAGACTGGTGTTATTTCAATTAATTTTCTTACTCATGTCAATTAGAAGAAATAAGGAAAATATATAGCATTTGCTTTATTGTATTATTTTATAAATTGACTGGGTAGAAAATTTATGTTTAGTCATTCTTACCTACTAATGTATTATAAATTAACTTTTTTACTGATGTCGCCGCTAAGTGTAATCAAGCTGAAACGCCGTGCAAATTGCATCACGATGGAAAGATTTACACTACATTAAACTCGTCTGTTCCGTTAAATGGACTTGTGAATAACTTTATTACTTTAGTGATTTGTCGAGAGAGAGTACTCAAACGGTGTAGCAAGTAAAAAACGGAAAAGCGGGGAAAAATCGTGTAAATTTAAATTCGCTAAGAACTTACAATAACGGACTAATTGTTCATAGGGTAATTTTATCAATCAGTGGTGCCAGAGCGTAACATGCCAGAGAGCAACCCCAGAGTTCATCTAGGACCTCCCCGTTCCCACACTAGCAACTGTACGTTCCGTTTTCAAGAGTGTCTGTTTGCCGAAATTTATGTTTTTTTAATTTTGCTGAAAATGGATAAGCCGGTAATGTTGTTTATGAAAAAACATTAAATTAATTTAAATAAACATTTTAATTTACTGATTAGTTTAATGCTTTTGATAGTATAAATGGTTTAATTACTTAAAATCCTGAGGGAAGTTGGTATTATCACTAAACTAAGGCGATTAATTAAAATGACAATGAAGGACACAAAAGCAAAGGTAAATACATATAACAAAACGAGCGCAAGTTTTAACTGTAACAATGGTGTAAAAAAGGAGATGGCCTCTGTGCGGTTCTGTTCAACATAGCTCTACATATTGCAGTATATAAAATTGATAAAAGGAGCACAATATTCATGAAATTTTCTCAAATATGTCCGTACGTAGGTGACATTAAAATAGTAGAAAGAAACTTTGATAGCCTCAAAGACATGTATGCATTAATGAAATACATACAAATGCAATTGTCTTTTGGTGAATGAAAACAAGACAAAAAACATGGTAATTTTCAACTCAGGGACCAGAAGGGATCCTAGAGATTTCAATGTGAATGGGAAGTGTTTCAAAGTAGTGTCTTGCTTTAGTTATCTAGGTGCCTTGGTATTAAATGGTAATATCATTAGAATGAGTATAAGAGAAAGGATACAAGCTGGAAGTATTTTGCAAATATTAATATCTTTAAAAACTACCTTGTTACAAGAGGTATACAACTTAAAGTATATTATTTTCTTGTGCGACCAATTGTTAATATTGTTACGACATCACAGAACAATCTACGTGTTTGTCGAATGTGCCAGAAGGATCTCGCTCTAATGTGTGTGGCATACGTGACTCTAGACGCATTCGCGAGAGTTTTCTCGAAGCCGCCAGCCGCGCGGACTGGGTCAAGGCCGCAATTAATTACGTAGTTCACACTGGCGCTAACGCAATTTGGAACGTTCTGGTCTGTGAGCGGAGGTATAAATACATGGCGGCAGCGGCCTTAAGTTTCAGTATAGCTGCGATATATTTACAGTGTGGTTCGAGTTATTGTCGGGCGATATTACTGTGCGCGTTCAAGTGGTTATTAGTTAAGTGTTGTGTTTTATATTCGGACGGTATAATTGTAATACAATTGTGTTTAATTTTAGTGGACATTTTATTTCGTGTGAACAATTTTTATTTGATTTGTTGTAGAGACTGTGTTGTTAATTACGAACTGTTAAATATGGAAATTAAAGCTGGTAATTAGTGACTTAATTGGTGTCTTGTACTTATTTTGTTTTCCACTGTACCTACGACGATCAAGTAGACCGTCATAACAGTAGTGTCAGAACTGGGATAGAACGGTTAACAGTGGAAACAGTGGACACTTTGTACAAGACGAGTGGCAATTACAAGTACATTCGTAATTAATCGGAAAACAATGGATGCCAGTCAGATGATGGAAAATTTACAGGCGCTTCTGTTACAGACGGAGAAACGACAGGATGAGAAACGCCGACAGGAGGCGGAAGAAGCAGAAAGACGACAAAAAGAAGAACGAATACAAGAAAGAGAAGAAGCAGAAAAACGACAGGATGAAAAACGTAAGGAGGAGGCAGACGAACGGAAGCGTGAAACAGAAGACATCAAAGCATTAATACAGCAGCAGAAACAGATGCAAGAACATAGTACCGCAGAATGGGTCTCCTACGAGGTGAGCTTAATAAACAAGTTACAAAAATATCAGAGGTACAAGAATCAATGACATTAAAAATAGCTGAAGTAGAAAAATCTGTCTCGAGTGTTGAAGAATCAATGTATAATAAAATAGCTGAAGTAGAAAGATCTGTCACGAGTGTGGAAAAAGCTATGTCAACAAAAGTAGAAGACTCGATTACAAATATAAAAGAGCAGATTAAAAATGCAGTCGAGCAGTGCCTGAAGTTACGTACAACCAAAACAACTTTGTGAACAGACTGTACCAATGATAAAGACAGAAAAAGACACAGAAAATAAGTTAATAGAGAAAGTCACTTTGCCTGCAGTAGGGACAGTTCATGTCAAAGCTCCAACCTTTGACGGAAGCAGTCACTGGGCAACGTACCTTCGCCAATTTGAAGCTGCTGCATGCGCAAATAATTGGACAGAGAAAGACAAGGCAGTCTCACTCGTTCTCGCATTAAAAGGACCCGCGGCAGAACTACTACAAAACGTTCCACCTGACAGCCAGAATATCTATGCCGAGTTGATAAAAGCTCTAGAATTACGGTATGGTGATAAACATTTGCGAGATGTGTACTGCACCCAGTTGAGAGTAAGGCGACAGCATGCCGGGGAGAGTATCGACAGCCTAATTAGACTGGCCTATCCTGAAGCGCCAGAAGATTTTCGAACAGGTTTTGCGACGCAAACATTTACTGCCGGTGTCCGAGATAACGAACTACAGCAAGTGTTAAGAATGGCAAGACACCAGAACAGTGCGGAGACCCTGGTACATACTTTGCAATTTGAGGCCGTCAAATCAGCGTCTGGTTGGACACGTCATAAAGTGCGCGCGCTAAAAGATCGCGACGGCACAGACAATGAGGAAGAAGAACAAGGAACAGAGACTCGACGGTCGGCGCCACAGAATAAAATAAGAAAGTATGGAAGATCGAAGTGTTATAGATGTGGGAAACCTGGACATCTACAACGAGATTGTCGGGTTAGAATTCAGCAACAGAGAAACCAGCAATAGTCGGTACAACGGAGCGTGTGCTGACTAACTGGAGGAACGAAGCACCTAGAGAATAGGCAAATTCTACACTTCAGAAAAACAGCGGGAGCTTGGTAGCTACGGGATTTGTTCAAGAAAGGCCAACCTCGATTGCAGTTGACACAGGAGCAACAGTTTCTATTGTGCGCCTCGACGTGGTGAAAGATCTCAAGCCAATCTGGTGCTCTTGCAGCTTGCGAACAGCTAGTGGACGGCCTGTAAAAGTGTATGGAAAAGTGGAGATACACCTACGCCTCGGTCGACTTGAGTTTAATCATCAAGTACTTGTTGCAGACATTGTGAATGAAGCAATTCTTGGTGTGGACGTTATGAACGCATACGGATTTATAGTCGACTTCAAAAACAATGTCTTGAGAATCGGAGGCGAAGAGGTAATGCTATCAACAAGGACGACAGCAGAAAAATCGATGGACGTCATAAACCAAGTGGTCGTAACTATTCCGCCAAAGTCCGAAAAGATCATCATGGTTATAACTGCGGTAGATACTAGGGGCAACCAGTGCTCTATATTCGAACCCCAGGTAGTCCCCCACACACACCGGGCATACTAATTGCCAGATGTTTAGTAAAACGTGACAAAGCCGAAAATGTACCTATTAGAGTGGCGAATATTTTGGATCAAACTATCACTTTACAAAGCAATACGCTCATAGGCAAATTTACTCCTGTAACCTTGGTAGCCGGAATGACGCAACGAACATCCAGTGCTTCGGATAATTACAAATTACCAGAGGAACTGCAAGAATTATTGAACAGACCTTCTAACGACCTCTCAAGTGGTGATGTAAAAGAACTCAGACAGTTTGTACAAGAATTCAAAGATTGTTTTGCAGTTCGGGGACAGTCACTGGGAAGAACCTGTCTTGTTCAAAATCGCATCAGTACCGGGGACACAACACCTATACGTCAACCTCCTCGAAGGCCTCCATTATCTAAACAAGAGGAAATGTCTGGGTTTGTACAGGACATGTTGACAGAGGAAGTAATCGATCCTTCGTCAAGTGCTTGGTCTTCTCCTGTAGTGCTGGTAGCGAAGAAGGATGGTGGATTGCGTTTCTGCGTAGACTACCGGAGGTTAAATGACGTTACAAAGAAAGACTGCTATCCATTACCTCGCGTTGACGATTCACTCGACACGTTGTTCGAAGCACAGTGGTTTCCCACATTGGACCTGAAGGGTGGATATTGGCAAGTGGGTCTTCATCAAGAAGACAAGGGAAAGACCGCTTTCTCGACCCCAAGTGGTTTATTCCAATTTAACGTAATGCCATTTGGACTGTGTAATCCACCGGCAACATTTGAAAGATTGATGGACCTGGTACTCCGAGGCCTGACATGGAAAACTTGCCTTGTTTATTTAGACGATGTCATAGTCATCGGGAAGACTTTCAAAGACCATTTTGAAATCCTTAAGGAGGTTCTAACTAGAATTCACGGTGCCCAACTGAAGCTGAGCCCGAAGAAGTGTTCTCTATTCTAGAAGGAAGTACAGTATCTGGGCCATCTGGTTTCGGCAGCGGGTGTTAGCACGGATCCTAATAAAGTAGACACCGTAAGAGACTGCCCAATGACGAAGAGTAAACACGTAGTTCGGAGTTTCCTGGGGTTGCAAAACCACTACATGAGCTAACGGAAAATAAACGAAACTTCCAGTGGTAGAGGGAGTGTGATCAAGCATTTAGGACTTTGAAAATTGCATTATGTTCGCAACCAATTCTCGCTTTCCCAGCTTCCGAAGAGAAGTACATTGTGGACACAGACGCAAGCAATACTGGTCTAGGAGCAGTTTTGTTTCAAGTGCAAAACGGTGAAGAACGAGTAGCGTAATAGCGTATTACAGCAAGACACTTTCTAAACCGGAGAGAAAATATTGCGTCACAAGGAGAGAGTTGCTGGCAATCGTCCGAGCGTTGGAGCACTTCCATAAATACCTCTATGGAAGAGTTTTCACTACGTACCAACCATGCCGCGCGCTTGCATGGCTCTTGAGATTTAAAAATCCGAAAGGACAGTTGGCAAGGTGGCGTGAACGTCTGCAAGAGTACAACGTCAAGGTACAACATCGACGGGGGCGCTTGCATGGCTTATGCAGATGGCTTATCACGAAGACCGTGGGCCGACATTGCCACAGAAAGGAAGAACAAAACTCAAGCGAACATGTTCAAGCCATCACTGTTCAAACCATCACTGTAGATTTCCTGGCAGACGGCTGGAAAACACAAGACTGTCGACAAGAACAGATGACTGATGAAGATATTGGACCGATCTTGACAGCAAAAGAGGAAGGTCGCCGCTCGGATTTGCAAGATATCTGCCATGGTTCCGAAGTGTTGAAGGGCTACTGAGTACAATGGGAATCTTTCACCTTAGAAAACGGATTGCTGAAAAGGGCTTGGAAAAGTGCAGATGGACGAGACGTGGTCCTGCAGTTGATAGTTCCCAGATGTAAAGTGCAGTCTGTTTTGAAGGAGATGCATGATGGAACATCTGGAAGCCATCTTGGCGTTAACAAAACCCTTGACAAAATACGGAAGCGATTCTATTGGCTTCATCTTCGCGGTTAGGAGTGGTTTCGGACGTGTGAAATATGTGCTGTAAGCAAGGGCCCACAAAGCAGAAGCCGGCGGAAAATGAGACAGTATAACGTTGGATTGCCTTTCGAGAGAATTGCCATAGACATTGCTGGACCATTCCCAGTTACTGACGATGGAAACCGGTACATCATGGTTGTAGGGGAGTACTTTACTATGTGGGTGGAAGCCTACGCAATTCCAAATCAGGAGGTTACCACTGTGGCAAAGCAGTTAGTTCTCATCTTTTGTTGCCGTCATGGAGCCCCTATGGAAATCCATACGGATCAAGGGAAAACTTTCGAATCAGGAGTGTTTAAAGAATTATGCCGTCTACTCGGAATTTGAAAGACCAGGACAACGCCTCTGCATCCTCAGTCGGACGTGATGGTTGAAAGATTCAATAGGACACTTGAGCAGCACCTTTCGAAGGTTGTTGACGAGAACCAAACAGACTGGGACCAACGTATACCACTATTCCTCAAGGCGTATAGATCATCAGTACACGACACAACCGGCATGACTCCAGCAAAATTGGTGTTTGGGCGGGAGATTCGTCTTCCTGGGGACTTAATGTTCGGATCACCTGAGACTCAGTCCCAGGAGCCACAGAACTATTCCTAGCAATTAGAAAACCAACTGCGAGAGATGAATCGCTTCGTAAGAGGACGACTGAAGACTGCCAGTGATAAAATGAAAACTCGGTATGACATTCGCAGCAATAGTGTGGGTTTCCAAGAAGTAGATCAGGTCTGGTTGTTCAATCCAAAGCGCCGTCGTGGTCGCTCACCTAAGCTTCAGTCTAACTGGGAAGGACCCTACACTGTGAAAAAGAATCAACTCTGTTGCTTATCGGATTCAACAGGAAGGACAGCGAAAGTTCAAGGTCGTCCACCTAGATCGCTGGCTAAGTACTACTTCAGAGACACTTTGCCAGTTCGGGACGAACAGGCTTAAGGAGGGGACAGTGCTACGACATCACATAACAATCTACGTGTTCGTCGAATGTGCCAGAAGTATCTCGCTCTAATGTGTTTGGCATACGTGATTCTAGACGCATTCGCGAGAGTTATCTCGAAGACGCCAGCCGCGCGGACTGGGTCAAGGTCGCAATTAATTACGTAGTTCACACTGGCGCTAACGCAATTGGGAACGTTCTGGTCTGTGAGCGGAGGTATAAATACATAGCGGCAGCGGCCTTAAGTTTCAGTATAGCTGCGATATATTTACAGTGTGGTTCGAGTTATTATCGGGCGATATTACTGTGCGCGTTCAAGTGGTTATTAGTTGTGTTGTGTTTTATATTCGGACGGTATAATTGTAATACAATTGTGTTTAATTTTAGTGGACATTTTATTGCGTGTGAACAATTTTTATTTGATTTGTTGTAGAGACTGTGTTGTTAATTACGAACTGTTAACTATGGAAATTAAAGCTGGTAATTAGTGACTTAATTGGTGTCTTGTACTTATTTTGTTTTCCACTGTACCTACGACGATCAAGTAGACCGTCGTAACAATATGGATTTGAGGTGTGGACTTTGACAGAGAATTACAAAACTTCTTTAATATAGTTTGCCCAGTAGGAGAAGGAGTTAAGAGAAGAAGAAGATGAAACATTTTAATTTAAAAATGAATATAAAATTTAGACAAAAATAAGGGATATTATTTTATTGAGCCCAGCAAAGCAACGGTTACAGCTAGTTTTATCATAAAATATGTAATTTTTTAAGAATATTTGAATGAGCGTTGCTGATTGGTCGAGAGTTGGAACACGGCGCGCTTCAAGTTCACGATTTGTGTAACAGTTATCTGTTACATGATTACAGATGTTTTCGAGTGTACGGTAAACGCACGGACACGACATGAGAAGTACCTTTATACTGTGAGCTATTAAAGTGATATGAAAAACTATTGCATATTAAAACCCAACAAGCAGTGCGTTACGATGTTACAGTATATATACTTTCGCTACATTTTTATAGTCTACAGATTACATTGGTCTCGTGGATGTTTTTACGCAGAGTAGAAACTAAATTAAAAAAACTTTTTAATATCAGCGATGTTGATATGAGAAATGTTATTTGGTCATGGACTAAGCACACATTTGGTAGTTTTGCGCTCATGTTTATTTTCATTTTGTTAACATCAGTATACGTTTTTCATTCGCCTGAGTTGCTTTACCAAAACTGCAATATATACAATAATCATTGTGTACATTATGTATTTACACAGCAGAAACAATAAAAGCAAAGGAACGTATAAATAACTATTGGTAACAAGAGTGTTATTACTCTCAAGTGGTGGGTTAGTTATTCTCAATCAGTTACTAACCCATCAGTTAAATAGTGAGTGGTAATATACATTTAAATATGAAAATTGTGTCGAACCACAAATATAGTTTAAATTCAAGTTTTTTATGTACTACATAATGCAGCTTGTAAAATAATAATATTAATTGGCAACAACTGAATCATTATTACCCACATTTATTTATTCGTAAAATTTCCTTAGAAAGTAAGACTCAGAATAGACTATTTGCCAACATATTAAAGACATTTATTTTACAGTATCATTATTTAGTTTATGGACTATTAAAAATTAAATTTTTAAATGATTTAAGAGTTATAGATACATCGTTTCATTAAATGTCAATAGCTCGGAGGCTGGCTGTTAAATTCATTTTTTAATTTTCCTGAATATATAAAACCTATTTGTACGCATTTGGAGACACAAGCAATGATAGTTGTGAAGTCTGTCTGAGGCTTTCACGGCCGGCTTCAATATTATGAGAACTTCGGTTTGCACGACTTAAAAACGGCCTACTCGCATCACAGTTCAGTGTTCATCCGTAACCTTTGTCAGTGTTTTGCAGCCTTCTGCACAGAAGATGGCCGTCGAAGGCTCGGCCGAACGTTTGGACAAAGCAACATTGGACCACAGCTATACAACCCGACAAACCGAAGTTCACATAATAATGATAGTTATGATTTGTCCTTATATTAGTTCAGAATGATCCCTTGAGGTTAGATCAGAATAAAAGGACAGTTATTAAAGGACAGTCTGTTGTTGTTATTATTATAAAGAGTTATAGTTTCTATAATCGGGAGTGAAAAGGAATGTGTATTTATCAGTACTGTAAAGAATATAATAAAATCTGTGAAGTACATATGTGTAATAATCGACTTTATCGGTTTACATATATTTGCCACTGATAACATATTGTCCCGACGGTTCACGGATTGTCATATTGTACAGTGGAAAGAAAACACTGCAATCTCATTTAAAAAAAAAATATTGTTCCCGCATCAATCATATTAAACATATATACACATTCCACAAGCAGTGATTGAAAGATTGAATACTCCTGTTAACAAGCATGTATATTAATAATCTTTTCTTTGCTGAGTGCTAGTTGTATTCGAATTCTTGAAGCAACACGCTAAGTGTTACTGTAGTCGTAAGTGGAGTAATGTGTTAAATCACAAGGTTAAGTAACGCTTTTTCTTGTTTTCACCTATCACATCTCTATTGAAACTCTGAGAAATTACTGTCAACACCGGTTTTTTGGCGTACGCATAAGAGTAAACTGACAAATATTTTACTACAAAAAAAGAGAAAAATTGTCATTCAGATTGAGAATATATTTTAGGAAAAGTATTTGGTAAGACCACGGAAACCTGTTCTCGATACAATATTTTTTGTCGTGTTCTTAGAGGCTTGTTCAAATGTACAAATGTTGGCCTGTTTTGGAGACTAGTCCCCTTTCGCCGGTGTGGAATTCGATTTTGGGGAGACGCACGCCAGGGCAGGCCGGTCGTTGAGAACGTAAAGGCACTAAGTAGAAGAAAGTGGGGTTCAACTGTGGTTGTTTGTGTGACTATAGTGTAAGACAGCCATTTAGGGCATGGGGTATGGGGTATGTGGAATGAGTTTTTTCAAACTATTGAGTGTAACGATCAGGCCGAGCAGCGCAGTACAATAAAGATGAATGGTAGCATCATAGTAACAAGATGACATCAATGGTACGGCGGGGGACCCATGCGTGGGGTGTGGAAGTCGGGCAGGATTTTTGAGGTGTTAACAGTTTTCTACGAATTAGTGTAGGAAACTGTGGTTTTCATCTGCGGTGTCTGTGTGGTGTGTTGGCAAGGACCAGCAGTCGGTTAATGAGGTAAGAGGGCCGTTTCGTGTTTCTGGTGAGGCGGTTTTTTGAGGCGTATTAGGATATTTGCTGTTTAATGTTGTCAGGAAGGAGTCGAGTCCAGGAAAAGGGTATTCATGTCGTATAATATTCTGTTGCTGGTGCGAGTTTGGGGGTGGGGTCGGCGAAATATAATTCTAAGGGCTCGCCTTTCTATGACTCTATACGACCTTAGGCGGTCATGGTGTGCCGTCAGCAGGATCGTGTGTGCATACGCCAGGATGGGGCGTAGGCATGCTGTGTAGATCATGCTCAGTGTCTGGCTGGAGGAGCTATCTGATTTGCCAAGGAGTCTGAGTGCCAAAGAGCTTAGGGCTGGAAGGGAGAGTCAGTTGAAAAAAAAAAAAACAGCCTGGCAGTTAATCACTGTGCCTCTCTCCTCGGAAAACGCTTTACTTTTTGCTATCGTATGTTTTTCTGAATACAGTTCTTTAACAGTTTGTTGATAAATATGATAAAACTTTAGTTTTTTAATTCTTTTATAGAAAGTAAGAAAACAGTATTTGCCGTCGTTTTTAAGTTTTATGAGTGCAAGCAATACTGCTTTAAGAAATTAACCATCAGATATAAAAACGTAAATCTCATTTTTGGACTTCAATAAGAATATGTTTACTGCTTTGGATTACTGATGCAGCTGTGTATGTGACTATTGTATATGAATTTCAACTTCATAACAGAGGAGGTTTTATTTTCAATTATTAATCGCTTCTTTGCCGAGTGCTAGTTGTATCCTAAATCTTGGAGGATCAAGGGAAGTGTTATTGTGGTCTTGAGATGTATGCGTAATCTTATGAATCACAAGGATAAATAATGTTTTATCTTGTTTTCACCTAATACGTGTGATGCCTTTCGATTGAAACTCTAGCAAATATTTATGAACACAGGTCGTGTGATCGTGTAGAATTAAACTGACAAGTATTTTAATATAAAATAAAGAAGAACATGGTCGTTAGCACAAAGCATATGTTTTAAGAAAGTATTTAGTAAAACAACTCTACCTGCACAACAGAATAACCTGTTTCTCAGTATAGGCTATTGTAAAATTGCTACCTTTTAAAGCAGTATTCAGTATTCCGTTTGCTACTTAATGCGCTCGCGTTTGTGTGTACGAGCGAGCGCTGTCTGAATGACTGCACTTTGATATTAAAGTCAAGGGTTATGCAATTTCAGTATTAATGACAAGTAAGTGTAAAGATATGTGCTAGGAGTAGTATGTGCCCACATTTATTGGAATTGCAAAAGAATATACAGTAAAGCTGCAACAGTGGAACACAAGTAACACGATAGTTTAATTGCATTTACTAAGCCATATATGACTGCAGCGGATTATTTCACACTTTGTGTTTTTAATTAAATGAATTTCGAAACGCTACAGTAGATCGATACAAACCTAAGCACTTTAAAGATGTATTAATGAGTGTAACATTTCACATAAATTTAATTGAAAGTCTGCTGTTTGATTTAAATAATATTCCGTATAAATGATTGCATTCTGAAAATAATTGTTTACATTAAAATGAATAATAAACAAAAGTATTTTTGTCTATTTGTATCGGCCATCTGAGGACCACATGCCAATTTCAATTCTTTATTCCTTGTTATTTTTTTTTTCTCCAATATGCTTTCATCTTTTTACCAAGTCTCTTCCTTCCTGTCTTTAGTCTACTTCGTACATGCGTTTGTCTCTCTCTCCTACCCTGGATTCCTTCCATTTTTAACACTTTTGCCCGAAAAACGTGTTTCAGTGTTGTGTGTGTGTGTGTGTGTACATTCCTTTTAAACCTACCGTCTTTCTTATCCACACACCCTTATTTAAAAACATCCAATTAGTCCTATGCAATTTAATTCTTAATCTTATCTATCTGTCCTGTATCATTTACTTCTTAATTATGTTATAAAATATTTCTTCATTTTTTATTTTTATAAAAATAAAACATAACATATTTTATGTTATAAAATATTCTTTCTCTCTCTCTCTCTCTCTCACACACACACACACACACACACACACGCACACACACAACACTGAAACACAAGGAATTTGCTAGAAAAATATGTAACTGTCCAGATGGAGGGACAAGGCTCAGAGGGTGGGGAAGGGACATTTGAATTATAGCTTGTTGTGTGTGAGCACGGTAGGGGGGGTGGGGATGAAGGGTTGTTTTCAGGTTATTTGTTCATTCCCGATCTGACGATGAGCTGTGAAGCTTGAGAGCGCTAATCGGAATAATTTTTATATAGTGGTGTGCAACAGTGATAATTCTGCTTGTGATTTTAACCACTAACACAACATTCTTCATTAAATATTTGTTGTCAACTGAGCTCAGCAAAAGTAAAGTTAATAAATGGCAGTTAAATAAAGTTGTAATGTTAATTGAAAAGAAGAAAATCTTTTAACGATAGAGTTATTTACAACGTATTAGCGTTACAACACAGAGGCATTAACTAAGTAATCGTGCCCTTCTCTAACTCTTTGTCTGTGACATTGATTCTAAGTGTACCTTTGGGCGTAAGTAACGACTGCGTGTTTATACTGGTGTCTAGATGTTGGACGGAGGATGCTGTCTAAGAGGAGACGAAATTTAAACTAAGGGATGGAAGGGTAATAGAATAATACACGGTGCCTTAGTAATAATGGAACTAAACTGTCGAGAGCATTAGTCATCATCATCATCATCTTCATCTTCAAAGATTAAACCAAGAATGGTTTGTTCCGGTCTCAAATAGGCAAAGATTACAGCTAGTCACTCCAGCGCTTCCTTGGACTTCCCACACCTCTCCGTCCCCTCGGCTTGTAGTTCCATAGTTGTTTGCGGATGCGGCAGTCATTCATTCGGCAAAGGTTTTCCCACCAATTCAGCAGATACTGGGCGATCCTGTCAAGTATACTCATAACATTGAGTTCCTGTCGTATATCTGTGTTTCTTCTACGATCATGGAGAGGATTTCCCACGTGCCTGAGAAATCTCATTTCAGCTGCTTGGATGCGACTGGCCTGGTCTTTCGTGAAAGTCCAATTCTCAGACCTATAAAGAAGTACGGGAAGAGCCATCACCTTGTAGAATTTTAGGCGTGTTCCTTTATTTGCTGACTGAAAGATTCGCCTGATGGTTCCGCACATAAGGTTAAACTTATGCAACTTATTCACAAGGTCGTTGCTTGTATTATAAGACACACTGTAGCCCAGGTATTCAAAATTGCTAACTTGTTCCAGGACAGTACCATCTAAAGAGTATTAGTAGTCTAAGAAAATTACCAGTTTTAGAAAAAAAAATTATATATTCTTGATATTTTAGCTACAAACTCCCAACAGGATTAGAAATAAGCGACAACCAAGTTCCCACCTTAATCGTGGGTGGAACAACTCCGTTTGACGTAAAAACTACACCTAGAGTTTTCCTCATTTACCTTATAATCTATTACTTGAATAATAAATTATCATACGGGAAAAATGTTTCCCTCAATTTTTACGTTTAAAATGTCTTATACATCGTAAAGCTAATTCCCACACAATTCTCGCGATAAGGGTTAAAATTTAACGAGTACACGCGAAAAATCTGCATAATGTAGGCCTACTTATTCGCCATAAACATTTCGGAAACTGATGCATTTACGCGAAAAATTATAAGGGCTAAAACTGTAGAGCAGAATGCTTACTACAAAATAGATTTTCCAGAATGTCTGTATTCCATACAGACATTTTCAAGCATGATTTCTATGTTCTCCACTTTGTTTGGATTTTAACATCTATAAATTGTACTATATTTTACGAATACACAGCCATATTATTTGTTTAACCTTAATTGTGATACATACAAGTCAAGTTTTATTCGAGTCACATAAGAGACGTTTCAGGTGCTATATTGTACCCTCTCAAGTGAACATGTTTTGGAGTGGAAGACAATGGGAAACAATGGCGTTCAAAGCTACACATTTGTTGCGATTAAATTTGGAGGTGTGTTTAGTTTTATATGTACTTCAAAAAATCGTTTCCTATTTTCCAATGTTTTAAATCTTTTAAATTGGTTTTTGTTTTGTGTTTGGCATGTACAGTTTCTGTATTGTTTATAATCACACCTTTTATATGGTATATATTTTATTCGTATCGTAGGCCTACTATTAATACTCGGCAATTACTGTCCTGTATTTGTGGCATAGTTATTTGTCATAGAGAGCATTTTCGTCTTTAGGGAATGAACCCTCTGCAAGATGCTGAGGGTCCATGAGTGACTTCGGAGCGCTCCTTCTTTTCCGCGTGTTTGTTCTGTGAAACGTACACTGTAGATTCGCAGCTTTACTCTAAGCTACGCTCAATAGGAAATGTTGAAAATGTTTGTCCACGGTGTACCCTCATACACACTAAACCTGCTCTGATGTTTTAATTACGGACATCATAATATTAAAACTTTGGAAACTTGAGCAATACTTAATGGAGATCAAACATTAACTTATACAAGCCATTAATTTTATGCATATTTTTTATATATATGTGTACAACGTTATCGGCAACAAAGAAGTAGTTTTTGTTAAAATTCCTTCCCGGGATGTTTGGCCGTAGTCCAATGTTTTCTACAAAAACAGACGTTTCGGCAATGCCATCGACTTCCATCATCAGTGAAAATCGAGTGCGATAACGTGAGGTGGTATACGTTAGTGACCACAGTACTTTGGTTAAGGCTGAAGCAGTAAGTAGAAAGAAGTAGTTTCTATGGTAATATTTCATTTCGAAAATGATTTTAAATATAAATCTTAGAACATGGAAGTTATGTATGGTTCTCCATACCGATATTTTTCTGTAGTATTTAAAATTATCTAGAAGATTTTAGTGGCAATAAATTATTCTCTATTGTTATTGCCAATTATTTGCTATTTTATTATTTGTATTTTGATTTAGTTCCAGTTTCTTCATTTTCTTGTTTATGAATGTAAATGTAATTCACTATTTTATGTTACTTTGTTTTGTACAGATAACTACGCAAGAGAGAGAGAGAGAGAGAGAGAGAGAGAGAGAGAGAGAGAGAGAGAGAGAGAGAGAGAGAGAGAGAGAGAGAGAGAGAGAGAGAGAGAGAGAGAGAGAGAGAGAGAGAGAGAGAGAGAGAATAAGAGAAGTCGAGAGAATTAGAGAAGAATTAGGGAGAATAAGGGAGAGAGAATTAAAGAACAAGCATAATTTTTCTAAAATAAGCTAAGCTATGATGTAAATTAACGCAGAAAACATTTCTATACTGATGTAATATATATCAGTTGAAAGTGATAAATCAAGTTACTACATTAAAAAAAATTTTACAGTTGGTCCTAACCACCCTGACGTCAAGCATAAAATGATAATTGTTGATTATTATTATTTTAGTGAAAAGTTGTATTTATTTTATTTTTCATAAAATTGTAATCCTTCTTTGTAAATAAGACCTAAAAATTTAGTTTTTTTTTATTTTTAAGAACAGGGAACTTAATTCTAATTTTAAGGTATGAGCTATATGAAATATAAGGTTTCAGCACATTTTAGATCGTTCCTGATGTATCAGCATTCAGGAAAATATCTACATTACTACTTTACTGGCAATATCATTTAATCAAATTAAAGAAAAAAGCAAGTTTCACTAGTCAAGCGTACAGTTGTAACCTATTACGCGTTTTATAAATTATAACAAAGGTTTTATTAGAGAGAGCAGACATGTTCGTCGGTAAATATTTATTAAAGGGAATATCTGAAGTATTTAATTAATTTAATCAGGTGACCTTAGAAAGGCTTTTCATTGTAATGATTAAAAGGAAATAAAATATCAAAACTGTCTGAATTAAATTTTACACGATAAAGTTCGTGTCTGTTACATTGTCCAGTATCTGTCTACGCGTCTGGAGTTCTGTGAACACAATTGAGTTCGAGTTTGTTGCAGCAACTGATTTGCATAACATAGTTTTCTCAATCAGATATGTTCACCGGTCAATAGAACTACAGGATTAATTAAACAGATGAAAATAGTTTGAGTACATGGAACAAATTATGCAATTATTCTGAGAAACGGAGTGTTATTTTAAATTTAGATATGAGTACTATCGAATAAGAGAGAATGCCAATGGGACTCCTTTTTCTATAGATAATGGATGGAATGAGTATTAATAATTTAAGAACTATTTTAATAAAGTTAAAATAGTAAAGGTAAAGTAGAAGACGTGTATGACAATTGTGTAAAATATTCTGATAGAGAAAACGTTATTCTGTGAATATTCTGTTCCGAGTAGAAAAACCATCGAATACGAGAAATTGATTATATCTAATGGAAGAGAATGTAAAACTCAATTCTAAAAATGTGTACGTAGAAGAGATATGAATTATTTGATCATAAAGATCAACACTTACTTATTTAAGTTTAAAGCTCGATGTAGGGCCTATTACAGAAGTCAATTTGGAAGACTATTCATTCCAGAAAAAATGATCAGGAATGACATAATCATTATATTCCTAACATATCAGGAACGATTAAGTGATTGAGTCTACAAGTCATTCTGCAATCATATAGTGGCTTTTTAGCACAGGCGAATTAGGTCTTTACTGATGATTAAAGTAGAAACGTGTCGATTATTAAATTAACAGTAGTTCATTAATTTCATTTAAACACTTACATAAATTATTTATTTTATTATTTATTTAAATTAATATAACAAATTAAATATTAATAAATTTAATAACTTTTTAAATAATAAAAGTGATAAAATCAATTGAAAATAGAAGTGTTGGTCTTTTGACTGCAGGTATAGAAGAGTAAATAATAATAAATCAAATAATAAACAAGATTGAAGAGATTAGAAGACGATGGAAAACCAAAGGAAAGAAAGGTAATGTAAGCCTCAATAGAAGTAATTTCTAAACAATTAAAAATCTGGTGTAAGAGATTGAAGAAAAGATCCAAACGTTGAATAGGTTCCGCAAGGAGGTTATAACTGAATTTGGCTGTGATTTGTAACATTCCACACACACACACACACACACACACACCACACACACACACACACACGCGCGCGCGCGCGCGCGCGCGCGTATATAAAAGCGAAATAGCAGCCACTTAATGGTTAAGTGTAGCTCCGCAATTCTTTAATGAACGGTTTTGAATACATTTTGTGGAAAAGTTGTTCTCATGTTAATAAAGTTTTTCAAAAATCCTTTCCGCCATGGATATTTCAGCGGTTAGATCTCAAAATAATGAAACATTCAAATACGCGACTTTTGAAAATCAAAAATATTACTGTAGAGGTCAAAGTGATTTCTTATATTCTAGGCGTATGTTTTTTCCTCAAGGGTATTGCAACGAAAGGAAAATGCATTAATTGCAATGAAAAGTAGCAAAGAATTTGTATCATCCTACTTTCGTGTATGTATAAGAAGTATAGAATATTACTAATTAAAAGCAGGCAGTTAAAATAAACTTAAATTGAAAATTCGTGTATTTAATCGAAATCACAATGCCTGTCATTCGCATTTTGACTGAAAACGTTAGTTAAAATTATTGTAATTAATTATAATTTTATAAATAAACATATGGAGAAATAAAATATAGGAACAATATTAAATATCTTGGGAAAAACATATCCCAAAACGCCTCAAACAAAGAATTCTTTAAGATAAGGGAACTCAAATTAGCAAAGGTCTTTACTCTAACCCGGCAACTGTACGGAAAGAAAAACCTTTGCAGAAGAGCGAAAGTCCGCCATTATATCACTGCGATCAGGCCGGTGATCATGTATGCAGTGTGGAAACAATGTGCTTTCAAAATTTGAAATCTCTTCTTAAAATTGAAGGAAGAATTCTTCGGAAAATTTATGGCCCCAAGGAAACCAAAGATGAGTACAAGCATAGACCCAAAAAAGAGCTGTACAGGGAACGCTAAGAAGCATTATTAATGATTTGTCTTTGTATGGCCGGTGATCATGTATGGAGTGGAAACAATGTGCTTTCAAAGTTTGAAACCTCTTCTTAAAATTGAACAAAGAATTCTTTGGAAAATTTATGACCCTAAGAAAACCGAAGATGAGTACAAGCGTAGACCCAAAAAAGAGCTGTACAGGGATGTGGAAGATCTGGAAACGACTTTCCAAAGGAAAAGACTGAGATTCCTTGGACATATAGTTCAGATGGATCGGTCCAGATTAAATAAACAAATATTTAAATATATTTGGCAACTTTCCAGTCTGAACGGATACACCCAACAACTCAAGGAGGAAATGATGAAACTGGGTATCTTTTTAAACGACTGTGTGGATAGAAATACATACAGAAACAAAATTCAAAATCTTGAGATTTTCTGCGGTGAGAAGAAGATGAGAAAGGGGTGGACAGTGGAAAGAAAGGCGGCGCATAGTATGCGAATGAGGATCTTCTGGCAGGAGAAGGCAAGGAAATGATATTCGCGTGTCCACGGCTAGCCTGTTCGTGTAAAAAAACATATGAACTAATGGCTCCAACCTTCACATAGTTTGGCTTTGAAGTATCGGAACTGGGCTATGCTAGCTGTTGAATTTTCTCCATAATCGTGTTGTATAATTGCATGTCAATTTGATTCAATTAGTTTGATGATTTTGGGCTGTGAAGTCGACACCCCACTTGTACACTCGTGTGCATACAATAAAGACAATTCTGTCGGCTGTACATATTGTGACGCCATTACAGAACGCTCTACATGCTTCTCGTCTATCCCAGCAGAGCCCAACTGTAATGTTTGTGTGCGTACGTATTGCTACTTTGAGAATGAAGACAATTACGTGACACTAACCCTGCGTTAACAATCGAGGCTATTCCAGACCGTACCGGTCTCGGCGCACTGTGTTCAAGGCCAGACAGTCTGCACGGTTTCTAGTCTATTCTAGAGCGCCCCTAATACGCATTTTGCTCGACACGTCATCCAGAAAGCATCTTAGCGGAGTATAAATATAAGCATCCAGCGACGGACAGTCAGTTTACGTCGCCGATTACTCAGCGCGTTTAAGTGGCGATTTATGCAAGTGACGTTCGAAGTATTGTGGCGAAGTGTTCTTGTGTTATAATTGTGAGCAATTCAACAATTAAATAATAAAATATTGTTGACATTATTATTGCGTGTAGACAAATTTCGCTCGGATTATTGTACAAGTTGATTATAAACTGTATTTGTGATTAATTAAAGTTGGTGAATTGTGATTTCATTTGTATCTTGTATTTTGTTTTCCACTGTACCTTACGACGATCAGTTAGACCGTCGTGACAATATTATCGTCCATTCAGTTTTTTTTTATTGTATCGCCCATCTAAGGACAACATGCCTATTTCAATTCTTTACTCTCTGTTCTTTTCTTTTTCTCCAATATTCTTTCATCTTCTCACTGTGTCTCTTCTTCCTGTCTTTAGTCCACTTTGGATCTGCGTTTTTCTCTCTCCTACCCTGCATTCCTTCCATTTTTGACACTTTTGCCCAAAAAAACACTTCTCTTTTAATTTCTTCTTCGTGTATGTTATGTCCATTTAATTTTATTCGTTCTGTTTTTTAAAGCTTCTCTTTGTATTTACTGCAATCGAACATAGCACATAGCACATCAAAAATAGCACATTTACTAGAATTAAAGTTTTTAAAACATAATCATACTAGAAAATGTGGCAGACTACGAGGGTGAAATAACCTTATCGTTCACAGTCTACTTGGTGTATTTAATAAAGTATTTAGAACGTATAGCATGTACAATTTGATTTTATCGCTGCAGAAGAGTTCAATCCGACTCTACAATCAACAATACACAAGTGGATTTATCCACGATTAAACCTAACGTCGGTTATGAAGTTGGAATTCATATACAATGGCTCACATATCGAGCTGAATCAATAACCCACAACGGTAAATATATTCCCATTGAAATCGAGTAATGCGATTTACGTTTTTATATCTGATGTTTACTTTCTTACAGCTGTATTGCTTGCACACAGGTATTATAAAACTTAAAAGCAATATGTGTGTATTGCTTAAGTTATAAAACTTATATATATTGCACCGTAACAAATAGAAGGCATAGTAAATTAGAACAAATAATACCAGAGTTTTTATCTGCTGTTAGGTAAAAATTTACAGGCATTGCACAAATGCAATGCATAGAGAAGGCCATTGAAAATGGTTCAATAAATCTAAAAAATATATATATATATATATATTTATTTTTCTTCATTTACCAATGTACAGATTATAAGTTAAATGTAGTCGCATTCATAAGCGCGCACGCATTCACCAATCTTCCATATTGATTTAGCGCTTTTTTTAAGGCTGTTCATCACATTCCTCTCCGAAGACGTCTGATCCTCTTGGATTGTAAATCGCGACAATACTTTACGAGGTCCTGCTTTATTAATCTTGTCCATTCGTTCAAACTTATCGAAGACTAGCGTCTCGACGAACATATCTAGAGTGATCCCCGATGATGTTAACTTAAAATCAGCAACTTTCAGTAAGAGAACCGAATGCATATAAGCAGCAGTCTTGAGTTCCTTCCATTTGCCGCAAGTTAGTGTTTGTTGGTTCTTCATTTTATACAAAGGCGTTGTAATTTTACTTGGTGTTCCGAACGAATTATACAATCGTACTCCAAATACTGCAGGCGTAATTCAATAATTCTTACCAATTTTATCGGCCGTTAATATTTTTGCTTTCATATTCTGAACTACCTTTGCAAAATCATGCAATTTATATCGGTCAGCGGCATCAGTAAAGGCAGATGTATTGGCTATACATTTCAAATTGGTAACAAACGTTTCGATAACCGCTTCCATCAATTCTTTGCTCTGCTGATTCCACAAATATTTGACAGTCGGTAACAACAAATTCACACGATGTTTGGCTTGAAGGTGATCTAAATCCTGTATTACGTTTCTGGAAGCGAAATTATTTGAATCGTTGACAAACAACCCGTACGCGTTAGTAGTTAGCAGTAGATGAGGCGCCTCCTTATATTGGAATTGAACGAAATGCTGGCGAACAATCGCTTTTTCGTCAACTTAAGATGAGTTTCTTTCAGTTTGCCGACAGTACTAATACAGATCTTATCCTTGCACGTATTAGTAAAATCATCATAGATATCTTTTAGATTTGTTGCTGTAAAGAAAGAATCTTTACCATCATTAGGACGTAACGTATATTCGCATGGTTCGACGATCGAAGTTGATACTCGAGGTTCGTCATCATCATCTGATTGATCAGCACTAACAAAACGACTTAAAGACATGATGGATAATTTGTTTGTTGATTCACAACACTAATTATACTTAAATTTTTAAAAGTTTTACCTTAATCCGTCTATGTGACCGCTTGGTTTCTGTCTTCTTACGCGTTTCGGATTAATTTAATCCATCATCAGAGAGTAAAAATAAAAATTCGTCGGTTATGACTTCGTTAGTACATTAAAAGTAACACTAAAATACATTTATGTATATGTTCTACAAACACAGCGACGTACGCGGATGTGAGTGCGCACTCGACACCGGTTGACGACGTACTGCACAGTTTATTTAAGTTATCATGTTATCTATTGTTGTGTTGGGGCGTGTACTCTATGGTTATGTTATCTATAATCTTATCATATAGTGTATGTGATTTAAATGCCAATTGTTCGTTTAGTATATTATTAGGATTATTTCTGTAAATGTAGGAACATATACATAAATGTATTTTAGTGTTACTTTTAATGTATTAACGAAGTCATAACCGACGAATTTTTATTTTTACTCTCTGATGATGGATTAAATTAATCCGAAACGCGTAAGAAGACAGAAACCAAGCGGTCACATAGACGGATTAAGGTAAAACTTTTAAAAATTTAATTATAATAATTGTGACGCGGATACCAGTACAATGACTTTAAAACTAATTATACTCGGGAAAAACACAATGCGTATGTAAATTTCGTTCGTTTTTCAATTTTGAACTATCGACTGTGCTTATTTGATCGATTAACGATGTAATGGCGGTTAAATCGTCATTATCTGTGATATTTTTACACGTTGGTGCATTATTTAACAATAGTAACATATGACAATGAGGGCTACCTCTATGTTGGAATTCGATGCGCTTGAAATAATCAAATACGTAATGATCTCCGAACACCCCATTTGGGTTTTTAAACGCGTTAATAAACGTCGACACCAATTTCTCGAAATACAAGCAGCACAAAACTGGATCGTTGTTTACCAATTCTGCTCGATGTGTGGTCGACATGCCATCAAATATTGCTGGATCTATCGGCACGTCTACTGGTATATCTTCTTGAAAGCGATAAATAGATTCTAAGAGATGAGGCCAATGTATTTCTGAAGCGCTCAATGTGAGAAATATGGTAGGTTTGCCTAATTGTCGCATCATACTGAATAATTCCACTTTACGCTGATGCCAATATTGGATTGAGTTCGGTATGTTTCTCATGAACCCTTCATTTTTTAGCAGCATGTTCTTAACAAACTCGGTATCTTCCAGATCTCGCCTTGATACCTGTTGATTTGATTATTATTAGCTCGAAACGCTGAGTTTACATTCGCTATGATTCTCAAACGCAGCACTTTAGCAGCCATGTACAAGATATGATCGGATTTTACACCTCTCCGATCCCGTCTACGTATTTCGCTACTAGCTATCATGAATGGTGTGGCTCGACAAGTAAACCGCCGTTTCACACCATAATATATCGCTGGGAATGATAACTCTTCTACATCTTCATCGAATGCGAGCGATAATGGTTGATTATTTTGTCCAGGGGCTAGATGTAAAATCAAATCTTCACACCAGAATAAGGTATGCTGCTGCAATTTGATGTACTCTTCGCCAGTTTAACAAACATCTCGCTGTATGCTTGTTATTTTGCTATTAGATTGACTTACACAAGGCATTCTACTTGCTGTCGTCCTTGATCCTCGTCTTCATCCTCACTAGACGCACTGCTTTCATTTTCAGGTTCATTATTGAAGAACTTATCATTAATCGTGATGTTATAATATCTGAATAGCTCAGTCGTCAACAGATGCCTTAACCAGAGCTTTAATTTACTTTTAGAAACCAGTCCTCGCATATAAGAACTTTTATTATGTGCTTCTTAAGGCAAACGTTAAACGCCAAATCGTCATTCAACATGCGAGGCAATTGCAGAGTAGTGGTATCAAGGTTTATTGGTACGTTTATGACTTTTCCAAGTATACGTTTAGCGCCAGCAAAGTATGATATGTTACGAATGTGCATGAATGGAAGGCGCGGCGATATTAAACGTTCCTATATTGGCGTTAGTTCAGGTAAATTCTCTGGTATTTGTGGGTACTTAAAGCCGTTGATTGTCGCATAAGGTGACAACATGTTCTCCTTTAGGCATCTGTAGCAATTGTGGCATACTTTGGATTTGTCAAGAATATTATAACATACTACCCACAGTGGCAGCCATTTGCAATTGGTCGTCATCACCAGATCAACGCCTCCTAGTTCAACCCAGCTGTCGGTGAAAACAATTATTTTATTTTCAAATTATTATTCAATGTCTGTGTTTATTAATAATTATTAATTTGTTGTAACGTTATACTTTTTAAATATTGGCCCGATTTCTCTGACTTTGATAATAATTGGCTGTTTAAAGAACCCTGTATAATTTTTATATAATATACTTTGTAACTTTTTCGATATCCTGAGAGTCGATAATAATCGATAAGTGTCAAATTGCTATTAATTAATAAAACATTAATATTCTTCAAAACTAAATAGTTCTTCATTTCATAAATATTACTAGTTATCACTAATATAATTATAATTAATAATCTATCAGGACTTTACCATCTATAAGTGAAGATAACCTAAAAAAAAAAATAAAAAGGTTAACAAGTATCGATTGGTTTGAAGACAATCTTATGAGTGGTGATAGTTTAATTAAAATATACCAAAACTTTAATAAAAATTTTCAGAAGAGCATTACACTTTTTAAAACTTCACAGCCCTATATTAATTAATTGATTATAATTAATTAATTAATAAATTAAAAAAAATTTTTTTAATTATTTTTTTTTATAAAAGAAAAATTTTTTTTTTAAATTTTCTTCAAAACAATAATTTTTGTTTTTAAACTTTCGGTGAAGCTGAACAGACATTTCTTCATCAACATTACGCTACTCGACCAGTCTTACTACCATTGGGACTCGACCAGCTGGGAAACTTAAGGAAGTGTTTCAGGCCAGTAAGACGTCGAGAGCCACACCAATTACACACCAATTTAAGAACACACACATCAATCTTTTTTATTATTATTACAAATTGGCGCACAACTTTAGGGGCTTTAATTAGCGATTGGAAGGCCAATAAATTCTGCCCAATCACTAGTTGGAGCTAGGCAACAGCTACAAAGCCAGAGAATTTCAAGGGAAAATGCAACGACGTGCAACATCTAAGAAACGGGCGGCGGAGGCCGAGAAAGAAATAGAAGTCGATATGGACAACAAAGAGGCAACGCCAGTAGACGTGGAAAGTTCGTTGCCAACAGTGTTGTCCAAACAACCTGAACAACCAGGGGAACAACCGGAGATACCCACACAGACAGGGGAAGTCAATGTCCAGGAGAGGCAGGTGGAAAAGTCCAAGACAACGGAGGATAGTAAAATGGACAGAATCATGGAAATGTTCCTGCAAATGAGAGAGGACATTGGAGGAACCAAACAAAAGATGGAAGGAATGGACAAGAAAATGGATGAAAATAGTAAGAAATTGGACTCTACAAAGAAAGACTTTTGAATTGAAATATAATTTTAAAAATTCTAAAATAAAGTAAGTACATCTTACAACCTAATATTTTGAGAAGAACATTCTGGAGAATTAAAAGAAGAAGAATTTTTTAATTTAATAATTTGAAAAAATTCTAAAATATGTAAGAACAACTTACAACCTAATAATTTGAAGAAAAAACTTTATGGAAGAAAGAGAAAGAGAGAGAATTTTGTACTTATTAATTATAAAAATTTAAAATTGAGTAAGTACATCTTACTACAACCTGATGATTTTGGAACGAACTTTATGGAAGAAAGAAAAAGAAAGAATTTTGAATATAACTTATTCTAAAATAATGTAAGTACATCTTACTACAACCTAATAATTTTGGAACAAACTTTATGGAAGAAAGAAAAAGAAAGAATTTTGAATATAACTTATTCTAAAATATGTAAGTACATCTTACTACAACCTGATAATTTAGAACAAAACTTTATGGAAGAAAGAGAAAGAGAGAGAATTTTGAACTTAATTTAAAAAAAAATTAAAATTAAGCAAGCACAGCTTACTACCACTGAATTATGAGAAAAACATCTTTGAAGAATTAAGAAGAAAGGAATTTTGAATTTAATATACGAAAAATTTAAAAATAAAGTAAGACCAACTTACTATAACTAAGTTTATGAGAAAACTTTATAGTAAATAATTAAGAAGAATTTGAATTTGGAGAAATACCAAAACATTCAGAAATAATAGTAAAATTACAGTACTATAAACAATTCTGAATGAAACAATTCTGGGAATAAATGAATTAAACAGAATTTGAATGTTGATAGAACGTCAGAACTTTGAAACAAGATAAGATCAACATATTACAAGGATTTATGAGAAATATTTTTCAATTAAATAAAAAGAATAGTTTGAATTTTACATTAAAACTAACCAAGTTCCAAAAAATAATTATGTGTCAATTATAATTGAATTGAGAAGAAAATAAAGTGATGAATTCAGAAAAGAGAAATAATTTTAATCCAGAATAAATGCTAGACATTCACAATAGCATTTGAAGGAGTAGAGAAGAATAACAAAAAAGAGTGTAATATGCAAGAGAAGAAAAAATTTGGGTGCAAAGAGACTAATTACCTATGAAACGATAATGAAAACAGTTAATTAAGAGCAAAGAACAACTCATACCAAACATATGGAGAAGATGATTTTGAACCAATGATAATAATAAGACCTATATGAAATGCAAAGAGAAGAAATACCACATGAAATATGATATAAATGAATTAATGTTAATGAATGCGAAGGCGGATTAATAACTTTCTAAGAGAAAGGAAAGAACCAAAATGTTTAAATAAAATGATCAATATAACAACCTGTATATCTAATGTAAAGATACAATGTTAAAAAATTAAATATAATATATTAAGACCATTCAAATAATGAATAAGAAAGACTATATATAAAGACCATACTAATACTATGAGTAACCAGAAGAAAGTATAAAGAGAATTCAGATGGAGAAGAAAGAGAGTTACACTGTAAACAGTAACCAGAATTATTAAAAGAAAGGTTTTCAACCATAATTAAATTAAATATATCAGACAAGTTAAGAGTTTTGAAAAAATATATATGTAATGAGTATAATAATGATTATGAAGATTTATTAAGATAGAAAATGTGAGATAATCTGAGAGACTACGAAGTGGAGAATCCAAAGATATTATTATTAGTCGAAAATGAGACTACTTTTTATTTATTTATTCGATGACTGACTGAAGATAATTCCAGCAGCATTATGTTTTTGAGCAGGGATGGATATGCCTCTGTACTCAATTTATAGAAGTGGTGTATGGCCAGCAGAGAAGTAGCGTACAGTGCCCCTCTGATCTGCCCCAGCCCACGTGATAGGGAATGTTAGGGAATTAATATCCCAAGGATACAACACGAAGTTGATATAGAAAGAAAATGTATTACAATTATAATATATCTCAGAAGACACTAACTATCCGAAAAGGATCAGTAGTAAGACAAGTAACCATATATATAAAATTAATAAAACTCTAATATAAAAAAGTCAATATAAAAATGGAGAAGAAAATGAATTATAAGAAATGATGAAATTATCATAAGAAATTATTTCATCCATAAACATGTCTGAAATAATTACTTCTGGAGGGGAGCAATCTGTAGCGTGACAGATGTATGCATAATATTGAATGGCAATTGATCATTAGAATAATGAAGTTATAATATTTAAATTTGGAAGAAAGCATTAAGTTTAATATAAATAGATTAATTCATAGCAACTGTGGAAAGAAATCATTATTATAAAGAAAATACAAGTTCAAATAAAAGGAGTTACTAGTGATGAGTCATCCAAGACCAGTCTCATAACCAAAGGTTTTCAAGGTATAACCCAGGAAGGTAAAAAAGTAAATAACCAAGCAGTACAGAATATGACCAAACCCACAGCGAGGGAGAATAAATAGAATAGAAACCCTAAAATAAGCCAAGATCAACCAATACAGGTGGTGTATTTCTGAAATAAAGAAGAAGATGGAGAAGATCCCAAGAAACCTGATGGCATCAAGAAGAAGATGGAGAAGATACCAGTCCCAGAAGGCAGGAGAAAAGAAGACTGATGAAAGAAGAAGAAGGCAGCATCCTGAAGAAGATGTCATGCTCTTATAAAAGACACCCAAATCCCTATATCCCCAAAATAAATATTTAAAAATAAAAGTATAACGAAATAAAAACCACATGTATATAAATTTAAGAGAGAGAAGTGTATAAAGTAAAAGTTGCCTGTGAACTAAGATGAAACAATAATATAGTACCCATGGAACAAATCTCCATTGAAAAACGCTAACCAATTTATTATGTTAATAAAACTGTACGACCATTTAGCAATAACATAATATATAAGTGCAAAGTGAACCAGTGATAGTTTTGGGTATTATAAAAAATGAACCTTGTGTTTCATTCTTGGCAATCACAAACATTGAATGCAATGAAATATGCATTTTTCAATGACTTGAAATGTGTACTGTGACAATATGTTGTTCATAAGACATGAATCTGTTTAAAATAACATTTTATTTTATATGAAAAAAGAAAAACAGATTTCATAATACTTTTCGAACAATTAATACTATTTATTTATTAATGACAGGGTACAATTCCCCAAAGACAATGTGTAAAAGACGGTATAAAAACTGTAGAATCCTACTTATAATAATAGTTAGAAATAAGAATATAAATATAAGGTTTTTATGTATATAATATAAGAATGTTTAAAAATGTTTTAGATATAAGGCCATTTGTTTGGGTCTGATACAACTAACATCAGAACTATAAAAATAGTTACTACTTGTAAATAGTAGAGAGTAATTAAGATGTTAGTTGGTAAAAAACCTTTTTTGTAAGCCATATTTCCATGTTTAGAAATAAGGATTTTGTTGCAAAATGTCTGACTTGAAGACAACCATTTATTTAAAAAAAATATTCTTTATTTTGTTTAACTATTATATTTATTGTAACCAATACTAATTGTTTTTGTGTAATTTGAAAACATGTTTAATTTATAATACTATATGTAAAAGTCAGAGAGGGTATCACACATCATATATTGTTTGTAAAGTTTTTGTAAGAAAAATTGTTAAAAAATCATAGGCCAAAAGAATGGAAACCAAACTTCATCAAAACAGAGAAATTTATCATTTAAAAGCAAATAAACAAAAGGGGTTTAGACAAAATAAACTTGAGATCATGCCATATAATTACACATACCATTTAGAGAGATTTTAATAAATTATATTCAGAACTATAAATAAAAATGAAAATGACTAAACTAAGAAATTTAGACATGGGAGTCATATATTCCAGAATAATGTTTCAGAATACAACTAATTCAATTAATTACCAGAAAATAAGGGAATATGAACCTTTTAATACAATATAGGATTATTAATATTAAATATAACTGATAAAATGGCTGAATTTATATAATGACAGGAAGTAAATTTTGATGTTTTGACTTTTCAGAGTATACCAAACTGAAAGTGAAATTACTATTTTTTGGACAGAAAACACTATAAAACGGCATTATTTAATCTGAAAATAAGCTGAATGAACTGAAAGATTAATTTAAATAACATCTAGTGAATTAAATAGATAAATAACCAAAGTTTAATCAATTATATAGTGAACTTTAAAGTGTGCACAGGATATGAAAATATATTTGAACAATGTTAAGAATAATATTATATTGGCTAAGAGTTTAATTGAAACTGGAGGAAACAGTTAGTTAATTATTGGTATTTGAACGGTTAACATGACAAACGTTTTGTAACGTGCCTAACCTAACTTATAATAGTCATATAAAGCGAGTGTATAGTACGTTATGGTGAAATCGCGAGTGACTTGTAAAATACTTCTAGAACTCTCATATTATAACAGAAACAATCAAGAAACACTCCATAACACAGAACAATACATATCTACTCCGAAAAACACCACAAAACACTAGAAAACTGTATAATACATTAACCCAAATTAGTGACGGAATCGGGGAAAGTGTTTGAACTAATAATTACACGGATACACTAAATACAACCCAGAAACAGTACACTAGGCACTACACAACATTTAACAAGAGATTCGCAGACACCAGAACAGGAATACTACAGGAAAATCTTTTATTTGGAACGTCGAATATACGAATGACATTTTACTAACATCACGGCAGCCATTTGCAATTGGTCGTCATCACCAGATCAACGCCTCCTAGTTCAACCCAGCTGTCGGTGAAAACAATTATTTTATTTTCAAATTATTATTCAATGTCTGTTTTTAGTAATAATTATTAATTTGTTGTAACGTTATACTTTTTAAATATTGGCCCGATTTCTCTGACTTTGATAATAATTGGCTGTTTAAAGAACCCTGTATAATTTTTATATAATATACTTTGTAACTTTTTCGATATCCTGAGAGTCGATAATAATCGATAAGAGTCAAATTGCTATTAATTAATAAAACATTAATATTCTTCAAAACTAAATAGTTCATTTCATAAATATTACTAGTTATCACTAATATAATTATAATTAATAATCTATCAGGACTTTACCATCTATAAGTGAAGATAACCTAAAAAAAAAAATAAAAAGGTTAACAAGTATCGATTGGTTTGAAGACAATCTTATGAGTGGTGATAGTTTAATTAAAATATACCAAAACTTTAATAAAAATTTTCAGAAGAGCATTACACTTTTTAAAACTTCACAGCCCTATATTAATTAATTGATTATAATTAATTAATTAATTAATTTAAAAAAAAATTTTAATTATTTTTTTTTATAAAAGAAAATTTTTTTTTAAAAATTTTCTTCAAAACAATAATTTTTGTTTTGAAACTTTCGGTGAAGCTGAACAGACATTTCTTCATCAACATTACGCTACTCGACCAGTCTTACTACCATTGGGACTCGACCAGCTGGGAAACTTAAGGAAGTGTTTCAGGCCAGTAAGACGTCGAGAGCCACACCAATTACACACCAATTTAAGACACACACATCAATCTTTTTTATTATTGTTACAATATATATATATATATATAGTTTCTTCAAAACTTTTTGCTACAGTCCGTTTCTTCATGTATATAATATATTTAATACAGTATTTATAATGAATTTACCTCAAGATATTTTTTCCTTATTAGGAACATGTTTCGGGAACCATTGTGTTCCCATCCTCAGCCTTCGTGATTTTGAGTATGGTGAAGTACTTGTGTGTTGGCTGGTTGTTATTTTGGTTTCCTGTTGGCCTCTGGTACTTTAAATTGGTATTATTGTGTGTGATTGTGGTGTATGTATTAGTATTTTGTGTATTTTCAATGTTGAGTGCTTTGAAAATTGTGTCATGTTTTGTATTGATTTGTATTTTTTCAGGCATTAGTTTGTTTGGTGTTTTATGTTTGTAACTTTTCCCAAATGTTCATTATGGTGCCTTTGTGTGGTATGTGTTTTATTAGTGTCATGTTGGTTATGTCTGGGAATTCATGTCCATTGTTTGTTGTATGTGTGGCCATTATTCGTACTTATTCGTTTCCTTTTAGTCTCTACCAAAGAAAACGATGAGATGGATACCTAGAGAGCACAGAAAGAAAGGAAGATTCAAGAAAAAATGGATAGAGGGCATAAGAAGATCAATAAGCTATAGAGGATAAACGATGAAAACTGCAACGACAGACAACTGAGGAGGTTGGGCATCGTAGGATGTTTCGACTCCGAATTAATAAAAAAAAAAAATTTTAAACGACACTTAAAAGTAAATTGATCTTGTTGAATGTTATTTGGGGAATGACATTCCCCAAAGAGGAAGACCACAAAGAGTTGACCTTCCTAATTGCATCGGCCGCCTCCGGGCTTATCACTGCTGTCTGGTGCCGGTGGTGGCCGATTCCAACATATGTATGCAGTGTAGCATACCGCATAATTGCCGGCAATTGTCACTCCAACTGCTAGTAGAATTTTTCCCTATGTACCGAACATTTTCGTAAAGTTACAAATATTTTTCAGAAGACCTTCTATTCAATTTTTTATTGAGCCAAGTAAAATTTTAAACTGAAAAACACGTTGCTATGAAACTGAAAATTTGCTGTCACATTATTTAATTTTACATGTTAAATACTAATTGTTGTGCAGTCTGCAATTTCATTAATTACATTAATTACTTACATTGTAATATTAAATATATTTTAATTATATATTAATTTCTGATTATATTTTACAGTAAAAGTTTAGTTATTTACGAAATTAAAGGCCAACTGGTGCCAACTGGTGTAAGGATTTGGGAAGAATGCAGCAAGGTCGTCTTCCCAAACTTGCCTTGAATTATAAACCCACAGGTTATCGTAGTGTGGGGCGTCCGAGGACGTGCTGGTTTCTGGAACAGCCAGTGCATCCTAATCCGTGAAGTGGAGATGATGAGATTATATTTTTGTATATTTTTAATTTTATAATCTATTTTGTATTTTTCTTCTTTTGTTGTATATTTGTTTTATCGAAACAAGTTAATTGTTCCGTATAGCTGAAATGGCTAGTGTCGCCCACTAATATAGACCTACCTCCTGTTAACTTTGGACTTACCGTTAGGTAGAGATACAACTGTAGGTAGACCCTACATTCCAACCTTTAACACAGCAATACTAGAGACACATTCTGACCCCTCAATAGCGTATTTTATGCTATAAACTTTAGTAAACAGCGTTCAGTTATTAAACACACTCGCGCGCGCGCGCGCGCGCCACACACATACACACCACATACCCACACACCCTTTCTTCTTCATGATAACCGCGATCAGGTGCTAACCGTTTGTAGACAATCCGTTCAGTTCAGAGTATATTTTAAGCAATAAACTAGGCGGCACTAGTGGCAGGTATTAGTGCCGATGCCGAAAAGTAAGAAAACAGGGAAGAAATCAGCAAATTGAAAAGGCGCGTTTGCATTTGCGTATATTGGCTTTCAGCATCATCCACACTACGCTTAAAGAAACAAACAATCTTCTTACAGAAGAAAGACACTGAATTCCCGGATGTATATCGCCCTAAGTGGAGTGGGTACTGCATTTTTTGACCAAAGGAGAGCAGAGACAATGTTCTTACATGCTAAAGAACGAAGGCGAAGACTTCCTGATGAAGAACTATACAAACATCTTGATTACCAAGAAGTTTTTTCAGTAGACTCTATTTTTTAAGTTTGTACCTTTGATGTGAATTAAGGAAATATTTTGTTACTAGAATACTTTTTCCTTTTTTTTCTTAAGTAACTTATTCAGTTGTAAAGTAATTTAATATGAAAAGTTTATGCATTTTTCATTTGAGAAAAAAATACTATAATTAAACAACCTTATAGTGTTTAAGCTTTCGCCAATCTCAGTCTGTATGTGTGTGTGTGTGTGTGTGTGTGTGCGTGTGTGTGTGTGCAAAAGTAAACTGTTGAACAACTATACTCGGGAGCACATACGATGGCAAAAGTAAAGTGCATTGGGCGATGAGAGAGACAGACTGATTTACTGCGACGTTGCCAGACTGTTTTTGTCAACTCTCTTTACCTTCTAGCGCTAGGCTCTTTGATTATTCACGAGTATTTCTTCCCCTTATGTTCTTTCTTATTTTTATTTGTTTCTAACACGCGCCAAGTTCGTGACACCGGAAACAAATCATAGCTCAACTTTATAGTGTACAACTACTGTAAGTCTAAATCAAGATGTGAATTAAAATAGTGTTATGTAATGCGGAAAAAGTGTTACACCATTGCAGAACATTCTCGGCTATTCCAGTGAAATCCGGCTGTAATGTTGTGTGCATACATGATCTCAACATGCGGTAGTCAGACTGTTCCAGATTCGCCGGCCTCGCGCACTGTGTCAAGGTCGCAATAAATTACGTTCTGGTGTTTTCTAGTAGCATTCTTAACGCGTAGTATGAAAATTACTGTAATTTTAGCGGGGTATAAATACAAATACTCAGCGACGCTCAGTTCAGTTATTGTCGGCGATTTACATAGTGCGGTTCGAAGTATTGTGGCGAAGTCCTATGTGTTTTATAATTGTGCGGGACAATTGTAATAGGGTTGTGTTTTATTATTATTTGACATTATTATTGTGTGTGAACAATTTTTATTTGATTTGTTGTAAAAGACTCAATTGGTGACATAATTGGTGTCCTGTATTTTTTTTTTCACTGTACCATACGACGATCACTAGACTGTCGTAGCGTATTATTATGTTACGTTAGAAAGAAGATCGTGATTAAAAATGTTATGAGTGCCCGTGTTTGTTTAATTAGTTCAAATTAAGGAATAACTGATATTAAGTCTACATACTATATTCTACAACTATATACTATTCAATATAGTTTCTTCTGCAAGTTGTGTATTACGTTTTTGTCGTTTCAATCCCTTACAGAACAAACTATATTGAATATATATCTTAATATCATATAACTACTCCAAGAAACTTTGAGTTATGGATATAGAAAATGATAAGTAATAATTGTATAATTTCCATTAAGTGTAAATAGTATAGAGAAAAAAATTAGAGAACAATAATTTCAACAATTCTTTTGTGGTTCGCAAAACACTGGGCTATCCCCAAATAAAGATAATAACTGAATCTTGGCGAACGATAACGATGAGACTTTGACAGAAGATGATGGATCGTCTGACAAAGATGACAGAGCCGGTACCTGGCATGAGTGAAATTGAAAAGTATGAAATCGGTATTTTTTAATGTAAATGTGTTTACTGATGCTTTTGAAATGTTTCATAATCCAGCGATTATGTCACGTCAGAAATCAGAAATTAACTTCATTACCACTTTTGTTGTTAAATTATTTGATTCTGTGTAAAGAAACGGTAGCGCTCACAGATTCTGAGTCGTGAATATTGTTTACAATCCAGATTGTCTCACGTCAGGCACTGATGAATGTCGATTGGGGAATTTTATCTGGCGATTCCTCCAAATCTGGCTTTAATTATGACAAATTAGAAGCTTAAATAAAATTTTACAATTTTCCTAAATTTGGTTTCCAGACATTATGTAATTTTTTATTGTATCAAAACAGCTGGAAAATTAAATTTATATTACAAAAAACAAATCTTTACGTTTAATTTAAAAATTTCGAAAACAGGATTTAATATAGGTGTAAGGTACCATTATCGATTATAGGAAGTAAAAAATACAAATTCAAATAGTATTCCGTTTATGTTGTGAACAGCTGAGAATCGGTATGTTATGTATGGTCATGATCCCACGAATGGTATCCTTGTGTTTAGGGCTCTGGGGACTGCGTTTTCTGACACTCTCGAAAGCTATGCCCGAAGTAGCATTGCTACTGGTAAGGTCTCATTTGACTTTGGAAGTCCTCCAAATTAGACGTTGTGGCGATAGTTTTGCCAAAGACTACGAACGAAAACCCTCGGAACTTGGACTGATCGAATCGTTAACGTCAATGACTGCGAAGTGACCGCGGTCAGTTGCGACCCAACAGCATAAAACCCGGTCAGTTGCGATCGAGGTAGAAATTTTAACACCGTCAATTGCGATCAATTGCATTTTCATGTTATGACTACAATAATACAAAAATTGCCGTCGTAATTCTATTCATTCCTAGCCCAACCTAACTTGACCTAACCTAACCTAACCTAACCTAATCTAACCTAACGCAACATAACCTAACAAAAATATTGGAAGAAAGAGATTACTCGCACAAACGAAAAGTTGAAGAATTGAAATCTTATAAAGGTTTAGAATAGCAACGTTTCTAAATGACAGATGCGGTCAGTAAGTGAAAGTGCGGGGCGCAACTGACTGCCTAACATTAGGTAAAAACGTTGTTTCGTCGCAACTGACCAAGACCGCTGCGAAGAAGGACAATGATAGTGACAAAAGGGAACTTTGAAGGAATTGAATCCAAGATGTTGGAAGTAGTAGATCATGTACACAACATATAGGTATTGCCATCTTTGGCCTAACTGTAACAAAAGAAAGAAGACACGTGTGAAGGAACTAGAAGATTATATTTATGAATATGAGGCGTAGTGCTAAAAGATGGGAAAAATAGAAAAGAGGTTTCTTTATCGATAAAGAAGAGAAACAAAAATTATATATCAAACTATGAAGTCAATATGATATCAATTTCGTAAACACTATTATATTGCAACATCAATATGAAATCACTATGATATCAATTGCGTATACAACTGCCGGACAGATATGCAATGGTCCAAAATTATTAAAATTATTGTTTCTATCAAAAAGCTGGTCCATTGTAGCAACACCGTCTCAACATAAACCATATAAAACTCAACAAATTCAAGATAATAACCAAAACAGACGTTTCGTCCAGGCTCACGACGGCCTTCTTCAGTGTGGAGGAAAAGAGGTAGTAAGTCCTGCGAGGGACTGCGAAAATGAACCGAACCGCGGGATTCTTCCCGCCACACTGGAAAAGGCCGTCGTTGGCACGGCCAAAACGCCTGTTTTGTCTTTGTCGTAAATTCGTTGAGATTTTATGTAGTTTTCGTTAACGGGGTTGTTATCATGGACCAGCTTTACGATAGCAACTATAATATTAATAATGTTGGACCACAGCCTAACAACACGGCAGTTGGTTTACACTATAATTTCATAGTTTGCTATATACTATGTAACAAATATATTTTATTCTTTTTTTTTCAGAGGGAGAAAATGCTTTATGCACTGTCAGAGGAGGCTTGTGCTTCCTCTGGTGTGTGGGACTCTCACCACTAAAAAAAACCACTTCTAATTCATTCATTCAAATCCATCCTGGAACCACTTAGCGCATTACTTCAGGATGGAGCCTGTTGCACCCTTATCAGACTCCTTCTAGATGTTCCTCACCTTCTACTGCCAGTTGGGTGCAAGTTTGGCCTGTCTTTTTTTTACAGTAGGACCCACTAAACAAATGCATTGATGCGGTCCCATTCCGCCTTACCACGAAGCATAAGTACAACAGCGCTATCGGGCGTTAACTCCCCGAGCTCCATTCCCAATGTCATCCTCTGTCTTTCGAATCTGCAGCACTTGAAAAACGTGAGAGTCTCCGTATTAGTATGCTGGGCTTTGCACCTTTCCCATTCTATAGAGGTAGGCATTAAAATTGCCGTGGCCACTGAGCATCTGGGTCAGACGGTAGTTGACCTCACCGTGTTGGCGGTCAATCCATACCTTCAAGTTTCATATGAGCCTTGCGGTCCATCTTCATCTATCCTCTCTATCCCAACGATCTTGGCAGTGCCAGAGAGTGAGTTCCCTGGCTTCATGCTTTGCGGCATCTCTTCCAATTTCCTCTTTCCTTCTGAATAAATGCTTTCGGTCTAGAGCCAACAGGTCTATGGATGTTACTCCCGCTATCACCAGGACTACTGGCTCTGGCACTGCCCGTTAAGAGGATGCCACTCTGAGGGCTTCTCTTCTCTGCACCGATGTCATACGTTTTCTTTACTTCTTCATCTTTAATGGATCGGCCCAGATTTCGCAACCGTACAGAAGGATGGATTCTGTGACCGCCATCAACAGTCGCCTCTTGCTTACAGCGGGACCTCCTACGTTGGCCATAAGTCTGCTGAGCTTCGTTGTAACGTTAGCTGCCTTATCAGCTGCATACTTTATTTGGTCCCAGCTTTGCGCTTAGTCTCACCTCTAGGAAGGAAACAGAGACTGATTCTGCAATGGCAGACGATTGTGAATGGTACCTACAGTATAGCCTTAATTTAAAAACGTGATTTCGTACTCCTGACAGTGGAATTAATTTTTCTCGAGAAATTATGCCCGAGTAACCAGTTGCGTTGCACAACACAAGAGATTTATTATATAAAGTTAACGTTTTCCAATTTATTTCAAATTATTCGTTTTTGCTAGTAAATGAAAACAGTATGTGCCGAAGAAAATGGTGATGTAATGATGTGACAAGTTTGTTACTGGCAAATGTAAGATACAAAATTTGATTACAGTTATGGACAACAGTTAAGCTATGGTTAGAAAAGTAAAATATTTTGTGATATTCATTAAATCATAATATCAAATATTAAAAGGCAAAACGTAAGTTAAATACACGTTTACTATATATTTCGTTAGCTGTGGGCTAAGCGGTTTCCGATAGTTAATGGTACAGCGATTCAGTTCGCAGTTGATACCGAGATAATGCCTATTCAGCGAAGCCGGTGGTTTCTGATAGCGGTACAGTACTGGGGGTTGCGCTGAGAACAAGTTAATAACTATTGATCTACCAATTGTGAGTTTGTTAGTGTGAGTGAGAAAGAGACTCGGAATAATAGGCTTTGATCACATGGGGGGGGGGAATGTGTTTCTAAGCAGCTGAAATATTACATCAGTGCTTGTCGTGGCTTCACTGTGGTTATATCGCAACAGTATGGAGTAGTGAGTGTTACTGAATATCAGTTTGCGCAACATTGAATCTATAGGAATAATAAAATACTGTTTTTTACTTCCACGTTCCATAAGGAAATGGAAATATGGTCATGGCGATAAAATCGTGTTCGATATAACGGCAGATTCTGATTGTACTACCACAAAAATATGAAAAAAAGTCATTTTTCGAAAAGTGTGTGTGTGTCTGTCTGTCTATCTATGTGTAGAATTTTTCTATGGCAAACGATAACAGCCGCAAATTCAAACAGAATCAAATAATTTTTTGCATACAGTCCTGAATTGTAGAGGACTCAAGGCGTATTGTTTTTGGTGAAGATCGGTTAAGGGAAAGGGGTAGTGTACCTGCAACGTTTTACGTTTTAACAAGAGTAAAGTACTTAATTTTGATAAATAAAGTATCCTGAAAAGAAGGTCATAATAATCCACTGTAGAAAGGTAGATGAAATGTATATAAATGAAAAGGGTAGTTGAAGGGGGGAGGGGTAACTTTTTTTTAAAATAAAATGGTAGTTGATGGAGGAAGATAATTTTATAAGTTTTATATGTGTAATACGTTATTGACAACAAAGAAGTTGTTTCTGTGGAAACATTACATTTCACTTTAAAAAAATTCTATATTTTTTTTATTTTAATTTAAATCATGTATGAGGGAAAATATATCGTTCGTGGCAGGCAAGCATATCTCAATTATGTAATGTTTACGTTTCCATTTTATTATTATGATTACCACAATAAAAAGGCAGGTAAGACACACACACACACACACACACACACACACACAATTCGCGTTATTTCTGACCTCACCCAGGTTTATTTTCTTGCATTTGCACGCTTTTTAAATGGAAAGTGTCGAAACCCACACCAACACAACGCATGCAAGCTGAAAAAGTGTCCAGCGTGGATAGCGATTTGCTTCCTGTGGATTGCTGGGCAGTGTAACTGCACGTGTTTACAGAGGAACGGTTCATAGACAGACTTTTCGTCTTTAGGGAATGAACCCTCTGCAAAATGCTCAGGGTCCATGAGTGACTTCTGAGCGCTTCGAAGGAGGGATGATTATCTGCGTATTTCGGTTTCTTTATAAGAATAAAGTAAGCCTACCTAATTTTTATAGATAAAGTGACTGAAAATAACATTATATTAAACGACTACCACATAATAACAAAAATATCTATAAATAGTGAAATTAGTTTGAGGGTGGGAGATATTTTTACTTCCACGTTCCTTAAGGAAATGGAAGTATGGTGATGGCAAAAAAAATCGTGTTCCAGATTATTGCAGATTCTGATTGTACTACACTCAAAACATGAAAAAAAGTCGTTTTTCGAAAAGTGTCTGTGTGTGTGTCTGTAGATTTTTTTCTATGGCAAACGATAACAGCCGCAAATTCAACAGAATCAAATAATTTTTTGCATACAGCCCTGATTTGTAGAGTACTCACGATCTGTTGTTTTTGGTGAAGATCGGTTGAGGGAAAGGGGTAGTTTACCAGCAACGTTTTTTTTATCAAGGGTATTTTTTTTCTATGGCAAACGATAACAGCCGCAAATTCAAACAGAATCAAATAATGTTTCGCATACATCCCTGAATTATAGAGATCTCAAGGCCTTTTGATTTTGGTGAAGATCGGTTAAGGGAAAGGAGTTGTTTACCTGCAACCTTTTACGTTTTAACAACAGTAAAGTACTTGAAAATTCATTTAAACTTTTTCAAACAATGGTAATTGTTAAAAATAAAATAATTTTGTTGCCAGGCAATAAAATTATAATTTTTCATTTTAATGTAAATCTTGTATGAGAGAAAATATATCGTTCGTGGCAGGCAAGCATATCTCAATTATGTAATATTTACGTTTCCATTTTATTAATATGATTACTGCAATAAAAAGGCAGGGAAGACACACACGTACACACGCACACACGCACACACGCAGACACACACACACACACAATTCGCGTTATTTCTGGCCTCACTCATGTTTATTTTCTTACATTTGCACGCTTTTTAAATGGAAAGTGCCGAAACCCACACCAACATAACGCGTGCAAGCCGAAAAGGTGTGTCCAGCGTGGACAGCGATTTGCTTCCTGTGGATCGCTCGCCAGTGTAACTGCACGTGTTTACAGAGGAACGGTCCATAGACAGACTTTTCGTCTTTAGGGAATGAACCCTCTGCAAGATGCTGAGGGTCCGTGAGTGACTTCGGAGCGCTCCTTCTTTTCCGCGTGTTTGTTCTGTGAAACGTACACTGTAGATTCGCAGCTTTACTCTAAGCAACGCTCAATAGGAAATGTTGAAAATTTTTGTCCACGGTGTACCCTCATACACACTAAACCTGCTCTGATGTTTTAATTACGGACATCATAATATTAAAACTTTGGAAACTTGAGCACTACTTAATGGAGATCAATCATTAACTGATACAAGCCATTAATTGAATGCATATTTTTATATATATGTGTACAACGTTATCGCCAACAAAGAAGTAGTGTTTGTTATAATTCCTTCCCGGGATGTTTGGCCGTAGTCCAATGTTTTCTACACACAAAAAAAAGTCGTTTCGGCAATGCCATCGACTTCCATCATCAGTGAAAATCGAGTGCGATAACGTGAGCTGGTATACGTTAGTGACCACAGTAGTGTGGTTAAGGCTGAAGCAGTAAGTAGAAAGAAGTAGTTTCTATGGTAATATTTCTTTTCGAAAATGATTTTAAATATAAATCATAGAACATGGAAGTCATGTATGGCTCTCGATACCGATATTTTTAGAAATTACCGAACCGAATTCAAATAAATTTTTTTAAACATAAATCTTACAACTTGGAAGTCATGTATGGTTCTCCATACCGATTTTTAATATTTTTTAAAGGGGTAAAAATGTATTAGGTCAAAATTGTAAAAGACTCGCTAAAGCTCACGTGAGGGTATCAAATTAAAAGTAATTTTAACAAAAATCTTAATATAGTGTTTAACATTTTTTAAAGTTTAAACATTCTTAGACGTTAGGGCTTGTTATTATTTGGTGTTCTGCCCTAAGGCAGGTCTTCAAATGGTAAAAGCTCTTCAAGCTGTCCTATTGCATGCCAGTCTTTTCCTTTTCTTCTGTCCCTCTTCTTTTTTATCCTTCTATCACACCCTCCATGGCAGTTGTAAAAAAGCAGTCTCTTCTTAAACAATGACCTAACCTTTATCCTTTTCCTATATTCTATTACCATCAAGACTCTTCTCTCGTCCCCTGTTCTTCTTAAAACTCCATCATTCCTTACTTTATCAACCCACCTCACTTTTTCCATTGCTCGCCAAACCTACATCTCAAATGCTTCTAATCTCGTCTCATCCTTCCTTGGTGCCCATGTCTCTGCACCATATAAAGCAAAGCTCCCTATGTATATTACGGCTTAAAAGTAGGTGAAAATGTTGATAGAATAGCGAAAATTCATTTGGGGTATAAAATTGAACGGAATTTAAAGTAAAATCTGAGTGTATTGTTAGGTTTTGGAAATTTCAAAATTTTGGGATCTCAGAGCCTAAAAAAAAAGAGATCAAAAATTTGAAAAAATTTGTGAAAATCCAGCGGGGGTGTCAGACTAAAAGCAATTGTAACCCAGATCCGAATTTTTCAAATTTCTAATGTTTTTTGTGTGATTGTGTGGTCTACAATTGTTGTATTACTAAAGAAATAGTACAGTAATTGAGAATTCTGTAATTTTTAATGTTTTTTGTGTGATTGTGTGGTCTACAATTGTTATATTACTAAAGAAATAGTACAGTAATTGAGAATTCTGTAATTTTTAATGTTTATTGTGTGATTGTGTGGTCTGCAATTGTTATATTACTAAAGAAATAGTACAGCAATTGAGAATTCTGTAATTTTTAATGTTTTTTGTGTGATTGTGTGGTCTACAATTGTTATATTACTAAAGAAATAGTACAGCAATTGAGAATTCTGTAATTTTTAATGTTTTTTGTGTGATTGTGTGGTCTACAATTGTTATATTACTAAAGAAATAGTACAGCAATTGAGAATTCTGTAATTTTTAATGTTCTTTGTGTGATTGTGTGGTCTACAATTGTTATATTACTAAAGAAATAGTACAGCAATTGAGAATTCTGTAATTTTTAATGTTTTTTGTGTGATTGTGTGGTCTACAATTGTTATATTACTAAAGAAATAGTACAGCAATTGAGAATTCTGTAATTTTTAATGTTTTTTGTGTGATTGTGTGGTCTACAATTGTTATATTACTAAAGAAATAGTACAGCAATTGAGAATTCTGTAATTTTTAATGTTTTTTGTGTGATTGTGTGGTCTACAATTGTTATATTACTAAAGAAATAGTACAGCAATTGAGAATTCTGTAATTTTTAATGTTCTTTGTGTGATTGTGTGGTCTACAATTGTTATATTACTAAAGAAATAGTACAGCAATTGAGAATTCTGTAATTTTTAATGTTTTTTGTGTGATTGTGTGGTCTACAATTGTTATATTACTAAAGAAATAGTACAGCAATTGAGAATTCTGTAATTTTTAATGTTTTTTGTGTGATTGTGTGGTCTACAATTGTTATATTACTAAAGAAATAGTACAGCAATTGAGAATTCTGTAATTTTTAATGTTTATTGTGTGATTGTGTGGTCTACAATTGTTATATTACTAAAGAAATAGTACAGCAATTGAGAATTCTGTAATTTTTAATGTTTTTTGTGTGATTGTGTGGTCTACAATTGTTATATTACTAAAGAAATAGTACAGCAATTGAGAATTCTGTAATTTTTTCCATAATTGAAAAACTATCTAATATTTTTGTAAATATAATTATGTCACTACCGACTCGGAACACAAAGTTGTATAGGTTGGTTTCTGATAGATATTTTCTCATGCTTAGTTCGTCTTTGTAGTCTTTTTCATCTAGTGGGATGTTGTTAAGTCAATGTATCATAGTTCTGATGGCAGCAAGTTTGTGTTGTATTGGGTGATTGGAGAACACAAAGACGAACTAAACACGATAAAACATCTAGTAGAATCCAACGGATACAATAGAACAATAGTCAATAAACTCCTGCACAAACAAACAACAGACAAAGACAGAAAACAACAAATTCATAACACTAACATACATCAATAACCACACTGAAAAAATCGGTATGGAGAACCACATATATGACTTCCATGTCCTAAAATGTATTTTTATAATCATTTAAATATTAATTAAGTAAGTAGATGTTTGAGTTCTGAAGAAGTATCGGCTAAAATGGTACCCTCATATCAGGTGGTTTAAGACTGTCCTCAACCTTCGTGAGGAAGGACTGTACTTTTTGATAAAATGTTTGTAGGTCGAACGAAGAGCTGTCAAAGGGGGCTGCGATCTGATTCCTGTAATGAAATTGGACTCCCGCTGCAAGTTATCGGCCGAGAGTGAATGATGTCTATAGTGTTATCAAAGACTTTCCTGTCAGTACTATACTAGTCATTTTTACTTCCATGTTCCATAAGGAAATGGTGATGGCAAAAAAAATCGTGTTCGAGATAAGGTGTGATTCTGATTGTACTACCCTCAAAACATGAAGGAAAGTCATTTTTCGAAAAGTGTCTGTGTGTGTGTCTGTGTAGAATTTTTTCTATGGAAAACGATAACACCCGCAAATGCAAACACAATCAAATAATTTTTGCATACGTCTCTAAATTGTAGAGGACTCAAGGTTTATTGATTTTGGTGAAGATCGGTTACGGGGGAAGGGTAGTTTACCTGCAACGTTTTATGTTTTAACTGGAGTAAAGTACTTAATTTTAATAAATAAAGTATCCTGAAAGAAGATCATAATAATCCACTGTAGAAACGTAGACGAAATATCTACAAATAAAGAGGCTAGTTGAAGGGGGTGGGGGCAATTTTCTATAAATGAAAATGATAGTACTACGTTATCGGCAACAAAGAAGTAGTTTATTGTTAAAATTCCTTCCCGGGCTGTTTGGCCGTGGTCCAGTGTTTTCTACAAAACCAGATGTTTCGCCAATGGTATCGACTGCCATCATCAGTGAAAATCGAGCGCGCTAACGTGTGGTGGTATACGTTAGTGGCCACATTACTGTGGTTAAGGCTGAAGAGAGAAGTAGTTTCTATGGAAATATTTCATTTCGAAAATGATTTTAATATAAATCTTAGAACACGGAAGTCATGTATAGTTCTCCGTACCGATATTTAATTACAAGCGAACTGCATTTTTTTTTAAATTTTGTGTAGAGTCTGCAGTATACATAGATATTATACTGACAGTATTAAGTTTATCATTTACCTATCATAACAATACAGTAACGCGTTTTCTTCACTGTTTAACAATAGGGGGTAAAAATAGAAAAAAGAGAGGCCAAAATTAATTAGAATATTGCATTTTACACTGTTTACCGTTGACAACTGTTGGTTCTTTACGTCTATATGGTTATTTCAACCAACGTTGAACCAATGTTTCAACCAAATAAGACACACACGCATGCACACACATATACACTTTCTCCTTCCTCTGTATGTGCATTTAAATTTTACTCACTGAATGATCGTTGTATCTCCAAAAGTTTTTCATGTAAGAAATTGAAGATTTACAGCTGTTAATATTAAGTGATAAAAGTTCGCTAAGAAGCATTATTAATGATTTGTCTTTGTATGGCCGGTGATCATTTATGGAGTGGAAACAATGTGCTTTCAAAGTTTGAAACCTCTTCTTAAAATTGAACAAAGAATTCTTTGGAAAATTTATGACCCTAAGGAAACCGAAGATGAGTACAAGCGTAGACCCAAAAAAGAGCTGTACAAGGGTCTGGAAGATCTGGAAACGGCTTTCCGAAGAAAAAGACTAAGATTTCTTGGACATATGGTTCGGATGGATCGGTCCAGATCAAATAAACAAATTTTCAACTATATTTGGCTACTTTCCAGTCTGAACGGATACACCAAACAACTAAAGGAGGAAATGATAAAACTGGGCATCTCTTTAAACGACTGTATGGATAGAAATACGTACAGAAACAAAATTAAAAAAACTTGAGGTTCTCTGAGGTGAGAAGAAGACGAGAAAGGGGTGGACAGTGGAAAGGAAGGTGGGGCAGGGTGTGCAAAATTCTGGCAGGAGAAGAAAAGGAAATGATATTCGCGTGGTCCACGGCTGGCCTTTTTGTGTAAAAAAATCTCTTTTTGTTGTGCAACGCAACTGGTTACTCGGGCATACTTTCTCGAGAAAATTAATTCCACTATCATGAGTACGAAACGGCGTTTTAAAAGTAAGGCTATAGGTACCATTCACAATCGTCAACAATTCAGAATCAGTTTCCGTCAAGCCAACGTGTTACGTCCAGTTACGCGTCAGAAGACATCAAACTCTATAATAGTTATTTCTTTATGTATTTGCTTATTTACATCGTGATCTGTGTTTACCCTCTTCCCATCCTTACTTACACATTTCAACAAATGTAACAATTTATACATACCGTTATGTTAAAATTGAACCTGTTTCTTCAAATGAAGTAGAATTACCGGTAGTGTAATATCTTCAAATAAATACACTGCAAGTAGGTTTATTTTCACTCGACGCACTTTTGACAGAAATTATTCTGTATCTTCTGAGATTTGTTTGATTTGTAATTGAATGTTTCGCTTACAATATAGTTAACGGATAATCAAATTTATTTTGATTCTATTTTTGATTGTTTTAATGTTTGTATAGTAGCTATTTATTACATATTTAATGTTTTTTCGAATCGGCCATCTAAGGGACAAATGCCAATTTCAATTCTTTACTCTTTGTTCTTTTCTTTTTTCCTATATTCTTTCATCTTCTCACTGTGTCTCTTCTTCCTGTCTTCAGTCCACATTGAAACTTGCGTTTTTACCTTCCTTACCCTGCACTCCCTCCACTTTCAACACTTTTCCCCGAAAAACTTCTCTGTCAAATGGTTCTTCTGCGTGTATATTATTTTGTTCTAAATCCTTTTGGACTTCTTTAATCCACCTTGATGTTGACTTGTTCCCCCACATATATCTAAAGATTTGCTTTGTCAACCTATTGTCGTCCAATAATGTTTATTTTATTATTCTAATAAATGTATGTTTTTAAATAAATCGTCTTGTTTTGTTTTCTTTAATTTTTTTCTTTAATTAGCAGATTATTATTATTGTGTTTGTAAATATTAAGATTTCCCCAGATATTCTTTTTGTTACTTTTTGTACGTTTTTAATTAATTTGACATTTTCAATATCTGTTACTTCTTCTTCTTCTTCACTTCATGTTTTAGGCATTCTGCCTCTTACGGTTCCCACCTTTTCCTTTGTCTACCTAAATTTATTCTTCCTCTGGCTTTGTATTTTCTAGCTTTTACTGAAATCGTTGCATTCTTTCTAAATGTTCTTGCCACCTGTTCTATTAAACTCTTTACAGTTAAGCTGAATACATGAAGTTCTTGTCTTATCGTTTCATTTCTTATTATGTCTACTCGATCACAACCCTTAACTCGTCTTAAGAATCCCTTTGTTTTTTAGGCATCGTCAGATAGTTCCGCAAATACGGTTAAAAGTACTATTTTTTTGGTCAATATCTTTACTGTAATCAAAGGAAACCTAGGTATTTAAAATGTTTTATTTGATTTAGTGTTTTATCGTTTAAGATGATTTTGGCACTTATTGGCTCTTTTCCTGCGAGTGCCAGTATTTTTGTTTTAGGAATTGAAATTTTTAAATTGTATCCTTCGCTAATTTGCTGCAGTTTGTATAATCCCTTTTGTAATTCTTCCTCTTTTTTCCCAATTAGTGTGAGGTCGTCAGCATATACAATTACATTTAATATTGTGTCTTTGTCTAAATATATTCCCTCTTCATGTAATTCTTTCCAGTTTCGGATTACATCATCTATATAAATATTAAATAAACTGCATCCTTGTCTTACTCCTGTATTAGTCCTTACTGAATTACTTATCTTTCCGTCTAGGCTTATAAACATTTTTTGTTTTGTGATATAGACCTTGAATTGTTCTGATGAGATGTGCTGGATATCCTCTTAAGAACATGATCTCCCATAATTTTTCTCTGCTGACACGGTCAAAAGCTTTATCAAAATCAAGGAAAGCTATGTACGTACTTAGGTTGTATTCTCGGCGTTCCTCGATTAGTTGTTGCAATGTAAACACAACATCTATTGTGCTTCTTCCCTTTCTAAATCGGTCTCTTCTTCTCCTATTATGTTTTCCATTATATTTTTTAAGCGGTCGTTTAAAATCTTGGCATACATTTTGTATGCCGTGTCTAGTAAACAGTTACTTAGAAAGGAATAATTACCTGTAAAAGTAATAAGTATTTTCAATACACATATTATTTCTCTAATAAGAATATCCTTTTTCATATTACTTTCATTACTTTTTTATACTTTTGTTATTAGAGAACACTAATTTACCACAATGCTTGGGTTACGAGTTGTGTAATTTTATTGCAGCGATTATTCATAATTCTTTGACAGTTTGTTTTCCAGTTTATATTACACTGTGTGTAGCCACCATTGTGTGCAGCGTGCCGCTTATACACTTGTGTAATATAATGCACGTGCACAGTTTGTACTGTAAACTCTAAGATTAATTATACCACCAAGTAATTGTTTATTAATTGCGGCTGTGAATAATGAATTTACTGTTTCAGACAGGATGTACGCAGATTCGCTTCGCCTGCATTAACGCAGCCTGCTGGATCTGAATGCCGTCGGAATAAATCTTTTGTTGACAAACATTCGTTTAAAATTTACACACCAAACTAAGTAGACAATTTAAAAATGTCGGATTCTATAATATGTAAATTTATAGAATTAAAAAATTTATTCGTAAATTTAGGCGTAAGACAAGGTTGTTGTCAGTCACCACAACGTTTTAACCTTTATCTAGACGATGTCCTCAAAAAATGGAAACAACAGTCCCATGACGCTATTAAAATCCACCGAAATAAAAGCTTGAAAACCATTCTCTTTGCCGATGACCAAGCTATATTCGCTATTTCAGAAAACGATCTCCAGCGAGCAATATACATGGTGTATCATAAGAAATACGTCTGCAGACAATTAAGTATGAAAACGTTTAAAGTTGCTTCTGAATATATAAATTTAATGTGTGTATCATATAATTCATGAATGTAAAGTTTATGGGTTTTTTTTACCCATTGGACCTCAGTTCCGCTTGCTCATATTTTAATATTGGTTAGTAAATAAGCAACAGTTTTTTTTCTTACTTTATTTAATTATTAATTTATTTACTAGCAATAAGAAAATTCATTCTTTAACCTAATATAATGATTAACGTAAACACTTAAGAAATGTATAACTAGATGGCGTGAAGAGGTGTTCCATCCAGCGATGTCACTTCGTGGTCCTTAACGATCGGATGGCCAAAGTCTTCTCAATCTTCTGTCGATTGTAGGCTGTAGAAGTGGCATTATCAGTGGATAACGATGGTCGTAAAGTCTTGTATGGTGTCTAGTATCACGTTCATAGATGACTTCACAGACGTATGGAATATGGAAGTCTGTGTGCAAAGTGTGGTTGAACACATACCACGTGGCACTCGCGATTGTTCATAGGGTCTTTGACTGGCATTCCTGTATGATTTGTATGTTAGATTTGGTGGCGCAACCCCAAAGTACGATTCCGTAAGAGCATATGGGTTAACGATAGTTTTATAGAGAAGACGTGTATTTTTATATATAGAATAGCTTTATGCCTATCAGCCAGTAGATGTTTTCTTTTCTGTTTTTTCCAGTTAAGTTTTGCGTCTAAATGAAGGACTAATAGTTGACTACTGCTCGTTGCGGTATTTCGACGTGGTTGAGTTGTCTCTCCGTAAGACGAATGTAATGTGTCACGACTTGGATTCGTTGGCCTTGATTTTCCATTTTCGTCGCCGTTCTCCAAAGAGATTGAGGTGCTCTTGACGACGGAATGAGGATTACGCCTCAAGGTTGACGATTTGTAGTTTTATTTTTTGTCTTTTGTGTGGTGTCCACCCGACCAATGTACTCAAAAGTAGTTTTAGTTTAAAATAATTCATCGAAATACCTCTGTAAATAAAAACACTCCAATTATTTTCTGTTAACAGTATAAAAAATTAAAATTTGCTAAAATTTGTTAAATTTAACACATTTTTCACCAAAAAATGTTCTATTCATTAAAGACATAAGAAATTTAGAATCGTATTTACTGCGGCCAAACAATTAAGGACATCGCATTATTTTTAATTGAAGTAGTCTACGTAAAATCAAATCAAACGGTAAATAAAATTAAGACAATAAATTAAGTATTTTCTACATTTATTTTCCAGCGTTCTTCAAATCGTTCCTCACGTTCTTGTGAAATTCGCCACTTTATTTTCTATATCTCTATCTTGATTATAAGTAATGTCACGTCCAAGATAGTTAAAATGTCTTAGTTGAAAAATTTGTAAAACAGTGGCATTACCTACACTACTGTGTGGTTCTGAAACTTGGGTCATAAAGAAAAACAATGAACAGAAGATACAAACAGCAGAAATAAAATTTCTGAGATCAGTTAAAAGATGTAATAGACGCGAGATCATATAAGAAATGACGAGATAATAAGTGATTTAAATTTTTTTGCCGTTAATCGAAGCATTAAAGAATACAGAAGAAAATGGATTCAACACATAGGATAGAATGGAAGAAAATTGAATACCAAAGATAGCGATAGACTACAACTCTAGAAGCAATGAAAAGTTGGTAGGCTTAAGAAAAGGTGGACTGTGGAATAGGAACAGGCCGCTAAAGCCTAAAACCGTTACGGAGATGATGATGAATAACCTAAGTAATGTGATTAATTTACACGTTATAGTAAATAATCAGTATTTCATATTAGTGTTTGTCTAAACGCAAACATGAAAAACATGAGTTATTTTAATAAATCTCTGGAAAAATTTTATAAGCATTTGAATGTACACAATTTGATATACCGATTGAGTATTTACACTGAATGCAGCTGGCGAGATAGAGATTTACAGCCGGGACACAGCCCCGCTTATACAACAGCTGATCTGACTATAAATAGAGACGAATCGAAACTGCCTTTCCGATCGTCGTTTCATCCGTTATTGAAAGTATTCAATCCTCTTATGTTTGGCATTGTTTGTGTGATGCAAACAACACACAATAACGTATCCTCTACGGGACTGAGAATATCAGGTGGTAGTGTAGTCAAATATTTTGTAATAAAAGCGAAACATTTTTTATCCAGTACAATTTAAAACAAGAAAAGAAACTAAATTATTATAGAAAAAGACCATTTTTTAAATTACAAAACAACAGTATTAAGCAAGAATGTAGGAGGATCAGTTGAAAAGTTAGCGGAGCTACATCTGTAGCTTAGCGGTAAAACTAAGCACATTTTTCGTGTGCTGCAAGATTTGTATTTTATGTAAACTCCTATTAATTTCCAAATATATCTATTAATTTATTCATAGTTTAGAAGCTGTTTAAAATTGACCTGCCATGCGTGTTTTGAAAACGGACAAAATCAAACATCGTGGTGTGATTCTTTGTTAAAAATTGTTTAGCGCCAACGGAAATTCTAAACGAAATAGTAAATGTGTCAGAAGATGCTGCGACTTGAAAACCAACGTTTGTAAGTAGCACTTGAGTTTAAAAATGGTCTAACAATCCAATTTGTGACATTTATAGAATGAGTGGTTCTTTAATATTAGCTAAATTTTTATATTAGTTCTGTACACAGTGATTATGTCACGATATTCTTTACCTTTTTTATACAAAAACTCTTGACTAACAATATGAATTTGTTGTACATTAATGACTTTTTGCCGTCTCTCTGGTGTTTCATTTTTACGTTTACGTTTTTCTTTTGGTCGTTCTTGCATTAGTGCTTCCTGCCGTTCCTCTGCGCTTCTCTTTTCCGTCTGCGTTTCTCATCCTCTCGTTTATCGATCTGTAGTAACATTGCTTTGACTGCTTCAATCACCTGACTGGTATCCATTTAATATTATCAACTACCACTAACACCACTCTTCTACGACGTGTCTTCTGTTTCCATTATTAACGGTTCTGTCCCACTTCTGACCCACTGTTACGATGGTTTCCCTGATCGTCGTGTGGTACAGTGGAAACAAATACAAGACATCAATGAAGTCACTAATCACCAGCTTTAAGTAATCAAAAGTACAGTTTATAATCAACTTGTACAATAATCCGAGCAAAATTTTCCACACCCAATAGTAATATCACGTAATAGAGTCCCGCACAATGCAACACTTTGGCATTATACTTCGAACCTCACTTGAATTAATCGCCACTTAAACTGAACTGAAGTGACCGTCGCTAGATGCTTATATTTATACACCAGTAAGATTCCAGAATAATCTGTCACTTTTTCGATGACGTGTTAAACAGGCGCTCTCGAATCCACTAGAAACAGTCTCACTATCTGTCCTTAAACACAGCGCCCGACCGTTGCGGTCTGGTATAGCCTCGATTGTTGACGCATGATAAGTGTCACGTAATTGTCTTTCATCACAAAGCAGCAATATGTACGCACACAAACATTACAGTTGGAGTCTTCTGGGGTAGCCGAGAAAAGAGTAGAACAACTTTCTCCAATGTACCAGAACGTTCTGTATTGTGTACCATTATAAACGTCATAAATGCCAAGTAATTGGTAAACAGTGTATCCACGACGACAAACATTCAAATGTATTCAGGATCCAATATTGCAGAACTGCTCTATCGTATAAATAACTTATACCTACCTGCGTTTAATTGCTCAATTCCAAACTTATATTACAGTGGGGTGGGTAAAATGGTGATGAGCTCAGGGCTGGAGTGGTTACTGTTGTGTTTCAGACTATCGATAAACACGCACACAGAATGTTGCAGCAGTTCAACCTAAACTAAACTAAACTGTCTGTCTGCTGTGGCTTACTAAGACTAAACAAGTTTTCTGCCCAGTACTGACGCACTAAATAAACTGTTGTGACACCGATGGGTATCAAAAATATAGAAAGTCTTTTGAACTAACTGATAACAAACTGGAATATCAAGCTTATCATAAAAATTATGTGTCTTCTTTCAGCCAGTTTAATGAATTATGGATTCCTACATATTTATTAGTAGTTTAAATCTAATTAAATCCCAAAGTGCTGCAGAGGATGAGTAATGCCTTATGGTTTCATTCCTTGATGAAGGAAAATATCCAGCCGCACCTCCAAGTGGTGGGGGATGGGCAACACCTACAGGTGTCTAACGCGGCTTTGGATACCGAGTAACATCCGGTATAAGCTCTCCCTTCTCTACTTGTCATTGTCAAGTAGAGGTCAGGGTTCCTTCTTGTCCTTGGGATGAGAAATTGCCCCTAACAACGGATGACCTTCCATTGGTCAACGACGTAGGATGTGGGAGGCAAGGAGAAACCACCACATTAACGACCGTTATGGATACATCAACATGGAAAACTGGTCTCTTTAGTCTGGCAAGACAGCCAGTTTATGGGAGAACACCCAGACAGAAAATCGGGCTGGACGTTGAGCCTGAAGGTGGCAGCCTACCATACGTTTTTCCCCGCGATATGCTAGTAACATATCCAGGAGACACATTTACTACAAAATTTCCTCAAATTAGGGCCATGGTCATAGAAGAAACACTGATATACGGCAGGAACTGAATATTATCAGTATACTCGACAGGATCGCCCAGTTTCGGCTGAATTGGTGGGAACATCTTTGCCGAATGGATGACTGCCGCATCCCCAAACAAATATAGAACTATAAGCCGAGGAGACGGAGAGGTGTGGGACGTCCGAGGAAACGCTGAAGTGACTAATCTTTGCCTATTTGAGACCGGAACCTTGGTTTAATCCTTGAAGATGATGATCATTATATGTGTATGTAGATAACAAAATAAATTTATCTATTTATTTGTTATTTATTTATCTATATATTTATTTGGGGGGAGTTGACGGTGGCCAATGCGCGTGTGAACTAAAATAGCAGTGCATATTACTAGGACACTAGGACGACCAGGGTCATTTTGAACAGGGTGACAATGCGATTTGTTGTATACGTGGGAAGCTGGAAGATCCCGAGTAAGGAAGGTCTCTTGCCGGAATATGACATCGAGGTCACAAAGTCACCATCCGAAGAGGTTTAGGTATGGATAACGGGGAGGAGGATAATGGTATGAAGGCAGAATGATGACAAGTACAGACTGAATGTCCTAGGCAGCGATAATCTGCAGGAAAAGAATTTCAACTCACGCATGGAGGCGGATGCCGAAGGTCGAGTCAGAGGACCCTTCCGCCGACGGGGTCGCATGCGGTAAGGGGGTAGGCAGGAGATAGGCCTACATGATGCCATTATCGTGTTGGGGCTTAGGTTTGTGCGTCGAGGTTCCTGGGGCTGGCTTAGTGGCAGCGCTTGTGCTGCTTGGGAGCAGGAGTCGATGTCTTTGCTTTCTTCGACGCAACAGCCTTGCGCTGCTGGGCCGGCTTGCAGGCTGAAGACGAAGAAGCGGCAATTGTCGCATAGCTGGGCGGTCCGGTAGACGTCGGGATGGCTGAGGAGGCTGCAGAGGCTTCAGGATCAGGCGCAACAGCCGTGATTGTGGTCAGCGAGGTTGCAGATGCGGGAGGAGGTGGTCGTCTGACAGGGACAGGTGTAGTGAGCTTTTTAAAGCTGCAGGGTCGGTATGACTTTTTACAGGTGCCTTATAGAAGGCGCAGGCCTTATACCTAACCGGATGGTCTTTCCCACAATTCGCGCACGTGGCGGGAGCGTCAGGATCACGCGGACAGTTGTCTTTGTGGTGACCCTCACCAAAACGGAACTCACCTTGTGGCCATGCCGCTGGCAGTTATAGTACTGCTTTGGACCGGTGCAGGACTCAAATGATCTCATTCTTACCCTAAGGTTGAAAGGAGAGTCTGGTACTCCAGTTTTGGCACACTGCAACTGTTACACATGATAATGGAATTTTCAGTATTACTTTGTTTCATAAACTGTTATTTTTTAACAGGCGTTCACTTTAAAAGAAGAATATATATATATGACAAGAATACAAGAACTATTATATAACAAGAATATATTGTAACAAGAATAACAAGAACAAAATTATATTACAAGAACATAACAACACAAGAATAACCAGAATTTATTGTATTATACGAGATAAAGGTATTGCGGTTAAAATAATCTACTTAATGTCACGTCTATCAAATTTCATTGATTTACACAACTGTTCTTATTAGTTTTGTCCTTCACTGTGAAACACAGTCTGTTTCAGCTATTTAGTCATTGACATGGTACTATTGAGCTTGTGTGTTCATGACAGGATTACAGCAGAGCACAATTTAAGTTATCTGTACAAATACGTGGCACTGTCGCTTTCAGCACAATTAACCTACGCGTATTTCCTAACCAATCCTCAGGAGGTGCCAATCAAACTTCCAGACTTCACCAGCTTTCATCTACACGCTTGCGTACCTCCTACTACTCCTACTACCTCCCCCTACTGTTTCTATTATGTTTAATGTTTAACTTCTATTATCATGTATATATAGTATACCTTTGTCTAAATTCACAGAATCCGTTACTTGTCTCATGAATACTCTCCTGATATAGCTATATATATATTCAATCACTTTCTGCTACAGTCCGTTTCTTGATGTATATAATACATTTAATATTTATAATGAATTTACCTCAAGATATTTTTTTTCCTTATTAGGAACATGTTTCGGGTACCATCTTGTACCCATCCTCAGCCTTCCGGTTTTTGTGTGTGGTGAAGTACATATGTGTTGGCCACAATAGTAATCGTAAACCAACACAATGTACTTTACCAGACACAAAAACCGGAAGGCTGAGGATTGGTACAAGATGGTACCCGAAACATGTTCCTAATAAGGAAAAAAAATATCTTGAGGTAAATTCATTATAAATATTAAATTTATTATATATATATATATATATATATTGCGACAACACAAATTACTAAACTATTGGCGCATAGGATATGATAGTATGTGTATTTCAAATTACAAGTCTATATTGGAGGGTTTAAGATTATTTATTGTACAAACACAAGTTATAGTTTATATGGTATATTTGAAATGTACAGAATGTAATGTTTGATATAGAGTCTTTCTTTTAAAATGCTAAATAATGTTCATACGCAAGACGTGATACGTTACATAAGAAGACTCCCACGATGATGTTGCTGAAGAGAAGGGCCGGTGTTTGCGGTGTAGTTGGTTCGTCAGGTGTGGCTTACAAATGACAGACGTTTTCCCAGAAACGTTTACAGCTGGGCTGGTCCTATAACAGCTGGGCTGGTGTCCTATAACAGCTGGGCTGATGTCCTATAACAGCTGGGCTGATGTCTTGTAACAGCTGGGCTGATGTCCTGCAATTCCCACGATGAATCCGACACTTCGCACACACAACGGTACTACGGATTTTATTACTCGCAAAACTTATATAGAGTTTAAGACCAAGTAATATCTCAGGTGACAGTGAGTTTAATCTAATAACGGTATATTGAGCTTATACCTCTCCGGCTTCTTCAAGTGTTCTCGCGAATACCAAGGTCTACCGCGATCAGCAGACCACCCTATGAGGAAATCTTGCACTAGCACGGAAACGTCTTGATGGAACAACTTACTATTGCGTATCTATTAATGATACTGTCACTGCGGAAAATCTCGCACAGTGATACAGTTACACTCACTTCGTGCACACGTAGTACTACAATATTAATACTACCGTGTGTAAATAGATAATATCAACTGTTATGCGTCACACGCGTTACTATCCCCGAAAAGTCTTAACAGATCCTTGCAAGTGGTAGAATCTTGTACAAGGATTGTATGTACCGTTAGTGGTAGCAGCAGTGAAAAACTGCCTATAATTTTACGCACAATGCGTTAAAACAATACTGTGTAGATGTACTACACACACAGTTCTGAGTCTTCCCGTTTCACTAACGACGAATAGTTTTTACAACACCTTGCAAGCGGTAGAATCTTGTACAAGGAGTGCACGTCCCGTTCGCGGTAGATGGCGTAGAAGAACTGTCGTAATTATACGCGCAATGCGTTAAAACACTACTGTGTGCAGATGTACTACATACACAGTTCTGAGCCTTCCCGTTTCACTAACGACGAATAGTTTTTACAACACCTTGCAAGCGGTAGAATCTTGTACAAGGAGTGCACGTCCCGTTCGCGGTAGATGGCGTAGAAGAACTACCTGTGTAACGACAGGCTTAAGAAATTTTCCAACCACCACTCAGCATTCTATTGGTGGATGGAAGTCACATGGTTAGTATATAGTGACAATGCACTTTTCATGCAGTAGAGTGCATTTACTTTGTAACAGCATGCATAGCGGTAATCAGACTACCCGTATCTCATGCATAACTGCCTACATACTAATATCATACAAGAACGTAAACAATAGTCAGAAATGTATAGGGAATGTAGCAATACATATGTCTAAGTTCAGTTAATGTCAACACAACGATAAATACTTCACGCACCGCCCGGGAAACGTTTACCACTCGCGCACGCGCGCACATTTCCACAAACACAGTACATGAATAACCATAAATAATAATGCACAGTTTTACTAAACTAAACTCTTAACCTTACTAAATACAATTGATAACAACCGAACTTAACCATCTACCAATATAATATGAATGTCCATTGTCTGTGTAATATATGAACTTGCCCCGCCTATCATGATCCTGTGATTCGTTGCAGGATTAACCCCTTCCCGCATAAAAAAAATTTTTTTTTTTTATTTAATTCACAAAAAATAAAAAAATTTTTTTTTTTATATAACCAAAACAATTTTCTAATCCTGAAATAATAATAATACCCTCGAACTAAAATCAAATAAACATCCTCAATTAATACTAACATTTCCTAACTGTCACTTTGACAGAAGCATCAAATCAAAAGACACGTGGTAACCTTCAAACCAAAACAAACACACATGTTCTTGACACACAGATAACGAAATCTTATGCAGGGTCACAGAGTACACAGACAACATTCCTTATCAAAACTAGATTATTGTTCATTCACAGAGTCATCTTACATACAACATTTAAACCTGAACTTGACATATTTAAACCACTACACATTCTTACCCCTATATCCTGACATCTATTTCTGAGTTTTTTGTATAAATTTTTCTCAGTTTTGAAACGCACACGTTTACTTGGAAATACAGATTTGAATTTGTTTAATATACGCCGTAATTGCCTTATCTCGCAACTCATTAACTGAACCTTGGGGGTCGGTGAGTTATTCGTTATCTTATCTTTCGAGCGTCCCAGTCTGATAACTTGAGGTCGACAATCAACTTTAGCTTGCAATAATTCTTTCTGACATTCCAATGCAGCATGCAATTTATTCAATTTATCAACTTCCCAAATAATATTATGTCGAGTTTTCTAACTCCAAGGACGGTCGCATCTATTTCCGTACCCTGTTCGTATGTTGCTTTAATTGCCTGTTTTTCAATTACCTGCGACTCACACGTTGCTGATTTTATCCTTGTGTGACTTACCTGCAGAATCGGCATTTGTACAAAGTGGTTTTTACACCTCTTTCGTAACTGCTCGTCCAACAGCGATATTTCTGTGCCGCTGTCGACCAACATCTCGTCAACATAACCACTGATTTTTGCTTCGACAATAAGGTCGGTGCAATTTTCAATACTAATATTTTCTTCATGTTTATTACTATTATCATTATTACACATTAAATTATCCCTAATTTCGGCAGGATATAGGCCATACATAACAGTTTCATTCTTATAACTAACATTTTTCATACTTGATTGATTGAACTGCTTTTCAACTAAATCATTTTCAATAACTGTTGCTAATAAGTTGGTATTAAATTGCTGAGTTGTATTTTTATGTTGTTGTGATTGCGGCTGATTTTGTGGTGTTTGAACATGAAACTGATTACGCGGCGGTTCATTATTATTTACCATAATTGTTGTCACCTTATTGTCACCAGTATCATTCACCTCTCCGTCCTCCGTAAACACCTCAGTACCTGATATAGATTCATCTAGTACCTCATCATCAGGCCATGTGTCATAAATACCTGCACCGTTAGTATCCATACTAGTTGCAGGCTCTACTACTGGTTCGGAATTTTTATGTGTTATGCATACACTGTCCGCATCCATGATAGCTTCAGATCCTATCATACGTTCACGGTTCTCGCATGCTATATCTGTTACACTATAAAATATCACCTCATCACAGCACTTACCTGAAGTATGTTCCAGATTAATAGTGTTGTTACTACTAATTTCATTTCTGTTATCTTCACTACAATCCGATGCAGAATCTAAATACTCGACTTTACCGAGATATGAACTACTAGGCCCTAATAAGGTTGTTTCTGTATAATCACTTTCAATTTCATCTACTACGCTACTGTTCTCCGTTAATCCTCCAGATGTAACATCTTGGTTAACTTCCATATTACTTTCTTTGAGAGTATGTTCCACAAGGACATTTGGTACTTCAAAATTATCACAAGGTGCAATATTCTCAACAGATAAATCTACTTCAATATCAGCTGACATTTCCTGTAGTTTCGCCATCCTCTCCTCTCTGTCGGCGTCCATTTCTTCCCAAAATTTCTGCCTACTCATATTACTGTCTTTAATTTCTTCGGACAATGTTTCCATCTTCGCTAATACGGCCGCTAAAAGATTCTCTATCCTTTTTGACTCCGCCATAATGATCAAAAATTACTTTAAAATTTAGTAAAGTTAAATTTACTGATTTACGCAAAGAAAGTTATTATTACTACCAGATTAGAACGTATTGTAACCAGTTTATATGCAAACAGAAAGCAGTTCAAAATATCAACATGTAAATACCTTATCTAACATACAACAACTAATAATCTACCTCCAATATACTGATAAAATCTGTCCATATATGATATACAAGAGAATATGCACACTTGAAAATTTATATCCTCAGATTTTCATATGAACTATACACATACAATTATTACGTTAATTATCCTTATACGTCGGATTTTTCCAACAAATTTTATATTCATAGACAAATATATAATAGCGTAAAATTACCGCTATTTTACGAGCCCTACGTTGCTAAGCGCCAAAATATCTCTATGCGACAACACAAATTACTAAACTATTGGCGCATAGGATATGATAGTATGTGTATTTCAAATTACAAGTCTATATTGGAGGGTTTAAGATTATTTATTGTACAAACACAAGTTATAGTTTATATGGTATATTTGAAATGTACAGAATGTAATGTTTGATATAGAGTCTTTCTTTTAAAATGCTAAATAATGTTCATACGCAAGACGTGATACGTTACATAAGAAGACTCCCACGATGATGTTGCTGAAGAGAAGGGCCGGTGTTTGCGGTGTAGTTGGTTCGTCAGGTGTGGCTTACAAATGACAGACGTTTTCCCAGAAACGTTTACAGCTGGGCTGGCGTCCTGTAACAGCTGGGCTGGTCCTATAACAGCTGGGCTGGTGTCCTATAACAGCTGGGCTGATGTCCTATAACAGCTGGGCTGATGTCCTGTAACAGCTGGGCTGATGTCCTGTAACAGCTGGGCTGATATCCTGCAATTCCCACGATGAATCCGACACTTCGCACACACAACGGTACTACGGATTTTATTACTCGCAAAACTTATATAGAGTTTAAGACCAAGTAATATCTCAGGTGACAGTGAGTTTAATCTAATAACGGTATATTGAGCTTATACCTCTCCGGCTTCTTCAAGTGTTCTCGCGAATACCAAGGTCTACCGCGATCAGCAGACCACCCTATGAGGAAATCTTGCACTAGCACGGAAACGTCTTGATGGAACAACTTACTATTGCGTATCTATTAATGATACTGTCACTGCGGAAAATCTCGCACAGTGATACAGTTACACTCACTTCGTGCACACGTAGTACTACAATATTAATACTACCGTGTGTAAATAGATAATATCAACTGTTATGCGTCACACGCGTTACTATCCCCGAAAAGTCTTAACAGATCCTTGCAAGCGGTAGAATCTTGTACAAGGATTGTATGTACCGTTAGTGGTAGCAGCAGTGAAAAACTGCCTATAATTTTATGCACAATGCGTTAAAACAATACTGTGTAGATGTACTACACACACAGTTCTGAGTCTTCCCGTTTCACTAACGACGAATAGTTGTACAACACCTTGCAAGCGGTAGAATCTTGTACAAGGAGTGCACGTCCCGTTCGCGGTAGATGGCGTAGAAGAACTGTCGTAATTATACGCGCAATGCGTTAAAACACTACTGTGTGCAGATGTACTACATACACAGTTCTGAGCCTTCCCGTTTCACTAACGACGAATAGTTTTTACAACACCTTGCAAGCGGTAGAATCTTGTACAAGGAGTGCACGTCCCGTTCGCGGTAGATGGCGTAGAAGAACTACCTGTGTAACGACAGGCTTAAGAAATTTTCCAACCACCACTCAGCATTCTATTGGTGGATGGAAGTCACATGGTTAGTATATAGTGACAATGCACTTTTCATGCAGTAGAGTGCATTTACTTTGTAACAGCATGCATAGCGGTAATCAGACTACCCGTATCTCATGCATAACTGCCTACATAATAATATCATACAAGAACGTAAACAATAGTCAGAAATGTATAGGGAATGTAGCAATACATATGCCTAAGTTCAGTTAATGTCAACACAACGATAAATACTTCACGCACCGCCCGGGAAACGTTTACCACTCGCGCACGCGCGCACATTTCCACAAACACAGTACATGAATAACCATAAATATTAATGCACAGTTTTACTAAACTAAACTCTTAACCTTACTAAATACAATTGATAACAACCAAACTTAACCATCTACCAATATAATATGAATGTCCATTGTCTGTGTAATATATGAACTTGCCCCGCCTATCATGATCCTGTGATTCGTTGCAATATATATTGTAGCATGACAGATTATCCACATTATAATGAATGATAAATGATCATAAATAAATATCAATTAAAATAAAATCAAGGAAAAATCGAAATAAAAACAAATAGGTACCACAATAAAATACAATCATAATTTGAAGGAATAAAAAATAAAGAAAAACAACTATGCAACAAATATGAGTAATAAACCAAAAAACTAAAATAAAGTAAGGAAATACCCAGGTAGGATAGGAGTAAGTAAGGAAAATACCCAGAATAAACCAACATAAATAATAAAACTATTTTGTATTGAAGAAACAAAGAATGAGAATCAGTAAGTAAGGCAAAACCCAGAACAAACCGACACCCCTAAAATAAAGACTGTTTTTCAAGAAACAAGCTAGGATATGAATAAGGAAGTAAATACCCTGAACAAACCGAAATACCTAATAAAAAGGAATGATTTTGAAGAAACAAGGTAGTAGGATAAGAAGACTACAAGAAATACCCAAAGGAAACCCAGTAAGAAGAAAATAAAAACCCCAAAAGAGATTAAAAGTCACAAACGAAAGTATAACACCCAAAAACAGAAACTAATGTAAAGTAGATGTAAACAAAAGTGTTTAGAGGTATAAGTAAAAGTGCACCCATGAAAGTTATATTATAATAAAAAAAAACAAATCTTAAGAATCCTCTATAAATAAAATTCTTGATAATATAAAACTAAAAAACTGATTAGTGATAGTATTAAGAAATAACAGGGGAGCAGTGCAAGTTATTTTATTATAGTAGATAAACTTCAAGAAAGTGTATTAAATGCTTAAACTAAGGAAATGTGTACCTTTGAACAACTTTAAAGTTTTTAATTTAACTTCAGAAATAATATTTGGTAGAATAGTATTATGAAAATCAAATACAAATGTTTCTAAGAAACTGCCACACTTTGTCTAACAACATTCACTAAAATGAGAAAGATAAATTGAGAGCAGGTAACAAGGGATAACAAGGTAACAAGGTAATAAGTGAAGTGACAACGGATACATCCCTAATCTAAAATAAAAACAGATAAGACTGCACAAAATTAATTTTAAGAAATAAGTTAAAAATGAAGGGACAGATGTGTTCTGTTTATATTAAAGTCTATGAACTCTATACTGAAATGTTGGAAACAGAGTGTAATGTTTTATTATTCTAAAATATTTATTATGTTTAATAGTATTAATAAAGGCTGAAATGTCTGAGTGTGGATACCATTCTTTTATTATAAAATATTTATTATGTGTTACTAGTAATAATCAAGACTAAAATGTCTGAGTCTGAGTACCACTTTTTTAATTTCAAATATTTGTTATGTATTAATAGTATGAATTCAATACTAAATGTTCTTGTAATTAAGTAAGGAAATTTTAATTAATATTGAACAGAAGGTCAGAAGGGGTATAAACAAGTTGTATTATTCAAAAACTTTGTATGTAAACACAGATAAAATCTAGGCCAAATGGTAAATCTCAACAACATTATAATTGATGAATTAAGTCAAGCAAACTAGTTAAACTGATGAAATTTATATAAGGTAAATCAGTCACAGAGTATTATAACTGAAACTATACTTTAGAAAGATATTGTAAAAAGATAGGAAGAATTATTGGAAAAAATGCAAATGTAATAACTGAAAAATCAAAGGGGCGAATCACAAATTAAAGAATAATATTTAAAAAGATAACCAATTAATAAAATTACAAGGAATTAAGGGAAGATAAACATTTTATTTCAATCTGAGATTTAGTACAATCATAAATATAACATATAAAATGGCAAACATTTTGAGAAGAACAGGAAGTAATTTTTAAAGCCTACATTTAAAAATACAGTAAATATAGCATTTTAGATAAAACACTTTGTAAAAATGTCTTATTTGGTATCAAATCAAGCAGAATGAACTAAAGAAAGAGATTATGTATTTAGTATTTAATAAAATTAAATAATAGCAAAAATATATTCAGTAATATAATGTAAATTTCATATATGTAACGGAAACGAAAAAGATTTAAAACAATGTATTGCTAATATTAAATTGGCTAAGACGTTTTCAGAGGACGAAGGAAGTTAGAACAGTTGATTATTAGATTTTGTCAAGCACACTTGAATGAGATCTTGCTAAATATTAACCTATAGCGAAGACAAGTATGGCGTTCGTTAACTAAGCCTAGTCTACGGTGAAAATCGCGAATTTCAAAAAACTTAACTTAAACTTTAAATTCAGTGAAAAAAACCAATACAAACATTAAACTAAATTAATACGGAACAGAAAATAAGTGAATTAATTATTTAAACCTATAAAACCAATAATTCGGAATAACGAGGCGAACTTTGCAATTTTCGACCTTATTGACAAAAGTGAATTAAAACATTATTCAACACATTTTATCGGGGTGAATCACAGAACACTGAACCAGGACCACTCCACTAACACCAGAAGGAATAATCACCACTGCTGAGACGAGGAAACTTTGAAAAGGCAGTATTTATTAGAAGAAATTTTCGTCGAGCCGACTTCATTTTAACATATGCAGTACTGAAGCAGACATCTTGAATCCCACAATTCCTTTCGAGCACTGCCAGTCTAGTCGTCAAGACGACAATGGTTCGAAATTTTACTTTAATAAACATTATATATTAAATCATAACTTTGTAATTTTTAATTCTTAAGCTATTTACTTGTAAGTGTTATACTTTCCTGACCTTACCCTTTCTCTGACTATATAATATAACCGTTAAAAGAACCTGATGATTAATATTAATAACATATGTAAAAAATAATCGATCGCCCTGAGAACGAGTCGATGCTAGCTGTGGAATAATCGATTTACAATCGATATATGATTAAAATTGTTAATAAATCTTAAATTTCTGTAAAATTGGTTTCTGTTTATTTATAAAATTTATAAATAGAAATAAAATAGAATAAAATTGAGATCACGGACTATCCGAAAGGCGGCCATTACCAAAGTGGAAGGAGTATACATAAATAAGAAGAAGAACCGTCAATCGATTAGTGCTGGAGATAATACAATTAACGCAGAAATTAATTCTAACTACTAAATGTGATATAGTTGACAGAAACAGTAATAAAAGATTTAAAATTTTACACAAAACAATTAGAAAAATTATTTACTAAATACTAAACAAATAAAACAATCAAAACAATATTTTTCAAAAAACAAAAACACAAAATTTTTTATTTTTGTTAGCAAACAAAAATTTTACAATTGTTACTATATATATATATTGTAGCATGACAGATATTCCACCAATAATTAATTCATTTAAGATCATAAAAATAATTAAATTACATATACTCAAAGAATGTCAAATGAAATTCAATTACACTTTAAAGGAAAACACCACTATAAAAGAAAAACAATAATTAAATAATAAAAATGCAACCATAAAAGTCAAAGAAAATAAATTAAAGGAAACTCATATTAAAAAATCAGGAGATTACCCAGGAGGTTAGGAGCAGGTGATAAATATAATACCCCAAAAACAAGAAGAAACAAGAAGAGGAAGTTTAGTATAAGGTGATAAACAAGAGATCACGAAATCAAGAAAGAAGAGTAAAGTTAGTATCAGATGATAAAGAAGATACTCCAAACCCAAGAAGGAAGAAGAAATTTAAAAACAGATAATAAAGAAGATACTCCGAACCAACCATCGGACAAGATAACACTGAGTACCTTGGTTCCCCCAAGAATGAACACAAGAAGGAAGACGAGAAGAAAGGAAGAAATAGGATGGATGAACCACAATAAAAATCTATTATTAACTACCATTAACCCCAAACCAAATGATACCATTAAAGAAAGTATAACACCCCAAAACCTTATGAAATTGTAATTATTTATAAACAAAAGTATTGTGTAGTATGATAAGAAGTGCACAACTAAAGTTATTATATGATAAAAAATAAACAAATCTTCACAGTCCATGATGACTAAAGGTCTGGTCTGAGAATAATAAAACTCAAATATAAGTCAGAACCAACAGTGAAAGTGTACTAGTGGAAGTGTTTTTAAATGTAATAAACTTCAAGTTGTAGGGTATCTATAACTTAAACAATGTGCTATAAAATAACTTTTATATTTTATAATTAACAAGTAATGAAATATTAAAATGGAAAATATTTCCAATATTTCATTAAATAAGGTCACTTTGTTATCTCAAGACATTCATAGAAATGCCAATAATAAAGAAAATATGTGGGGGGAAATGTTTACTGTACAAGGGGATGTTAGATAATCAGAAAGGACTGAAAATAGATTAAGCTTTAATAGAGTTAAGAAGTTTAAATGGCTGATATTGTTCAAAGCCATGAACTCCATTTTTTAAAAGAGTTCCAATAGAATAAGGTCTATATTTAGAGTAAGATGTATTAGTTATATAACAGCATACATAGAAATTAAAATGTTTAAGTATGGATGCTGTATTAATTTATAAAATGTGTTAAATGTATGTTCAAAACAGTTTAAGCAAACATGTCTAACTTTAAAGACTGCTGATTAATGTTAAATATTATTTTTGTAACAGTAGCATGAATTAGATGCTACACATATCAATAATTATGTAAACAATTTTATTTCATGTCATGTTAACTTTGAAAAGTCAGAGGAGGTGTAGAATTAAATTTATTTGAAAAAACCATATATGTAAAATACTAAACTCTAGGCCAAATAATGAATTCACAATCGACGCTCCCCACAGTGGAGCGTAACGTTGAAGAACAAAGAAGGTTTTAAACGAACCTTACACAATTTATTTGTACAGTTACAAATATATATATATATATATATATATATATATATATATATATATATATATATATAAATCGGTTCATAACGTCATCCTACGTCTTCCGATCCCTAGTCTCCATTGGTCTCGATCTAACCAAGATTCTTCTTCCAATTCCCGATCTCTCATTACCCGGTTGATCCCTTCTCTCCAAGTTAACCTAGGTCTTCCTCTTCGCCTACGACCGTATGGTGTCCATCTCAAAATCTGCTTGGGGAGTCGATTATCCGGCATTCTTTGCACATCCCCAAACCATCTTAGCTGTTTTGTTTTTATGTCGTCAACAATAGAGCATTGTACCCCCATTATCTCCCGGATTCTGACGTTTCTTACTTTTTCCAGTTTTGACCTCCCTGCCGCTCTTCGCCAATAATCCATTTCAGTAGCTTCCAACAACTTTTCTGTTCTTTGTGTTATTGGCCATATTTCACACCCGTATGACGTAATTGGTTTCACAATAGTGTTGTATATACGATGTTTATTTTGTTTTGTTATTTGTTGGTCCCACAATATGTTGTTCAGCAATGCTATTGATTTTCTTCCCTAGTTATTTCTTTCTCTTATCTCTTTATCTAGACTACCATCTTGTGTAACTGTTATTTCTAGATATTTATAGCTACTGAAATTTGTTATTTCTTGTTCGCCTTTTAAAATTAAATTCTTCTGTTACCCACCAATGCACATATACTTCGTTTTCTTTGTGTTTACTTCAAGACCCCATAGCTTATACTCCTCTATAAGTTTTCGTGTCATGTATTCCATGTCATGATAGTCCTGCGCTACCACGACTTGGTCGTCAGCGAAACACAGTGTGTACACTGTGTTGTCAATTAGAGGTATTCCCATTTTGTGGTATTTCTTTTTCCAGATTTTGAGGGCTTGTTCCAAGTATACTGTATTTTAAAAAGCGTCGGTGAGAGACAACATCCCTGTTTCAGGCCCTTACTAATATTAAATCCTTTTGAGACTTTACTTCCAATTTTTACGTGCGCTTTCAATCCGGTATATAAAGTCTTAACCGCTTCGATTAAAGTGGAGGCGATGTTTGTTCGTTGAAGTGCCAGCCAAAGTTTGGTGTGCGGAATACTATCATACGCTTCCTTAAGGTCAACATATAGGCAGTGCACTTCTTGGTTTACAGCAGTTTTCTTTTCTATGATTTGCGTCAAGCAGTTTTCTTTACAGCAGTTTTCTTTTCTAAGATCTATGGTTGGTCTCGCCGCCCGAAAACCAGCTTGTTCCTCTGCTTCCATGTCCAAGTATTGATGTTCAATTTTTCTTCAAAAGTTTTCCATATACTCTACTGATTGAACTCGTCACCGCAATTCCACGGTAATTGTCGCATTCAGTTGTTTTACCTCTTCTGTGAATGGTTGATACAAAAGATGTTTCCATTCTTTCGGTATTTGTTTATCATTTATGCATCTATGGAATAATTTCGTGAGATGTTCATATAATTTTGTTGTGCTATATTTGAGCAGTTCCGCTGGTATGTTGCCACGTCCGGGGGCTTTACCATTTTTCAGATGTCGACATATTTCCTTTATCTCTTCCGTGATTAACCTTACAGGTGAGGAAGTCGTTCTAATGTTGTCGAATTCATAATCGGTTTTAATTTCTTCGTCTAATTTTATTGGGCTGTCAGTAGACAAACTTCTTGTCGCTTTCCGTTACGTGTTAAAATTCTTATTATAAGTACTATACTGCCTTCCATACGTTAAAATAATTGTTCTATTTAAGTGAAAAAGATAAAACTGCTGCTGCTGCTAAGATAGGTTTATTAACAGTGTTCATACACCTGCATTTTATACACTCTACCTCACATATGTAATGCCACATTACTAGCTTAGTAACCTTCCACGCAAATGTTGTCATATTTCTGACAAATACGGTTTCACTGATTGTGGTTATGATTTGTTAAATGCTGATAGATTTCACTTACCTTTCAAGGTTATGAAAAAATATTTATGCATAAAAAAGTTTATTATTTTTTGATTTTACGAATTTGCAAAGGGCAATAACGATAATAAGTAACAGCAAAAAAGCTGAAAACTCTTTCCAAAATTAAGTCTGTTATTTGCACAACATTGATCAGTCAACCCGCATCATCGTTAATAATAACGGACGGGCCTGGATTGCGATGCGGGCTGCAGTTCGACTAAAGTATATATAGACAAGTCGGTTAACATTATTTCTTATATTTCGTTATACATTCTGTTACCTCATATTTTCTGTTGCACCGCAATTAGTAACTTAAGTTTACTAATTGTTAGTGTCCAGTGTATATCATAGTTATTATACTGTTGTTATAATTAATTTCGTCCGTTGTAAGTATACAAACTCTAATTAAAGTGTAGGCTGTAAATAAAATGTCAATCGCTGACAGATCCATTATCGAATTGTTTCTTTAAATACTCTGGTTACACTAGGGACGAAATAAGGGATTATTAACTCAATTGTCCTCCAAAATACTGGAGAGGATGAGTAATGCCTTATGGTCTCATTCCTCGATGAATGGAAATATCAAGCCGCACCTCCAAGTGGTGGGGGATGGGCAACACCTACAGGTGCCTAACACGGCTCTGGAAACCGAGTGACAGCCGGTATAAGCTGGCCCTCCTCTACTTGTCATTGTCAAGTAGAGGTTAGGGCACCCTCTTGCCATTGGGGCGAGAAAGTACCCCTAAAGACGGATGACCTTCCATTGGACAACGACGTAGGATGTGGGAGGCAAGGAGAAACCACCACATTAAAGAACGTTATGGATATCTGAACAGGGAAAACTTGTCTCTTTAGGCTGGTAAGACAGCCAGTTTATGGGAGAAAACCCAGACAGAAAATCGGGCTGCACATTAAGCCTGAAGGTGGCAGCCCCACCACATATTGACTACTAAATTGCCTCAAATAAGGATTAGCCGGACGGCACGGCAGGAGCTGAATATTATGCGTATACCGACAGGATCGCCCAGTATCAGTTGAATTGGTGGGACCATCTTTTCCGAATGGGTGACTGCCGTATCCCCAAACAACTATGGAACTATAAGCCGCGGGGACGGAGAGGTGTGCGACGTCCGAGGAAGCGCGGCAGTGACCAGCTGTAATCTTTGCCTAATTGAGACTGGAACTAACCATCCTTGGTTTAATGCTTGGAGATGATGATGATGATTAACTTAATTAAGTTGAACGTTTGTAGGATGTTAAGGGCTATTGACAGCTAACGATAGTACGTTATAACGAATATATAGTATAGCGTCGTGCCAAACACTGTAACCTGTTTTTAAAACATTATTAAAATCAAAAGCAAAAAATAGAACTACTAAACTACTATTTTTACGTTAGTAATGCGCAAAAATATTTCAAATTCTAATGTATTAAGCAAGTGGAGTCTCTTAAATTTAAAAAATATTAAACATTCTTGCATTTTTTAGTAAAAAATACAAAATTAAGTAAAAATACAATTTTTTTAGTAACAAAGACATGACGCAGCTTCATAGTGAAATGCATTGAACACACTACACTCCACCACCAAATCCACCCTTGTAAACTACCTCATTGAGGAAAACCACACATACACAAACATTAATAACAACCTCAAAATCCTACACGTACACACAAGACAAGAGGCCGAAATCTAGATACTCTTGAACAATTAGACACGAAAACGCATAAAAACAACACCTTAAACGAAAAAAATAATTTAAATCACACACACCATTTGAACATATTACACAACACACACACACACACACACACACACACACACAACGACCTTTCGAACGACAGCGCCATCACAGAAAGCAGGACGGACAGCGCTCCTAGTGGTAGCTTCTAATAGAAAGCTCGTAACGAGCAAAAGCTAATTTAGGCAGCAAGGTAAACATTTATTATTTATTCCGGCTGTAATGTTTACACATTTTCCGGAACCAAAGATTAGAGAAGTGATTGAATTCTCAGCTTCCACTGCTGGTTGTCCATCCAAAGATCTACAATTTCTCGTTCCTCAATATAGTCTGAATTTCTTCTATCCAGGTGATCGGTGGTCTTCCTCTCCTGATGGGGTCCATTCCATAACTCTCCTTGGCGATCTTTCCTGCGTCATTCTTTTTGCGCGTCCATACAACTGTGTAATTTTTTTTTTTTACAAAGTCAACAATTGCATTTTTTACATTCATTCTATCCTTAATGGCTTCATTTCTAATTTTCTCACGTCTTGATACTCTTGCCGAACGTCTCCAAAAGTCCATCTCTGCTGTCATTAATTTTGTTCTTGTATGTTTAGTAGTAGTCCAAACTTCTGAGCCGTAAGTCGTGATACTTCTAACAATGGTTTTAAGTATTTTGGTATTTTTTCTTCTATAATTTACTTATTCCACAGGATTCCATTTAATGTAGATATAGCCATATTTCCTAAATGAATTATGGATTGTATTTCTTTGTCTTGCTTCCATATATATAAATCGGTTCATAACGTTATCCTACGTCTTCCGATCCCTAGTCTCCATTGGTCTCGATCTAACCAAGATTCTTCTTCCAGTTCCCGGTCTCTGATTGCCCGGTTGATGCCTTCTCTCTAACTCAACCTAGGTCTTCCTCTTCGCCTACGACCATATGGTGTCCATCTCAAAATTTGCGTGGGGAGTCGATTACCCAGCATTCTTTGCACATGCCCAAACCATCTTAGCTGTTTTGTTTTTATGTCGTCGACAATAGAGCACTGTACCCCCATTATCTCCCGGATTCTGACGTTTCTTACTTTTTCCAGTTTTGACCTCCCTGCCGCTCTTCGCCAATAATCCATTTCAGTAGCTTCCAACAACTTTTCGTTTGTGTTATTGCACATATTTCACACCCGTATGACGTAATTGGTTTTACAATTGTATTGTATATACGCTGTTTATTTTGTTTGGATATTTGTTGGTCCCACAATATGTTGTTCAGCAATGCTACTGATTTTCTTACCAAGTTATTTCTTTCTCTTATCGCTTCATCTAGACTTGTGTAACTGTTGTTCCTAGATATTTATAGCTACTGCAATTTATTATTTCTTGTTCGTCCTCTAAAATTAAATTCTTCTGTTCCCCACCAATGCACATATACTCCGTTTCCTTTGTGTTTACTACAAGGTCCCATAGCTTATATTCCTCTATAAGTTTTCGTGTCATGTATTCCATGTCGTGATAGTCCTACGCTACCACGACTTGGTCGTCAGCGAAACACAGTGTGTACACTGTGTTGTCAATTAGAGGTATCCCCATTTTGTGGCATTTCTTTTTCCAGGTTTTGAGGGCTGGTTCCAAGTATATTTTAAAAAGCGTCGGTGAGAGACAACATCCCCGCTTCCTGATATAGCTAACTTTTTATTTAAATGAAACTTGTGTGTCTGTCTAAACCCAGATGGTACAATTATGAATAGAAGGTCGCAGTGCATTGCATATGCTGACAATATTGTTCTGGTGACAAGAAACAAACAGGCATTGGAAGAGGCGTACACCTCTCTGGAGGGCTGAAAGTGAACAGCCAAAAAACAAAATATATGCTGATAAAGAAGAGTGTCCGAAAAGAAATAGTCACAAAAATTAAAGTCAATGGCAAGGAAAGAGTATATAGTTTTAGATATCTTGGGTCCCTGTTGACGCCAAAAATTCAGATAGCAATGGAAATTTAAACAACATTTCCTAAAGTACAGAAACGTTTCTAGAACTTGGAAGGTTCAGATTTACAAAACTGTATTGCGACCATTAGTATTATATGCTTCATAAGCCTGGACCATAACCTCAGCCCAAGAAGATATGATCAGAAGATGGGAAAGAAAGATTTTGAGGAGAATATATGGAGGTGTACTAAATACTGGAATGTGGCGTACGAGGACAAACACCGAATTTACGATCTATACAAGAAACCGGACATCATTACAGCATTAAAACAAGACAGAATTGGGTGGGCAGGTCAAGTACAAAGAATGACCGAGAGAAGATCAGTGAAAAAAGTATTGGAGGAAGAAAAGCAATAGGGAGGCCAAGATGAAGATGGGTGGACTATATAGATGAAGATATGAGATGACTGGGGGTCAGAAGGTGGGAAGAGTCGCACAGGATAGAGAGGAGTGGAAGCACATTGTTCTGCAGGTCAGGGCTCTTCCTTCATAAGCTGTAGCGCTGTGGAGTAGTAGTAGCTGTCTGTCTAAATCAAAACTTAATGCTTTATAGCTTATAACTTTATACTTACTAGTTTTATGTGCTTCGCCGTATCAGTTAAATTATTTTCTCTCAGCTGTACCCTTTTTGAAGGAGAATATTTTCATAATCTGCTGTTAAGTTTAGTGGTATACAAAAACCTTCAATAGTACAGATTCTAAATATAGAAACAATTACTTATATAGATAGAGATAATAAAACTACGAATTCCTGAAGATGAAAAAGGTCAAATAAAATAATAGGCAATGTAAATGCGACCATTTAACATAAATTAAAATTATTTACAACAGTGATCACTTTATCCACTGTTGTGACTGAGTAAGATTAAAAGAGAAGTTTCTCATTAACAAAGCTAACCCACATATGAATAATGAGAAAGCTACGATGAAATATTTCACAAAACATATTATTTACTTTGTTTACAAAGTTTTATTATATACGGAGTTTTACTTCTGTGTATATAGGATATTATGTGTTTGATCGTGTTTTACTTTGATGCTGAAGGAGTAACATGTAATTAACTATCCACACAACATGGACAGTAATGTGGTAATTTTCGCATTCATAGGTTGACTAATCTGTATTTTCTGAAATTGCTTATCATGTTTATACAAACGACACAGTTGTCCGAGCTACGGCTGGCGGCAGACATCATTACGTTTGCTCGTTTGTTCTGTCATCATTCATTTTTCTTGTCGTCAGACAATCATTGTAGGCATTAGGCCACAACATATATTGCATACTTGCAATACATTGCTAATTCTTTTTCATGTAGCTTGAGTGCTGCGTACTCTGTAACGTCTTTTCGCCGCGTTACAAATCCAGGGAACCCCTCGTAATTAAACTCCGTTAATTAGATGGGCTGCCTACGTTGTAACAGAATTGATCACAAATAATTAATATAACAAATTACTTACTAACTGTGTAAGGAAACAATGGCAAGGTATACAATTGATTTAAGCACTCCTCATATGTGTGTAACAAGAAGACTTCTCTTTATTTAACATTTAAAAACATTTACTGACAGATCCCAAGACATTACTAATTCAATTATTAAATTATTTGAAAGGTTTCTTTAAACTTTGGGATCAAACTTGATTCTATATAGCTATACCTCGGATCCGGGTCAACTTTCTGTATTTCTGTAGTTAAGACTTTCAATTATACTCATTTCATGATATTAGCTTGCAAGACTTTCTTTTATTCAACCATTGGAAGAATGGTATTATTGCTTGAATTATATTACTCTACATTAGCATATAAATTGTTACAACGTATGAAGTTAGAATAGTTACATGAAATTCTTAGATTTAATTTATAAGTCTTTACAAAATTGATAGTTTCTGAAAAGTCTCTTTCAAGATGTGTTGTGTAACAAATATTAGTAACCCTCGATAGACAGGCTATCGAGTCACCTTTTAATGGGTATGCTGAAGACTCGTCCTGGGGTATCCGTCTTGGGAAACAGGAACAGCTACGTCGTCATCACGGTCAGGTCTTCCTCAGTAAAGCGCTCCAAAGTTCGCAGGTTGAACAATATGTTGTGTAGATATCTATGATGATCTTGTAGATTCTCGGATGTCCTGATCTGCATATTCTGTCACGTGCAGTAGAGTTTGTGGGTTCTGATAGTTCACATCTCCAGGTACGACTTTGGAATTGTTGTTATTTGTTGAAGCACGAAGTCATCTTGTGTTACACTCCTTTTTTACGTTTCGATTTTTTACTTTAAATTTCTTGTCTATTTACATGACTATATTAGTTAACACATCCAGATGCTTTAAACAGCTACATCTGGTACACCATCTTAAGGTGAAACAAAATATAGTTAACATATTTTAAGAGCACAGCTCCTACGTCTATACTGTACGAAGTCACCATTGCAAGAGAGAGAAATTCTGCTCCCTTCGCCTGGTACTGGGCAAAAGTTAGTGGGGCAATTTCCGCGCGAGAATATAGTTCCTAACTATATTTAAGTTAACATTTTTATTTATACAAACTATCCCTAAACAAATATACATAATTTAAATCAGTTGTTTTAGCGACTATTTATGTCTTCAGATTTTTAATTATTAACATTAGTTTTTTTTTTTATCTTATTCTAACTTACACAAGACTCGGAAAACATATCGAGTCTGGAATCAACAGGACAGCGCCTGCTCACAAGCAAAGGGTTAAATACGATATTAATAACTCTTTACAATTTATCTTTTTATTAGAGTATCTTCTAACTAACTAATTACTGCTTCCTCTCATACTGAGTACATACAGGTATTTTATATTAATACAGTGAGATTTAAATGGCTTAAGAGCTCGCAACCTTAATTTTTAAAAATTTTTATTTTCTTGATTATTTCTTTTATTTAAATCGTCACATACTCCACCGCTTAAATTGCACGCTACGGTTAAGCTTCTTTGAGTCTAACTCACTATTGGGCACTGGGATATTGAATGGGGTTAGTGTGTGTAATTTCTTTCACATAGTTGTTGTACACTTTACAACGTTGTCCACATAGTTATTACCTATAGTTACAACACAGTACACTTTATATTCTTATGAACTACCTTTTTTTTTACATACTATTTACACTAAATATTTACACAATTAAAACAGAAAACTCTTTCTTATCTCTATCACTTAATTTTACTACCGGTTTTTCTGATTTTCTTACTCTCTCTTCTATAGAGTAACTTTCTAAATCTTTACTATTTAGAATTCTATCTTTTCTTCTGTGAGTCCTATATAACTCATGTAGTTAATGAGTGTTAGTACCCATCTAGTTAATGATTATTCATTAATGCATGCTTCGCAGAACTGGAACTCAGGTTGATCAGGCCTCGTTTCCAAACTCTACGTTTTACATTTTTCACGTGGTTTCAGAAATATAATTTTCTTTACTGCCTAGTATTCCCTTTTCCTTTTTGGGTTATACTATACCGTCACTTCTTCTTATACAACTTTAGTTGTGAAATATGCGTTCTCCGCACATATTTCTGAGTTGCAGGTTCGCACAGGGCTACTGTAACCGGAGTTAGGTACTTTTGGATTTGGTAAGGGCCACACCATCTGAATGATAGTTTCGAGGTGGTCTTATCAATCGCACTACTAATGGGGTGAGTCTTGTACATTACTAAGTCACCTACTCGGTACCTGACTGAGTTGCTATGATTACCTTTCTCGTGGTATCTTCTGGATTTTTCCAAGCTTGCTCTTAAGTTAGAGCGGGCTTTGTTCCATATTCGCTTTATCTGCTTATCCGTTATTTGCGGAGGCAGCAGATCGTGTATATTCCATCTTGTGGACAAAGGGTGGTTTGGTCGATACTTGTATAGTAACTCGAACGGGGTCGACTTGTGACCTTCGTGGTAAGCTGAATTAAAAGCGTATTGAATCCAGGATAGATTTTGGTCCCACGACGTGTGATCGTTCGCATGATAGGCGATTAGCGCAGATTTGAGGTTTCGTAGATACCTTTCAGCAATATTGCCTTGCGGTCGATACTCTGTAGTGGTTATATGGTCTATCCCTAACATGAAACACATATTCTTAAATTCTTTTGCTTTAAACTGCGGACCGTTATCAGATACTATACGTACTGGAGTACCGTAATCTTTAAATAATCTTTCCTGTAGTATTTTAACTGTTGTCGACGCTAATGGTCGTCGCATGGGATACATCCAAACACATTTGGTGAACGAATCTATACATATCAGTAACATGGTATTTCCTGATTTGGATCGTGGATACGGACCTGAGAAATCTAGATAAAGTTTCGAAAAAGGGGTCTTTGGGATTTCTGATATCAATTGGCTTACTTGAGTATTTCTGGCGGGTTTGCTAAGGGCGCATAATGAACATTTCTTTACGAAGGTAGCTATTTCGCAGTTCATATTGTTCCAATGATATTCCTTTCGAATACGATGTATCGTCTTATTGATTCCCATATGGGCTCCTATGGTAGATGAATGGAAGTATTCCATTAGCATGGGCTTAATTACATCCGGGGCTATTATTCTTAATTCCTTTCCGTCTCTTATTTTGAGACACAGTACATTCTTACTCAATACGTACTTCTCGGATTTAATACCTTGGGTAAGTTGTTCTATAATAGGCTTCAGTAAGGGGTCTTGTTGTTGATACAGGGCAATGTTTGTAAAGGCAAGGGGGAAATCAGTAATTACAGCGTTCGCACTTGCTATTTCCGGCTTCACTATGTTTTCGGAAGTTTTAGTGGGTGGCTGGAACATACGGGACAGGGTATCGGCGACTACATTTTGAGTACCTTTAATATGCTGCACTCTGAATTTGTAGCAGTTTAATTTCAATATCCATCTGCCAATTCGTCCTAATTGTTTAGGGTGATTCAATAACCATGATAACGCCTGATTGTCGGTTTCCAAAAGAAATTCTTTATGTTCTAGGAAGGGTTTAAACTTTTCGAATGCAAAAACAATTGCTAAACATTCCAATTCATATGCAGAATACTTTCTTTCTTGATCGCTCAGTGTTCGTGATGCATAACTAATTGGTAGTCTACAGTTATCTACCTCTTGGTATATCACTGCACCTAACGCTACACTGGAACTGTCGGTTTGCACGACGAATGGTTTTGTGAAATCAGCTAATTGCAAAACTGGGGGAGATATAATGCTTTCTTTAAGTTGCTCAAACGCGTTTTGATGTATTGAGCTCCATTCGAACTTCGTTCCCTTCTTTCGTAAGGAGTTTAGGGGTGCTGCTATTTCGGCAAGATGGGGAATATATTTGTGGAAATAATTCACCATACCTAAAAATCGGGCTATACCTTTTGCATCTCGTGGGGGTGCAAATTCTCTAATAGCACGGGTACGTTCGGGGTCAATGCTTACCTTTCCATTCGCTTTCACGATGTGTCCTAAGAAAGAAAACTGAGGGACAGCAAAACTTACCTTATTTGGGTTCACCGTTAATCCTGCTCTTAGTAAACGAGATAACACTTCACGCAAATGTCTGAGATGTTGTTCCATTGATTCACTGTATATTACGATGTCGTCCAAGTAGTGGTACACATATTTAAATTTAATGTCGTGAAATATCTTCTCCAATAGTCTACTACATACGGAACTTCCTTGAGATATTCCAAAGGGTACCCTAGTAAATTGGTACAAGTTAAAAGGAACTGCAAACGCGGTTAGACGTTTGGATTCTTCTGAAAGAGGTATTTGGTGAAAAGCTTGATTTAGATCCATTACCGTAAAAACCATAGCTTTAGTAAAATAATGAAACGCACTATGGATGTCTGGAAGAGGGATTGATTCAAATTCTATTCTTTTATTTAATTGCCTGTAGTCTACAACTAGTCGGTGTTTATCTGGTCCTTTCGGTACTAAAAAGGAGGGTGAAGAATATGGGGACGTAGAGGGTTCTATGACTCCTTGGTCCAATAACTTATTGATATGGTTCCGCATGACTTCCATCTTGGGAGGCGACAACTTGTACGGAGGTATTCGTATTACTTTCTGATCACTCAGATTAATTTTATACTCTATTAGGTCCGTAAGTCCTAGTTTTGGTGTAAGAACCGAGGAAAATTCTTTTATTAGTTTTACTATTTTGACTCTATCTCTTCGTTCTAGGTGAGATAAATCTGAATCTTGGTGTATTACATGTGCAGTAGATGAACAACGTTTATCTTCATTACTATCAAATTTATATTTTCTTGCACGGTCAAATCTGAAATAAAATTCTCGCTCGTAGATGTCAAGAATCATTCCTGTCTTACTAATAAAATCTGCACCTAATATTAAATCAGGTCCTAATTCTTTACATACTAACATTGTAAACATCCAACTTAGGTTTTTTATTTTAACCTTAACGGTAATGCTCAGGTTTATATTTATTTTACGTTTATCAGCGGTAGCACACTTTATATTCACAGGTTGGTTCCGTTTTACTAGATGATGTTTAGCTAACATGTCCGCTAATTCTTGGCTGATTAAGCTTCTACTAGATCCCGAATCAATTAAGGCGATGGGGAATGTAACGCCTAAGTCGACTTGTATTAATGGTAGTAGATTTTTTTTCCATTTACATCTATTAATCGCATTACACTTTTCACGAAATTCTCGCACATAGGGGTCGATTTCTTTCGCACCTTTTTTGTTTTTCACTTGGTTACAGAATAATTCATTCTTATTATTATTACTGGTTTCTTTTAGTTTACCCAATTTTGAGTAGCTGCGGAAGACACAGGTTTTCGGGTCTCCCTGCCTTACATGTTTTTTGAATTGGGGTTATTCCGTTCCAATGGCTTACTTTTGCACTCTCTTCTTATGTGCCCATATTTGCCACAATTATAACAGGAGGGTTTTCTGCGAGGTGGGTACTTGGTTTCCGCTTTATCTGGGTTTACAGTTAACTTACCCGCTTTGCGCACATGGTGAGGTCTACTAGAAACTTGTCTTTCATACGAGGTTGTTACATCAGGCAGTAGTGCTCGCAATTGATGTCTATTAGTTCCAGAGGTTTTCATTGCTTCTCTATTTTGATCTGAGTACCATACATTTGAAGAATGGATACTGCACTGTTCTAGATCAGCAATTGTATTGGGTCTATTCATCAATGATAGTCCAGATCTTTCTTCAGGAGACACGCCTACTAAAATGGTGTCCACCAGTTGTGTTTCATTCCAGCTTACACGTAGTAGTCGAGAGGACTCCCTAATATCGGAGATGTAGTGGGCTAATCTCTCCTGATGTCCTTGTACTCGGAGTACTGTCTTCCTTTTTATTTCCTCATAGATGCCGGTGGGAATAAAGTATTTTATTAAAGAGCTATGTAGCTCTTCTACTGGGAAAGTAGAGGTTAGGGCTTCTAGCACACGATTTTTTAACGGGGGTTTACACTTTGGTAACAGAACTTGTAAAATTTGCCAGTCATTCAGCTGCTGTAGATCCTTTATCTGAAGAAGATAACTAATAAATGTTAGTAATTTGGAAACATTTAAACCATCTGTATAGGGGATTTCGGTTAAAATCTTCTCCACAGGGTGAGTCATTTTTCCGTATAGATCTGGGTTATAGTTCATAGGGGTAATTCCTCGATGAGGGCGATTAGATTCATTGGAGGTGTTGGTCAATTCATTATTTCCGGGACGAAACTGAAAATGCTCGGGAGGAGGGACATTTACATCTGTATCAGTTTTTTGTTCTGGGTTCGCTTGCACTTGTGATACGATAGGTGAGTTCCGATCCGAGTTAGGCGGAGGTAAACCAGTGGTGGGGGATTGCACTGGGGAGATGTGTAATTTCATTAATGATTTCTCTATTTCGTCCATCCTGAATGAGTCGGATTTTCGTCTTAAATCGTTGATAATTGAAGGTAAGCGGCGTAGAGCTTCGTCTGCTAGCTTTTGTACATCAACGGGTATTTCTGTGAGATTCGGCCAGATCGACAAATTTTTTATTCGCCTGGTTAAATGCTCTATTCTCTGGGTAGTCCGCAAAATTTCTGCCGGAGATTTCTCGTCTTGGAGTGTTTGAGACAATAAGTATAGTTCACTATACTTGGCATTACAAATTTCTTTCTCGCTTTCATAATCGAGTTGGCTTAGATTGTTTAATTGCACGGGCGCATCAAATCCACATTCGCGAATTGAACTTCGTAATTCCGCGACTGTTACATCAGCATGGGGTAGTCCACGCAAAAGGGCTTCGTAAGACAGCTCGTCTTTTAATAACAAATCCTGGTTAAATTGGGCCATTTTGTTCTAACACATTAGCACGTACTTAAAATTAATACTAGTATATTACACATATATTACATATACATATAATAAATTCATAAGTAATCAATTTACACAAATTAGAAAAGAACAATTTCTCTTCTAAGGGAAGAGACAGAAATCACACACACATATTTTTCAAGGTTAAATAGCCGATCAGCTGTTTACTGGAATGTAGGTCAGAGGGTGGCCTACATATTTAGTTAACAAAGGAGGGTTGAGCGTGTCAGTGAGAAAGGGGGTTTTACTCTTATTGTTTTCCACAATGCGACTGAATAACACAACTACTGTATACCGGTTTAAACAAGAGAAGGGGAGCGCAGACGCTAGATTCTATTATTATTATTCCGCTTAGACAACACTTTGGCTCCGTTCATTCATAAACTTTTCTCAATTAAATAATTACATATTTTGTTCACAAGTTTTAAATCACGAACTTCTACTTAATTACTTTATTATTATTAACAAAGTTATTTTTAATCAAATTTTTTTTTATAACACATACTAGTGTATGGTATGTAAGCTAGATAGTTGGACATACACTGTGCAGAATGATTCAGGAAACAACAGGTCATAGATTGTCGTAAACAAACCTGTTACAGATTGTTCGGTTGACCAAAATTGTTATGTTCGGTCACAATTCATGTATGCAAGTAATTATATCGAATTATGCAGGTTCCTACTGGCCTATAGAATGCAAAAGCTACATGCATTGTATGACGCTAAGGATATTTTACTTATACATACTACCATCTACGTAACTTAATACACTATTAAATATATTTTGAACATTACATTTAGTAAAGTAACTTTCTGAGTGCATATATCAATATTATATATTTAGTTATTGATCATACAATTTATCCACGCATAGTGAATGCAATTTTGTTTGTGACACTCTATACACAATTAAAACTCTTTCCTTTGTTTCCCTTTTTTTTGAGTGACGCAATTTTGTTTGCGTCGCAATGCTTAAAACAACTTTTATAAGAATTAGCAGAGTGGCGCACTTTTGTAACGTCTTTTCGCCGCGTTACAAATCCAGGGAACCCCTCGTAATTAAACTCCGTTAATTAGATGGGCTGCCTACGTTGTAACAGAATTGATCACAAATAATTAATATAACAAATTACTTACTAACTGTGTAAGGAAACAATGGCAAGGTATACAATTGATTTAAGCACTCCTCATATGTGTGTAACAAGAAGACTTCTCTTTATTTAACATTTAAAAACATTTACTGACAGATCCCAAGACATTACTAATTCAATTATTAAATTATTTGAAAGGTTTCCTTAAACTTTGGGATCAAACTTGATTCTATATAGCTATACCTCGGATCCGGGTCAACTTTCTGTATTTCTGTAGTTAAGACTTTCAATTATACTCATTTCATGATATTAGCTTGCAAGACTTTCTTTTATTCAACCATTGGAAGAATGGTATTATTGCTTGAATTATATTACTCTACATTAGCATATAAATTGTTACAACGTATGAAGTTAGAATAGTTACATGAAATTCTTAGATTTAATTTATAAGTCTTTACAAAATTGATAGTTTCTGAAAAGTCTCTTTCAAGATGTGTTGTGTAACAAATATTAGTAACCCTCGATAGACAGGCTATCGAGTCACCTTTTAATGGGTATGCTGAAGACTCGTCCTGGGGTATCCGTCTTGGGAAACAGGAACAGCTACGTCGTCATCACGGTCAGGTCTTCCTCAGTAAAGCGCTCCAAAGTTCGCAGGTTGAACAATATGTTGTGTAGATATCTATGATGATCTTGTAGATTCTCGGATGTCCTGATCTGCATATTCTGTCACGTGCAGTAGAGTTTGTGGGTTCTGATAGTTCACATCTCCAGGTACGACTTTGAAATTGTTGTTATTTGTTGAAGCACGAAGTCATCTTGTGTTACACTCCTTTTTTACGTTTCGATTTTTTACTTTAAATTTCTTGTCTATTTACATGACTATATTAGTTAACACATCCAGATGCTTTAAACAGCTACATCTGGTACACCATCTTAAGGTGAAACAAAATATAGTTAACATATTTTAAGAGCACAGCTCCTACGTCTATACTGTACGAAGTCACCATTGCAAGAGAGAGAAATTCTGCTCCCTTCGCCTGGTACTGGGCAAAAGTTAGTGGGGCAATTTCCGCGCGAGAATATAGTTCCTAACTATATTTAAGTTAACATTTTTATTTATACAAACTATCCCTAAACAAATATACATAATTTAAATCAGTTGTTTTAGCGACTATTTATGTCTTCAGATTTTTAATTATTAACATTAGTTTTTTTTTTATCTTATTCTAACTTACACAAGACTCGGAAAACATATCGAGTCTGGAATCAACAGGACAGCGCCTGCTCACAAGCAAAGGGTTAAATACGATATTAATAACTCTTTACAATTTATCTTTTTATTAGAGTATCTTCTAACTAACTAATTACTGCTTCCTCTCATACTGAGTACATACAGGTATTTTATATTAATACAGTGAGATTTAAATGGCTTAAGAGCTCGCAACCTTAATTTTTAAAAATTTTTATTTTCTTGATTATTTCTTTTATTTAAATCGTCACAACTCGCGCCTCAAGTCTTACGACAATTCATACGACATTCGTCTAGGCCTTAGGCCTTAACATTTTAATCTGAGTGTCGCACATTTGCGCCTCATCTAACATGTAGCATTCTTAACGACTCTGTTTATTTAAAATTAAAATCTGTTCAGACTTAGCCAATCTCAACACCATGATTTAAGTGTATAACAGAAACTTAATAAATGTATTATACAGTCCACTATCGTCATTATTCTGCATCCTGGCAATAGCACCACAAACAGCATTCTTCTTAACAGAACATTTTTTGGTACACACGTGCCGATCTCAAATTTTTTTGGTCCTATTGGGCCGCATCTTATACACAACATTTGAGGTGATCTTTAACAGGACTGTAGTGATTATCATTATATTTAATTTAAAGGCATTCCACATCTCTTTTTGCCAAATGGTCACTTATAAACATGTGAACACGGTTGGTGGATTTTATGGTTTCACATATTTTCTCCCATTATGATATTTTCTCTCTCTCTCTCTCTCTCTCTCTCTCTCTCTCTCTCTCTCTCTCTCTCTCTCTCTCTCTCTCTCTCTCTCTCTCTCTCTCTCTCTCTCTCCCTCTTTCTCTCTCTTTCAGAAAATCATGATGCCGTAGAAACTCATTATCAGTTACTAACCTATAAATCACTTATAACAATGTATTCAATGATAAACACAGACTGCTGATAAGAAACGGCAATTAAATATAATTTTTCTCTTCCACCTCAATACATAAACGTAAAGCAGCAATCTACCTAGTGCATATACAGTATTTCTTCAACACTCATGTTTTCTATACTACGGGATAACTGTAGGGAGTAGCTGAAAATCCTTCATAACAAAATCGTTATCATTATTGTTTTAAAGCTATGATATATTAATACTAGCTAAAGTACCCGTTCTACGTCCAGGTGGCGAGCATTTTTATTGGCACATATTGATAAAGGCACGGCTGGTATACATTCGATGGCGGTAAATATCATTTGTTTATTTACTTGTTGCTATGGTAATGAATTCTGGTCTCCTATACCGATGACTGACACACTAACTACCGCGTTATATTATAGATTACAATTTACACACAATGGTACAATTGTGGCAGCAATGTATGCATTCTGTATCAGTATGGACATGTTAATAGTGCATACATTTGTGTTGTGATGACAAGTACATCACATTACTATAATAACAATACTGTGGTATGTTACCATTACGCTGTCAGGTCGCGTCCTCTATAATGCCAAAACAAAACTAAGTAAAGTACATGATTAGTGATAAGCCTAAAGTCTCATAGGTGCTTACGCCTAAAGCTCTGAGGTGTAAAAAAAATCTGTTACACCGCGAAACTCACATTCCATTCAGTTTTGGAATACGTTTACATAATCTTTTGTTATCAAACTATTAAAAGTTTTTCCCACTAACTTAATAATAGTTATTGCAGTTAGGTTTATTGTTCAATCCATATACAATAGTCGAATATGGACGCTTTTATTTATGCCTTAAGATGTTTTTACAATCACATTGTTCGTGTGGACCGCATTTTAATACAATCCCTGTAACAGCTCACATTCTGCATATTTTCCCGTTCTTAAAATTGTTGTTCGTAAGTCCTTCGAAATATCCCTGCTTACTTACTGCCTAGAATATACGCTTATGAAAAATATATAAAATACTGGCAGCTTGATATTCATACTTCTTTTTTATTTTGTACCTCAGGCAGTTTGAACTGTAGTAGACTGACAAGATAGTATAATAGATTTGTGGGTGCATTTTTCTTGATAGCATATCGTTACGACGGTCTACAGATCGTTGTATGGTACAGTGGAAAAGAAAATACAACACACCAATAAAGTCACTAAAAACCAGTTTTAATGCCCGAAATTAACAGTTTTGAAACAACAAGTTATTCAACAAGATTAATCTCGTACAACAATTCAAGTTATTCTGTCAACACAAATAATCAATTTTTTTACTAATACACCACTTGAAAAGCACTGTGTATGTAAATCGCCTGACAATAACTCGACCCTCACTTGAATAAATCACCACTTAAACTGAACTAAGCGTTGCTGAATGCATATTTATACACCGCTGAGATTCCAGAATAATCCGTAATAGGCGTCAACACTACTAGAAAACACCAGAGCGTAATTGCTTGCGGCCCTGAACACAGTGCGCGCGGATCGGTGAAGTCTGCGGACAAGTGTCAAGTGTCACGTAATTGTCCTTCTATTATCAGGTTACTATAATAACAACACTGTGCCACGTTATCATTACGGTGTCAGGTCGCGTCCTACAAATCAAAACTCTTATCTGTAAAGTACAGGATTAGTGATACGCCTAATTGGTGTTTACCTGCCATTCACAGTTCGACTGGAAAATATGTAGGTTTTTGTTGCCGGTCTCGAATTTAGCCACCATCTGCTCTTTGGAAATACTGTTGATGACGCTTTGTTTGGCACGGACATTAAGCATGCCTACAGGTATTAACAGACTTACATCAAGACAATGTTCATAGGCGTGGCAAGCAGAACATGACACAGCTGGTGTGATTCGGACAATCACCTGTTCAATTCAACATGTGATGATGACAGAGAAGTCAATAAGTACAAAGAAGAAGAGTACTTGAATGCAGAAATTTAAGGAAACGACGTGATGTTCTAACTTTTTCGGCGACGGAAGAGGAGATTGAATGACGATTGGGTCCTTCAGTCTTTCGACCGGTTTGTACCGGCACCGCACATACCCGTGGTGCGTGTGTTACGGAGTCTCTCACAGGTATATGAGACCTACAGTTGAACGCCGGATTCGAACGACAAAGTTGGGGGGGGGGGGGAGTTAAACTAGGCAGTATACCTCTCGCTGGTGACCCACTGTCCTTGTGAGGGGAAACGGTCGTGTCTAAATCAGATGTCCCCGGCAGGAATCGAACCCGCGCCGACAGCGTAGCAGCGCCACACGCTAGCCACTACGCCACGACCGAGGAGATTGAATAATAACAATTAATACCACATTGGTAGGACGCGACGGTCTCACGTGTAGTCGTATTGTACAGTACAGGGGAAACAAAATACAGACACTAATGAAGCTACAAAGTACCAGCATTAATAACAATGTGAAATCAATAAGGTACTCTCATACATTTATTCGAGATGAATTTGTCCACACGCACTGATAATGCCACCTTACACTACACTACCACACAAATTAGCACGATAATCACTTTCCAGTAATCACTTGATCAGCAGTAAATAAGTCGCCAACTGTAAGTTACTAGCTAAGCCGGTTGCTGTTGCTTATATAAAACCCGCAGAGGTTCCAAAATAATTTTCCATAATCCTCGCGGAGTACGGACATAATTTGCGTAGTTACAAGGGTTCGAACAGTCTGGAGGCTACGTTAGTTCACGGCCTTGACACCAACGCTGCATTGGCAGAGCTAGTCGAGAAACGTGCAGAATGACGAGAGCGTTACGTAAATTATCAAACCAACAAAAAAGCCCGAGCCCGATTGAAGTAAGATGTACATTTTAAAATTTAAACGGAGAAGCTGTTAAATTATTCAGTGACCGTAGACATAAATAATAACATGTTTATAAATAACATAGTTTGATGAAAATAAAATTTTAATAGCATTCCATGAAATTATACGCCACCCATTGCAACTTTATTTTTCTGTGCAGATTTGTGTTGACTTAATAAGTCAACAAGTAATTCAACACAAAGTGCAACAAGTTATAAATAGCGTTGAATGATAAAATTGCCAACAGTTTAAATTAACTTAAACAGAAATTTGATTTTTGCACCCCGTTAAGTAATATTATAATATCGTAACTATTAAGAAAGAAATAAAATTATTCCGCTCAGAGGGAAGAGGAAACAATTTCATTCTGTTCAGCAGGTTCCTTGTTGAGACGTGTTGATTGCAAACAGATGCAGCAGAGTAACGCCTGCAGTAGGAATATCCTGCCTGTCTCCTCCACTCTGTCTCGTTTATCTGCTCCAGCTGAGCATATAAACTGCACACTCTATGCGACTCCTGTCAGCCGTAAATTGTAATTACAATTTCCATTCCTTCAATGTGCACGGTTCTGTATAGGTATTTTCCCTCAAGTCTGTGTAACATACCTGAGAGACAAATTACCTATTTTTTTCTGCTTTTACACCTTAATAGAAACATTAGATTAAATACAAACATAAATTGTATAAAGGTTTGTAAAAATACAAAATTTTAAGAAACACACAAACACTTTGTAGTTTCACAACTTATTGTTACATTCTGACAATTGTTTCAGCCTATTAAGCTATTCTCAAAGAGTTGCTAAGAACAACGTGTAACACTGTTTTACATTTTATATTACGTTACAATAAATCATATTAAACAGTAAACAAATTATGTTATATAATACAGTATATAGGGAATGATATTTGCTTTGCAATATTTTATTAAATATTACGTAATATACTTTTAATAGTATACATTTAATAATATACGGGCTCTAAGAGAAAAATGTCATACAGTATGAATTAGAAGTAATTACAGAAAAACTCTTGTACCTTTCTGTTTGAAAACCTACCTGTTCCAAAATGGAACTCATATTCCATTCAATTTTGGAATACGTTTACATAATCATTTGCTATCAAACTATTAAAGGTTTTTTCACTGACGTAATAAAAGTTACTGCAGTTAGGTTTATTGTTCAATTCATATAAAATAGTCGCATATGGATACTTTCCATTATCCATATGTTTTAATATGTTTTCGCAATCACACTTTAATAAAATTCCTGAGAAAGCTCACATTCTATATATTTTACCGTTTCTGAAATTCTTGTTGTTTGTAGTACTTCGAAATATCATTGCTTACTTACAGTCTAGAATGTACTTTTATCAAAAATATGTAAAATACTGACAGCTTGATATTCATATTTCTTTTTAATTTTCTACCTCAGTTAGTTTGAACTGTAAGAGACTGACCTGATAGTAAAATAAATTTGTTGATGAATTTTCCTTGATTGCATATTGTAACGACGGTCTACGAGTCGTTATATGTTACAGTGGAAAACAAAATACAAGACACCAATAAAATCACTAAAAACCAGCTTTAATTATCACAATTAACAGTTTGTAATCAACAAGTTATTCAACAAGATTATTCTCGTACAACAATTCAAGTTAATCCGTCTACACAAATAATAATGTCAACTATAAAGAATTCCGCACTATAATCACTTTTTACTAATACACCACTTGAAACGCACTGTGTAAACTGCCTGGCAATAACTCGAACGTCACTTGAATAAATCGCCACTTAAACTGAACTAAGCGTCGCTGAATGCTTACATTTATACCCCACTGAGATTCCAGAATAATTCATAATACGCGTCAACAATACTAGAAAACACTATAGCGTAATTGCTTGCGGCCTTGAACACAGTGCGCGCGGACAGGTGAAGTCTGGAACAGCCTCGGCTGCGGATGAAGTATCTGCCAAGGCCGCGCTGAAGTATCCGCTAGAATTTTCAAGTGTTTGTTAAGGACGCATATTATGGAACCCTGCAGATTATAGCTAGCCCCACTTACCGTATAGTTTTCAGTTTTAAGTCGGCAATTTACACAGTGCGACTCAAGTGGTGTATTAATGAAAGGTGATTATAGTGCGGAATTCTTTATAGTTGACATTATTATTTGTGTGAACAGATTAACTTGAATTATTGTACGAGTATAATCTTTTCGAATAATTTGTTAATTAAAGCTGTTGATTATTGACTTAATTGGTGTCCTGTATTTTGTTTTCACTGTACCATACGGCGATCAGTTAGACCGTCGTCACAATATTTTAAATTGTTATTCGTTTTTGCTACAGCTTTAGCGTCTTCTGTTTTTGCTTCTTTCTTACTGCTGGAGGTTTAAATATATACCTATTATTATTTTTTATAGCTTTTCTAGACTGCCTGGAATTACATACTTCCTAACACATAATTACACAATATTCCAGTCTTTATTGCATAAGTCTATATATATATGTATATATATATATATATATATATATATTACATTTAATATTTATACATAAATTTACCTCAAGATGTTATTTTTCTATTTGGAACATGTTTCGGGTACTATCTTGTACCCATCCTCAGCCTTCCGGTTTCTTGTCTGGTGAAGTACATATGTGATGTTGGTTGACTATTATTATTGTAGCTTCCTGTTGGCTTCTGGTATTTCAAGTTGGTTTTATTGTGTGTGATTGTGGTGTATGTGTTAGTTTTTTGTGTACTCAACATTGAAAATACACAAAAAACTAACACATACACCACAATCACACACAATAAAACCAACTTGAAATACCAGAAGCCAACAGGAAGCCACAATAATAACAGTCAACCAACATCACATATGTACTTCACCAGACAAAAAAACCGGAAGGCTGAGGATGGGTACAAGATAGTACCCGAAACATGTTCCAAATAGAAAAATAACATCTTGAGGTAAATTTATGTATAAATATTAAATGTATTATATACATCAAGAAACGGACTGTAGCAGAAAGTGATTGAAATATATATATATATATATATACTGTTAATGATTTCGAGGTTCGGTCAATAATCATGAAAACTCAGTTTTGCGACGTTTCGAGATTTATTCTTCTCATAATCATGCTTACAACATTAAAATATAGTCTTACTACAATTATATTATTTGTAAGTGTGTATAGGTGTGTGTAAAGTCATACATTACTATAACTATTTACTTACATTAACTGTGAGATGAGCTACAGCAACCACAATACACTAAACACTATCACTGTTCCATACTTAGTATGTATATATACTATGTATAGTATAACATATATATAGTGATAATAACATATCAGTCCATTAACTTAGTTACACAAATGTTCTCATAATTTTCTTAGTTCGTACCTATATTGCTGTTAACAACTGAATATCCTTTAAGAGGAGAAGTATGTTGGCGGCTGCAGTCTTGTCATTTAAACTTTTTCGCACATCTGCAGGGATAATAAATTTGCTTCGTAGATGTTGAAGAGCAGGGCACTCTGAAACAAGATGGAAAGCTGACAAAACCGTGCCACAGCGATTACATTTCGCAGGAGGCTCTCTTGTGAAAATGTACAAATTTAAAGGCACTTTGCGTACTTTTGCTACGTTTGTCTTTAGTCCTAAACGCCTGTCCTTAATCTTTATAGCAATTTATCGCATTTATTTTCGTCACTTTATTTATATTTTATCTGCTATCTTTTGTTAAACATTACTAATTTGTCAAGGTCCAAGTGCTTACTTTTACGGTTCCATGCAGTTATACTCCTGGATTATTCACTGTAATATCGCTGTACACAAAGTTGCCTATAGACAAAAGTACAACTCGAGTTTCATTGTTCAGTTATATCACTCTTCAACAAGGTTTAAATTATAACCAAACACAGCTGCTTCCGCAGTTTTGTTATCTCCTTCCTGTTAACGTCTTTTTCAACCATGCATAAAAATCAGCTATCTTTCCAACATCTATAACTACCTTTATATAGGCTTAATACTTAAATAAACCAACTTTACAGAAATTGCTTCCCTTTATAACAATTTACTATACATTTATACAACCTATCAACTCATCCGAGAATCTTGTTTGTAATAACTGATTAAATAACTATGTTATCCATAAATATTATTTAATAGCTATCTATTTATAGTCACACAGTCTACCAAACAAATACTTTATTAGGAAAAGTAAAATAGATAACAAAATAAAAAACATCCAACGAAGGGATTAAAGTATCTCAAAATACAATTTACTGTTATTAAGTCTTCCAGTTACAAAGGTCGAAATCGGTAACGAAAAACTGTCCGCACATTGCCATTAGTTTTGTGCTTTCAATTCAATAGACACGTCGTGTTCAGATTTTTATGTGACATTAGTAACTTACATCCGAACGATTGCAGAAGTAATGACACTGTGATGAAATTTATAAAAGTGCGTGACAACACCGTGGACATGAAAATGCCTGTGAAAGTTCACTGAAAAAATTGAAACCGTAGGGTTGAGCTCTGAACTTAAAGTATATGCCATTGTACTCCTATTGTTGTAACACCTCAACAGATTCTAATTTTAATTGCGAACATAATCTGAAAAGTTGTCTTGCAATTATTTTATTTTATTTCTGAATTTTTTGAAGTCTATTAATATGTCCGTTGCAAATCCTAAAACACGTTTTGTACACTTAAATTTATAAAATCGTCAAAATGTCAAAAAAGGTTTAACGGAGTGACTGCCATATTAATTGAAATGTTAGTACATAAAATGTATCTTTTTAGCAATAGATAATAAAGATATTGGACTTTTCCAAGCTGAAATCACAAAAAACAGTGCATACGTAATTTACCAAGGTTTTTTAATATTTTACTTAACAAATATCACTTATTATTACCACAGGAACCTTAAATTATTTTTAACTTTTCTTATACCCTATTTTCATTTGAAAGCCTTCTTCAAATTGCGTTTAAATTCAATGTTAATATTTCGTAATATTACAATTTTACTCATTCATTATACGTACGAGAAGAAAATCTAAAGTTTTCTTTCAATAAGTTTTTTTTTTTGTTGAAATTAGAAGAGCGTTCTGTCGTCTACTATTTAACAATAAAAAATTTGCTAAGGTATATTTGTTGACGAACGTGAGTATTAATTATAATATAGAGGAAGTCTTATTAATTTCGAATTTAACAGGTGTAAAGTTAAAACTAAGATAAACTTCTTTTCCAGTTATGGTATACAACTTGTATGTGAGTGCTCTTGTTGGTAGTCAGGCACTTATGGGTAAAAGAACATTTCTGTACAATTTTCCTGTAATACATTCCCGCACAAAATAATTACTTACTCTGTCTATAGACAAGTGGATAATAATATGAAAACTTCTAGTTTCATATTATAATTTAAGTTTCTAAGAATAATGTTTTATGTCTACAAGTCAGCTTTCATATTCAGAGAAATGTACTTACCTAAAGCATATTAATGTATTTTCACAGAAAATATAAAAAAACCTCGTTGTGGTGAGGAAAAGTTAACTTTTGTTTTTATTCAAGTTATAATTAAATAATTTTATCTAAAGAGATGAAAATTGTTTCTTTTTAAAGAGCTGAAACACTTAGAGATACATAGACTTATATATATTGGAGCCATATATTAAAAAAATTAAAATCTTGAGAATATAATTAATCAATTAATTAATCATCTATAATACCGAAATTTCTTCTAATATTTATTAAATTTTAATAATTTTTAAAACAACTAATGTGTTACATACGTATTGCACAACTGGGAATGAAGGCATCTAAAGATGTTATCGGTACTCTTACTGTGCCGAAGTAAACGTGTTGAACTATAGCCGAATGAAATCTTAATAAAATAAAACTTTGAGGAAAAACGTCAACATCAAGTTGGATTAAACAAGTCCGAAAGAATCTAGAAAAAATAATATAGACGCAGAAGTTTTTCGTTTTTCAATATAATTGAAAGGGACATTCCTCGGGCAAAAGTGTTAAAAATGGAAGGAGTCCAGGGTAGGAGAGAGAAAAACGCTGGTTCAAAGTGGACTAAAGACAGAAAGAAGAGACATAGTGAAAAGATGAAAGAATATTGGAGAAAAAGAAAAGAACAAGGAATAAAGAACTGAAATTGGCATGTGGTCGTCAGATGGCAGATACGGAAAAAAACTTCCTGACATATCAGCTCACTGTTGCTGTTATTGTTTCTAATATTACATTGACCTTATTCGTTATTACATAAGTGATATTTAATCTAAATTCATGGAGTAGGCTTGCTTGTTTGGCAATATAATGTGTGTTAGGCCTCGCTTATTGGCTAGACACCCAACATTATAGAAGTTATCGTTGACATATGCATGTATATAGGCCTACATTTTCTTCTTATAATGTACATGCGCGTTTATGCCTACCAAATATTAAATGATACGATGTGAAGAGTATGTGTTATTTCCTTCCTCAAACACTTCTCAAATTGTCAATTTGTACCCTAGTTGGAGGCGAGAATGCATACGTGTATGTAATTTAATAATAAACAGCAAAACACATTCCCGGTGTGTTCAAAATGAATGTTCATTTTAAAGCTGTAATAGTCACAAGTTTTTAACATGTTAAAACATAGAAACGCAGATACAGTTCATCAAATAAAATGAAACATTTGTTTCCCTCCTATATTGCAATGATATCATGCTAAACTGGCTGACACAGCTGTTGTATATTATTATTTTTTATTTGTTGTCGTGCAGATTATCGTTTTGCACACTTTTACTAAACGAATGTGTGAACCTAGTGTCACAACTGACATGTACTTACTGTTATGGTGACATTACATTGACTGACAGTTTAAACGTGTTTATAATCCGTTAATATAATCCGTTAACTTAATAATGACAATAATACTGTTACACAATTACAGAACGTTCTACATGCTTCTCGGCCATCCCAGCAGAACCAGCTGTAATGTTTGTGTGCGTAAGTGCCACTTAACATGCGTCAACAAACGAGGCTATTCCAGATCATAACGGTTGGCGTATTGTGTTCAAGGCCGCAATAAATACGCTCTAGTGTTTTCGAGTAGTGTTGACGCGTATTATGGATTATTCTGGAACACTTGTGCTAGCTATTTAAACAACTATAGCTGCGGCTTAGAGGTCAGTTTATGTCGGGCGATTTACACAGTGCATCTCGAGTGGTGTATTAGTGAAAAGTGATTATGGTGCGGATTTCTTTATTGTTGACATTTGTGTGGACAGATTAACTTGAATTATTGTACGAGTATAATCTTGTTGAAGAACTTGTTGATTTCAAACTGTTAATAAAGATTAATATTAAAGCTGGTGATTAGTGGCTTAATTGGTGTATTGTATTTTGTTTTCCACTGTACCATACGACGATCAATAGGTATAGGGAACCAGTCCGTTGTAACAATATTCTTACGACATCACAGAACAATCTACGTGTTTGTCGAATGTTCCAGACGGATCCGGAATGTAATGCGTGTAGCGTACGTGACTCTCGACACATTTGCTAGACTGTGCCAGAATTCGGGCGGCCGCCCGCTGACTGTGTCAAGGCCGCAATTAATTACGTCGTACACTGGCGCTAATGCGTAGTTTGGAATCTTCTGGTCTGTGAACGTTGTATAAATACTAGGCGGCAGCGGCCTTAGTTTTCAGTTATAGTTGCGTTATATTTACAGTGCGGTTCGAGTTATTATCGGGCGATATTACTGTGTGCGTTCAAGTGGTTATTAGTGAAGTGTTGCGTTTTATAATCGAGCGGTATAATTGTAATACAATTGTGTTTAATATTAGTTGACATTTTATTGTGTGTGAACAATTTTTATTTAATTTGTGGTAAGAGACTGTATTGTTAATTACGAACTGTTTAACTGTGAAAATTAAAGCTGGTGATTAGTGACTTAATTGGTGTATTGTATTTTGTTTTCCACTGTACCTACGACGATCAAGTAGACAGTCGTAACAATATGTTTCTTGTGCACACATGTATCTTATATTATTCAAAATAATAATAAACAGAGTTATTTAACATTTTTACTTTTAATAATAATCGATCTTACAAAACTCTGATTATGCAACACAACAATTAGCTCACTCAACTACTTCACGCAACTGCAGCTATCTTAGTTCACTGCCTCTATAACACTGTGCAGATGAATAAATTAAATAATCTGTTTCCTAGGCTTTCGCGGCCGGTGTCATAATTAGTTAAATTGTTCTCCGTTCTGTAAAGCCGTGGCCTTCTGACTTTTTCATGCTGATTGATGTTGGTAATGTAATCAGACGTTAAATTAATTATTGAACGTGGAAAACGAGAAACTATAACTATCTACTGTGCGAGTTAGGGGTTTGAGTCCAGGATACCTGCATGCATTCATTAACGGGTGGAATTAGGCATGTGATGTTAGGCCTGTATAGGTATAATGTACATCAGGTTATAGTATCCTGCAACATATAATAAGAACCTCACAATTTTTAGGAAAAATTAATTTTAACTAAAAGACTAACTACATAGTTAAAAATATAAGCTGAAAAAGATGGGCGTAAGCCATATTAAACAGGTTAAAGAAATAGACAAATATTAAAGTAAAGTATTAAAAAATATTAAAATAAAGTATTCAAAAGTATAAAGTAAAATATTTAAGTAAATTCTTTTCAACTGTGCCTTGGGAAGAAGTAGTGAGAATTTGGAATGAAAAATTAAAGGAATGCAAAATATCACCAATCATGTTGGGATGAAGGAACAAACGTATTGAAATAAACTGTGTGGAATTCGCAGATGACTTTGCTGTACTTTCTAAACATCTGACATTTGCAGTAACACGACTTAATTTTTTAGAGAACATAGCCAGTAAAACAGGCTTACGAATTTCTCACGAACATTAAAAATGCGCCCAAATTCCTGCTAACAGATATTGGTCGAATAGAGAGGTTTAGAAAATTTAAGTATCTAGGGGAAATAATTCAAAAGAGTGCTTTAGAAAAATCTGCTCTAGAATAAAGGGTTCATAAAATGGAAAGAGCACATGGTATAACTAAAGATATTTACAATAAAAGTGCATATATAAAAATGCGAAAATGAGGCATTTCTGTACACTAGTGAGGCCAGAATGCCTATACGCATGTGAATGTCTAGCATTGAATTATAATTTAGACAAATTATAATTATTAGTAAGACGAATTATTAGTAAAATATTAGGTCCACGAAAAACTTTAGAAGGTTAGAAATTAAGAAGTAATGATGAGATATATCAAAGTGTAGAAAATATAACAGAAACAGTGAGAAAAAGAAGACTAGTATTTTTTGGACATTTATATAGAATGGACTACAATAAATTAACCAAACAGATCTTCATATATCTGTGTGGAAAGAAGTCAACATGAAGTTGGATTAAAGAAGTCAAAAAGGATGCAGAAAAAATAATGTAAACGCAGAAGAAAAAATTGAAAGAGAAGTTTTTCGGGCAAAAGTGTTAAAAATGGAAGGAGGCCTGGGTGGGAGAGAGAAAACGCAGGTTCAAAGTGGACTGAAGACAGTAAGAAGAGACATAGTGCAAAGATGAAAGAATATTGGAGATAAAGAAAAGAGCAAGGAATAAAGAATTGAAATTGGAATGTTGTCCTCAGATGGCCGATACAAATAGAAAAAAGTAAAATATTTAATTTAAAAAAAACTTTATAACTTACCTGATGCTACACGTCAGCATAAAAATTCCGGAAAGAAGAGAGAAAATAATGAACAACTATTTTACAGAGAAATACCGATACCTGTATACCCTGTTGGCGGCATTAAATAGCACACAGGCGAGTTTTTCAGTTTATGACTCGTATACATGACGGCTTGTTCTGCAAGTGCTTACGGAGCACTATAAAATAAGGAAAACTAATTTTAAATATCCAGAGCATAGTTTCTTTTTATACTTTTGCCATAAAAACAAATAACACATCATCAAATTGCCGTGTGGAAATGGCAAGTTAAACAAGCTACATTTGGGTTTACACTAAAACAAAACAAGTTAACGGTGATTGAATGAAATGTAACTATAAAATTCTGTTTTCTCGTCAGGAAAAGAGACAAATTTTTTATTAAAAAATTTTTTAATAATATTACGCCAGACATTAGACTTAGGTAATTTATGAAACACGTTCAAGCCAACAAATCCAACTTTTCCAAACATAACAAATTAACTCTATTTTGAAACACAACATTAAATTATAATTACTAAATTTTTGTACATATACTCCTAGTATAAAGCACAGTGAATTACCCTTGGTATATAAGGAATGACAACCTACATAGAGACCTCAATGTAGAATGTGTCAGCGAAATAATAACAAAGTATACAGACAAACGTGATCAGAGGATTCAGATCCACGTAACCCAATAATGCAACACGTGGTGGAAGAAGCTCCACACGTCCAGAAGCGACTCAAAAGACAGAAGCCACATGATCTGGTGTTGGAATAGAAAGCAATGAATATGTACAGATCCATTAAACTCTACGAGAGAGAAAGACAGAATAATCTTGGGATTAGCCACTGGGCTTCACCCCATCACCCGTGAAGGAAACATGACGGAGAAGCTGCTGGATGCGCTTGCTCAGTTGTAGCAATAAAGGAGGTCTTTTTAGTGGGCTAGATTCACACACTACTAGGAACTACGGGGTTCCTAGTGTCTATAGACATTTTCCCCAATCCTCGTAAAAAAATGTACTTCTAGCATACGGGTCAGTAATAAATGTAAATGTCTCGTGTTGATGTAAACTTACGCATTTCAGTATTTTCGTAACTGGTTTTAAACAGAACTTGTAATGATTTGCGTATCTTAACAAGATTTTTAATCTAAATTTTTAATTATGACACTAGAAATTAAAAATTAAATAAGCTGTTACTTCCTACTGGAGAAGCAAAAGAAACAAAACTGACTACTGGAGAAGACAGTTCATGTGTTTTTATGAACTGACGAGCTCGACCAGAGTGATCATCACCTGAAGATGAGACCTTGATCCTGCAACGCGTCGTGCCTAGCGACCAAAGTAAGTTGCATGAAGGAATAACAGGTATCTAACCTATTTTAAAGATTGACCATTGGAACTTGGTGACCATACACACAATGAAAAGCAAAAGAAGTAAGTTTGTGCCTAAATATGCAAATGAGGAGGCGATTTTAATGACTATCAGTAATTCAAAAACTGATGCAACTAACAGAATAAAGGTTATAGAAACTATAAATTATAATTATTCCTTAAATTCGTAGTGACCGTCAATCAATGAATTTTGCGATGAAGGGTTTGCGAGGACGGTCAAGAAAGTATAAAACAATTTTTAAATTATTTGTGTCGACGTTTCGACAATATTTATTGTCATCATCAGGACAATTGTTGCTGAGTTGTTACGACGCCAAACACACAAATAATTTAATATTTGTGTTATACTTTTTTGGACGAGCTTCGCAAACCCTTCATCGAAAAATTATAATTATTATTAGTAATTAAGCAGTTCTGTTACCTACAAAACAACACTCAAGATGGATATTTAACACTTTCATGTGTCCTGTGCTTAACTGAAACTTTCATCTTCGCATGAAAAGTAATCCAACACACTCAATGATTACAAACAAACCAACCAGTTGCTTATAAACGGAATATTCAGTGAAAGCAAACTTGTCATTGAATTTGCTGATTTCCAGTTACTAATGAAGAATTACTTAATGTCCCTGCGCTTGGATCATACGGCACAATCAAAGAGCTAAAGAAAGTTAGTTCAACAACCCCAGAATTGTGAGCTTATAAAATCAGTTAAGTTCACAATCCCGGTTCACGATACACCGAATCAAGTTAAAACAGGTAATGGGAGATGCTGTAACTCACAAAAGGAGGTAGTAAAATACCTTACAATGTCCCTAGAACACTTTGAGCTTAAGATCTTTATTATATTCATTAAAACACTGTTGAACATAAAAAGAACATAAAAGGCCAAAACAAAGTTTTTTCCTGTCCATTTTACAGAGTGAAGGCCTGTTTGATTATATTCTTAAATATAGTGCTTCCCAAAAGACATACTACTTTATTATTGTTACGACTTTAGTGTAGTAATGTGTCCAGTAAAATTTTGTTAATCTCATAGAGTGTTTTTTTGACTCTTCTGCTTTAAAATATTTCATTTCATCATCATAATCACCACTTCAAAGACTAGGTCTTAGACCTCTTCCGGAACCTATCTCCTCTTTGGTCTACCGACATCACGTTTCCCAGTAGGGTGATAACCAAATGCAATTCAAGTATTCACCCCAGCCGTATTTCCCATCCGATTTCCGAGGATCGTATGAGTTCTGTAAGTACATATATTTTTACTTAAGCAGGTTACCGGCCTACTGTAAAACCCCCAACCTGGAGGACCAGGAATTTTGATTTTGGACTGCTCTTTACCTCAGCTGTAGAGATGTCTCTGCCCGATCCCAGTAGACTAAGTTAGCCCATGTGTGCAGCCGTTGGCCTACTGCAGGTTCCTCCGCCTCCACACAAGATGCACACCCTGCTGCCGATGAGCACCATTCTGCCAGGGCAGGACCCAGGATACCCGTTCTCTATAGTTTGCTTACCGGTCCACTCCGCCGAAGGGGTTTGCTACCACAATCTTGGAGTGGATTGCTTGGCGTAACAGGGCCCGCCAACCTGTAGGTAAGAGTGGAGTTGGGGTGGAGACACTATGTATTTCTCTTCAATGAAAGCATATGTTCGCGTAAGATCCCCTTTCTGATCCCAATATTTTATTTCTACAGGAAATATCTGTTCGTCTGTGTTTGTGGATTTTAAGCACGCTATTATTTACATAAAATAGTGTTTTGCTTTTTTCTTTATGCTATTAGAAACAATTCTTCGGTATATATTGTAACGTAAAATGCCGTCCGTCTTGTTTAAGCCCCGCGATGGAAGCCAATCTGTAACGTGAAGACTCTATCGTCTCTGTAAAAATGTATAAGTTGTGTGTTCGCCTCACACAAGTTGTCGTTACTTCTATGTTGCGCTAACGATGTCCGTAGCGATCCTTCAATTACCAGTACAACGCGAGTGGAAACCTTACCTGTTGTTCAATAGGGGCTTATAAATCCCGGGTGGCGCCAAATTGTTTATTTAAAACAATTAAATTAGTAAATAGTGTGGTAAAAGGTGTTCTTAGCAGTGACGGCCTGGACCATTCAAATTTTACTCCCGCCTTCGTTCGACCTTCTTAATCGAGAAGTTAGTTCGCTGAATTTGCGACGTGAGCGCTTACCGTCATTCTCGCTCTCTCTGCTAAACAGTACACAATTTATACAATACACTTCCCTATGAAACAAAAACAGTGGTTACACTCTGTACTAGTTTCTTTAATTTGTGATTGGTAATTACTCAGTTTGACATTAAAATTATATTTGTTATTCAACAAATTTGCACCGACAATTATTATAAGACTAATATCTCTAGGGTTTGGCGAATCGATTTTGAACGAATTATACAGTCAAAGATGGCAACTGTTTTGTTTGTTTACAGTTTGTTCCGTTCAAAATCCAGGTTCTTGTGGTTACAAGAAAAATATTGATTATGATTACAATAAAAAGTATACTACCTTACATTATTTGTACTTAAATAATATAATGTGTAACTATAATTTGTTCCTGAAGTGTAGTAATGTGTGTTTCAAAAGTTCGTAATTTAACAACAGGTTATTTTATTAGTTAACAAAATTTTCAGTGTTTTATTGTTTTACTTAATCTTTGAAATAAATAATATTCAGTTTATAGTGAGAGCTCAGATTACTGTGAGAAATATTTAAAGTGAGTTTATTTCTGAAATTCGGGTAATTTAATAATACTTATCAAATCAGTAGACTTGATGTAAACAGTCGTTCAGTTGAAATGGAATGGGGCTTCAATAGTGGTCAATTTTCAATTATCTGGGGCTTCTGGCATCTTTTCATGTTAGTTGTAGCAATTTATTCATTTGAAATTTATTTAAATTAGTTCTTGGCATCAGTTAAATGTTCTCGTTCCTCGTCTGCTTCTTACGTTTCCATCTTTTTGAATTTTGATTACTTTTTATACATTTTAGATTAAAATTTTGGTCATTCACGGCCTCGCGTCTATTCTGGAAGAGCGTCACTTATTGAATACTAAGATTTAACGGAAAAATCGTAACCAACGTTCGTTGTCATGGTTACTAATTGATTCCGATTGGTTGATCATGACTTATAACCATTGTTATCAATTTTGAATTTTTATTCAAAATTACTGTATATCTTCTGATTGCTTTTATTCTTCCATCTTCCTTCCTATGTATTAAATATTATCACTACTGTTTGTATTTCCTTTCAAAGATTATTTTGACATCCCATAAGGTTGGGTTCTCTTATGTATTATAATTTGACAGTTATGTTGATAATTGTTAATTACATTTCTTTCTTATGTTAAGTCCTTAATATAACATTTACCTTTTAATATGATTCATAAATTATCCTTGACTAGTTATTTGCCTTGGATTTGCCCATTTCCTTGTTGATTTTTTACAATTTGTAGTTATTTGTTTCTGACAGTTAGGCATTTTATAGGCCTAAGTAGTAACTGATTATATTTACTTATTTTATACAAATTACATCTTATTTTACCCTAATGTGTTTTGTTTTGTTATTATAATTGATTTGTTTATTTGTTGATGTGTTTTGGATCTGTTTTTATACTAATTGTATGTTATCATTATTTTCTACATCATGGCTTGTTAATTATTTCCTAACTGATTTTCCAGTGTTATTAGATCTGTATTGATTCACCTTCTTATTTACTTAAATTGCCATTTTTAATAATTTGGCTATTCCTTACTATTCTTTATTACATAAAACATAACATCTAGGCCTACGGTCTGTATAATTCCTTCAGCCATATCCTATTCATAAATTTAATTGAACAATTTTTTTAACAGCTATTAAGCAACGTTTGTTAACAATTGGTTTCATTCTTATTTATTTTTAGGTGATAACACATCATCACACCACTTAAACTTACTTAATTTATTATCCCTTATAACATGGGGTGTTTGTTGATTTCGTTTTTAATTTCTTTACTATATTTTTTCCTTTTACTATCTTTACTTTCTATCCATGGTAACACTAACTGTTGACATTCTATGGGCTTCCTCCCCTGAATAACATCGTATCCTTCATTTATATTTAATCTTAATATTATCTTTAATTACTATCATTACCAAAATTCTTATTTATTAATAATATTCACTTTTAAACCATTTAGTGTTTATATAATTACTTAAAACTTCAATATAATTATTAAATATTATTATTATTCCGTCTGCAAAGTTTTTACACATTTTATAGAAGAATATAGAACCAAAGATTGAAAGTGATTGAATTCTCATTTACTTTTATTGAATCCATCCGGCTGCAATCTATTTCGTTTTTAACATTTTCTTTTTTTCAATGAATTGGGGAGTTGGCTCATTGCATTAACTCCAACCTGGAGGACCAGTCAACTTTTAATCAAGGTTTACCTCCGGCATTTTATGTCTCAGGGTACCTGAGAGGTGAGCATATGTGGTACCATATGTGGTGAGCATACCCCCTATCCGCCACCTGGGGAGGCGCCCGATGGGAGACTAGCAACTCCACACGGGTAATTATTAAATAACAAATGTTTAAAAAAAACAAAAAAGAACGCTACCAATGCTACCAAGCACAACGCTACACGAATCAACAGTAGGTAGTATGGCCAGTAGTATTAAATTGGGTACGTCACATGGTGAATGATGACGTAGTTGTCGGACTTCCTATATATATATATATATATAAATGATGGTGAAACTGACCGTCAGTGCAGTCTATAAGTTTGCGTGCAGCAATGAAATGCAAAACTCTGTTAAAGATTAAACCGGGTGCAATCATTGGGCGCCCGTTCCTTAATAACAAAGAAGTTTTTATCAAATAGTAATTATACCACTAGGGACTCGGAACACAAAGTTTTTTATTGATAAAAACGTAAAAGTCTTACCTTGTAGTCTGAACCAGTTTTTGGTTACTATAAGCTATGTCAGAGGCTGCCACTGGGAGCGCTGTCCGTCTTGTTCTTGGCGACACGACGGTGTCGACTTTTGAAGGATGAATGTTGTGTGTGTGGGGTGTGATATGTTCGAATAATGCGTGTGATTTGAATTGTGTCTGTTCATTTAGTATGTCGTTTTCTTTGTGATTTTGTGTTTTTGTATATTTCCAATTGTTCAAGAGTATCTAGTTTTCGGCCTTTTGTGTGTACGAGTAGAATATCCATGTTGATGTCGATGTTTGTGTATGTGTGGTTTGCTTGAATGAGGTGGTTTGCAAAGGTGGATTCGGTAGTGGAGTGTAGTGAATTTGTGTGTTCAATGTATCTTTGTTTGAAGCTATGTCCTGTCTGGCCTATGTAGAATTTGTTGCAATCTGAGCAATTTAGTTTGTAAACACCAGGTAGATCAAATTTGTTTTGTGAATTTTGTGTGTGTTTTGATGGTGTGTATTCTGTTTTGTTTGTAGTTTTGTATGCGACTTTGTATTCTGCTTTTTTGAATTTGTGGGATTTTTTTTTAGTGTGGCTATTGATGTATGTTAGTGATATGAATTTGTAGTTTTCTGTCTTTGTATGTTGTTTGTTTGTGTTTTGTGTAGGAGTTTATTAACTATTGTTCTGCCAGATATTTTATCGTGTTTAGTTCGTCTTTGTAGTCTTTTTCATCTAGTGGGAACTTTTTATTTTCACACGCAGATTTGTACAATGTAAACGCCAGAATTATTTGTTCCAACCATTTCCATATGACATAACAGATTACATCGTTCAGCGTTTTAATTACTGAAATAAGTAGACGTGGAAAATTGAGATTGCTGTCAATAGGGTAAACACTTAATTTTTATTAATTGATATTTACTAAAACTAGATGCAAGTAGAATTAGAAGGGCTCTGTGCGCCCGTGGTATATATTCACTAAAACAGACGAGGTGACTGGAAATGAAAGCGTATTTATTAAGGGAACAAGGGAAGGAAGACAGAGAGACACAGTGAGAAAGACTGAGTGAGAGCGACAGAAAGGGAGAGACATAGAGAGAGGGACAGTGAGTAGGGTAGAGAAAGAGAAAGTGAAGTACAGCTTAAAGAAACAGACGTGACGGGGATAACTAGGGTAGCGGAAGTATATAAAATAATGTAGCAGGTTCGGGTTGAAGTAAATAGAAGTTTACCCAGTCGTGAAAATTACCTGATATTTATTCACCGTTTACCAGTTTATTTACATAACGCGGGCCTCATTCGCTCATGTACATGCACCATATTTGCAATAAAATTCAAATAACCGTTCTCTTTGTGCAAATTGATGATAAATGTGCAAATTGTTTGTGCAAAGATGAAACAAAAGAAAACAAAATGCCTATGATTAAAATTTTGAAATGAATGTTTTAATTTTACAGTTTTATAGACGTCTACGTTCGTGTTTGAGATTGGTAAATTTTGCAAACAGGGATCAAGGGGAAAGGAGAAAGGAATCTACATAAAGTAAAACCGTTTACCGTTGCGTCATCGAGCAACGCAGACATGACACCGAAATGATGTTTAACATATTTTTTTCCACCTAAGTTTACTACGTATTTGTGTACTTAATTGGAATGATGTGGTTTAACATTTTCTTTCATCAAAGCAAAGCAAATATACATAAATGTTTAAAATTTTTTTCGTGTATATAGGCCTACTGATTCAAAGTCAGGTTTCTAACCAAACAGTTCAATTACTTCATAAAAGGCAAAAGCGATCTACTCTAGTTTTTTTGCTTACAAAGTAAGCCAACAAATGATTTAATTTTTTTCATAACCAATTTCAGGAAAATAACTTTTTATACACACTAGAAAGTCTTGCAAACCCACCGCGTCGAGCAGATACCTGTAAGTGATGATGTTGCTATAAAACTTGGGCAGCTGGGTAGACCTACTAATTGCTGAAAGAACAAGGTCTTTAGCCCAAGACGTCGACAAAGAGTGTTTCTCGACTGTGTGTTTGGTTCTGACCAACATTCTAGTCACTCAGTGAAAGTGAAAAGTTATACACAAAACAATCTTGTTAGAGCCGACAGACTAGACAGAGTTCTGTCTATCGTTAAATCTTTTCCCAGGTCTTCTCTCAGGTTACCTTTTCCTTTCCGTCTTTCTCTGAGTTTAGCTAGAGCACTAAAGTTCTCAGTTATTTGTTTCACTGTAAATGCTCTACCACAATTGCAGGCGGATCGTTCTTGACCTTACAGGATGTAAGCAGACATGACGTTAGTATGCTTTCCATCATGGAATAAAGTTTACTCTGTCTTGTAGCCCACGCCTTGCGCCACACATTAATAAAGGTTTCTGTGGCAGTTACTTTTCCATTGTCAGGTCTTATGGCTTTTGCTTCGACTTGTGGGCTGTATGCAGCGTGTCTCGCTGTAGCTTCAGATTTTTTATTATCTTCAATATCTACATCACCCGGAAATCAAGCAGAAGTAAGAGATGATCAGAGATCGCTTAACCCATGGCATAGTGTCATTGTCTGTGTCCGAATTGTCTAAGTTAGAAAAGTCGGTAAATCGTACAGATAACATGTTTTCACCTTGGTGTTGACAAAATCAGAGAGAAGAGTTATACATGGCAAAGAGTTCTGCGGTGTATACACATACCGCCTTGGGCAGTGTATTGGAGTGGTAGGTTCCATCCATAACAAACGCACAATCCACTACGCTCTCTGTCAACGAGATATCAGTGTATACACTTACCGCCTTGGGCAGTGTCCTGGAGTGGGAGGTGCCCTCCATAACAAACGCACAATCCACTACGCTCTCTGTCATCGAGACATCAGTGTATACACTTACCACCGCCTTGGGCAGTGTCCTGGAGTGGGCGGTGCTCTCCATAACAAACGCACAATCCACTAACGCTCTCTGTCATCGAGACTTCAGTGTATACACTTACCGCCTGGAGTGAGAGGTGCCCTCCATAACAAACGCACAATCCACTACGCTCTCTGTCATCGAGACATCAGTGTATACACTTACCGCCTGGAGTGGGAGGTTCCCTCCATAACAAACGCACAATCCACTACGCTCTCTGTCATCGAGACTTCAGTGTATACACTTACCGCCTGGAGTGGGAGGTGCCCTCCATAACAAACGCACAATCCACTACGCTCTCTGTCATCGAGACATCAGTGTATACACTTACCACCGCCTTGGGCAGTGTCCTGGAGTGTGAAGTGCCCTCCATAACAAACGCACAATCCACTACACTCTCTGTCATCGAGACATCAGTGTATACACTTACCGCCTTGGGCAGTGTCCTGGAGTGGGAGGTGCCCTCCATAACAAACGCACAATCCACTACGCTCTCTGTCATCGAGACATCAGTGTATACACTTACCACCGCCTTGGGCAGTGTCCTGGAGTGGGCGGTGCTCTCCATAACAAACGCACAATCCACTAACGCTCTCTGTCATCGAGACTTCAGTGTATACACTTACCGCCTGGAGTGAGAGGTGCCCTCCATAACAAACGCACAATCCACTACGCTCTCTGTCATCGAGACATCAGTGTATACACTTACCGCCTGGAGTGGGAGGTTCCCTCCATAACAAACGCACAATTCACTACGCTCTCTGTCATCGAGACTTCAGTGTATACACTTACCGCCTGGAGTGGGAGGTGCCCTCCATAACAAACGCACAATCCACTACGCTCTCTGTCATCGAGACATCAGTGTATACACTTACCACCGCCTTGGGCAGTGTCCTGGAGTGTGAAGTGCCCTCCATAACAAACGCACAATCCACTACACTCTCTGTCATCGAGACATCAGTGTATACACTTACCGCTTGGAGTGGGAGGTGCCCTCCATAACAAACGCACAATCCACTACGCTCTCTGTCATCGAGACATCAGTGTATACACTTACCGCCTGGAGTGGGAAGTGCCCTCCATAACAAACGCACAATCCACTACCGTCTCTGTCATCGAGACATCAGTGTATACAACGGTCTATTCTTCGACGTGTTTTTCTAGAACTGATTTAAAAAGTATTATCGGATGGCACAATACCATACCTCTATTAGTAACATACAATTTGCTTTGCAAAGTAGCCAGGGAAGCATCTCGCATGGAACCCGTGGTTGGACCGTCGACGGGTGGATGTTGTAGCGCCCGACTATTTCAAGCGCAGGAATACCGGTTGGTCGAGTAACAACGGTGATTATACATATCCTTGCAAGTCAACAAGGATTGTATGCAATCATCACGGGTTCATGTATCTCACCAACAGTAAGTGACGTCGAAGGTGTAATGACATTTCTCCTTGACAACATGAGCTAGTACGGAATCCCCCTGTTGCATAGTGCATCCCAGCATTGTGAACAGTATCTAGATTTTCTAAGCACAACCTGCTGACTGAACAGTGCACCGCGCAACTGCAAAACTGTAATTCATTCCTTACTATTTTATATTTCTCATTGTTTTTTATTACTTTTCTGCTTTGTTTCCACTCTCTATGATACTATTTTTCCGTTTACCGTAACTAACTTCTATAGTCTTCCCTGTTAACAGTCTCCTACACAAAGTCTATATTTTCCCTGCAAACCGTTTCCCATACAAAGTCTAAAGCGTTCTCCAGTTTAATGAATCAATGTTAAACTTCTCTTATGCATCCGGTGGCTATGTTTTACGTGTTTTTTTTTGTGTCAGTAGAACAAAGTTTTGATAGAATGTTAATCCTACAGAACAAAGTTTTGGAGAAAAGAGGTTGCTTCCTACATTTTCTGATTTTCAACACATTATGTTTATTATCTTAATGGGACAAGGTTTTTATTAGTTTTCTATAAGATGTTATATAATCCATGAACGTTTTATGCCCTGCAGTGTTTAGGAATTTTTACCTGAGTGTATCTAAGTATGGCGTATTATGAGTTTATTCTCTTTCAGCAGGTGGCATTAAATTTCTTATCTTTATACAATTCACTGGTATACCCTAAACGTTACATCTTTCAAAACTGCAGTATTGGCTTTGTATAAATTTTCTCGATGATTATATTGTACTAAATACCTAAAAAATATTTATAGTAGGTTTGGGAGAGGCAGAGAGTGACAAAATAAGTTAGGTTGATAAAGGAGATAGACAGACAAAAATCTGAGGCTAGAGATAAAGAGAGAGAGAGAGAGAGAGAGAGAGAGAGAGAGAGAGAGAGAGAGAGAGAGAGAGAGAGAGAGAGAGAGAGAGAGAGAGAGAGAGAGAGAGAGAGAGAGAGAGAGGAGAGAGAATTATATAGAAATTATTCAGTCTGGAAAATAATCCCGAAAATACATAATGCAACCATAACATAAGCATAATCGTTTATATTCTGTTAAAAAAATTGCAATTTTAAAAGGTTTATAATGTTATAATGTTACACATTAGTTCTGTTTCTATAGTATTATAATATAAGTCTTAAATCTTAATCTTACCCTTCATCAATGTAACTATATCCTGTAGCCCCAAGTTGTTGGTGCCAAATATGTTAGATTAATTTATTTTCTAACTATGTCAAATAAAAAATTGAAACTCTTTTATTCTGTCTTGTCTTCGTTTCAATAAATTTTATTATTCTTTCCTCTATTTTAACATATATTGAAATGTATTAACATACAATGCCCTTCTCTTTAGTTAATAGCTCCTTTAAGTTCGATAACATGAAAACTCTTTCTCAGGTTTAATAAAAAATTAATTAAAGTCTATATACAGTTAAAGTCATACATGTGAAATAAAATATAATAATTATAAATCTGTTGTAGTAAAGTGATGTATACGCTATGTGTGTTGAGTTATGGGTTCTTTGGATCATACAAAAGAAACAACTTAAATTGGACCAACCAATAAAAAATTACAATGAACAAATAAAATTAATAATCATAATGTTTATAGTGTTTTTGTTATATCGTTTCACTGTTCTTGTGCTTTAAATTGAATAATGATTGACTGAATATATGTCTGAACATAATGGAACAATCTCACCAAATTGTAGTTTCATTTGCAGAATATTTCTTGATATTATTCTCCTGGTCTTCGGTTTTCCGTGTATTGTATCAAACCATTACACTTCTTATTACCTCTGGATGTTTTCCTTCATTCATTTACTGTATTACATTAATTTATTTGTAGAAAATGTTCAGCTTCAAATTAATGTGTTCTGACTTATTTCAAATATACTTCAACAATACCCTTTATTTAAAAACACTCGATTCAATTAGTAATGCTCTTGGCTATGACATATTTATGGGTCAAAGGTTTGTTTTTATATATTTTAATTAACATGATTCAGTTGAATCTTATTTTTCATTAATCACTGATGTATATAATTAGTTTATAGTGCAATATTCCACTATTTTTAATTATTGTACACTTTGTTTGATCTTACTATATTATCTATATAGTTGTTTTATATAAATTATATGTTTTATTCACTGTTTATATTATAACTAGGTCTATGTCCTATTCACTTTCACTATACACTGTTTTTTTAACGTCAATCATCGTTATTTCCACTTTCTTACGTTATTAAATTACCTAACGTTTGTAATACGTTTAATATTATTTTAATTTTAATATTTAAATCACTTTCAATTCGTAGTGCGATTACACAAAATAACTGCTTGAGGTTCGCAGACCTCTCTATAGTTTAATAGGTTTATACTATAACAAATGTGTTTTTACTTACTTCCTAGCTTGTTAACATTTATACACAATATTTCTATTTATTACAACTATTTACGTATTTATTATCATTCGATCTTCCCTCCTGGGTGTAATAGTCATCGTCATGCCATTGTCTTGTCACTGTCATTAAACTATTTAGTTAATAAGTTTTCATTTCCAATTTCCATTATATTTGTTTATTATGATAGGCGTAATTCTCTTTTGTTTTTTATTACCTTTTACTCCTTGGCATTATTATTTATTTTTAAATAGTTACATTTTGTTTTCATTTCTTTATCTGTTAAATTAATTTTATACTTCTTTATATTTTATTTATAAGAAAGACTGCGTTTAGGCATAATTCACAACGAATTGTGATGATTAAAATTATATTTATTCTAGGGCGTAATCTTGTTATATTACAATAGTCATTGTTATTTTGAAAAGGATATCAGTATTACTTATGCAGTGATTTAAATGTTGAAAATTGTTATGCATAATAATATCATTTAATAATAATAACTTTTAAATAAGCGACGTTTGAAAATAATTTAATTTTACTAATCAATATTATATGTTTTAAAATATATTTTGTGTTCAAACATAACTATTCATTTTATAAAACCAGCGACAATTCATACAATAAAGCTAAGCGAGAGAACAAAATCATCTGTTACTAGTTTGTGTCATTGCACTGGGAATTTCAAGCTGTCACTCTCTGCTGTTTGCCAAGCTGACAGCTCTACTGTACGGGTAATGATTGTTAAAAGCGTTGGATATAAACAGAATAGTTTGTTATTTACATCCTTATGTAAAGCTTTAAAACAAAACAGTACTTTAGTATTTAACTAAAATATCTAATTTTGTTTTTTCCACAATAACATTTAGAGATAAGTACCACATAAAATTTCACATTAAAGTGTGAACTGTATGGTGCGAGTCTCTAGGACAATTGTCTCTTTTGATAGTAGTTTCAAAATATATGCTTTGTCATCCTATTTTTTTCTCTAAAGAGCAAACAGGCACTTTACCTTAGAAGAATATTTGTAAAATAATAATATTCTAAAACTTTGTTGTTGTAATTCTTGTACATTTGTATATTCACATATATACTCGTCCTGGAACAAGTTAGCAATTTTGAATACCCTGGCTACAGCGGCGTGTCTTATAATACAAGCAACGACGTTGTGAATAAGTTGCTTAGTTCAACCTTATGTGCGGGACCATTAGGCGAGCCCTTAAATCAGCAAGTGAAGGAACACGCCTAAAATTCTACAAGGTGATGTCTCTTCCCACACTTCTTTATGGGTCTGAGAATTGGTCTTTATCGAAAGGCCAGGCTAGTCGCATCCAAGCGGCTGAAATGAGATTTCTCAGGCACGTGGCAGGGTGTACTCTCCATGACCATAGAAGAAACACAGATATACGGCAAGAACTGAATATTATGAGTATACTCGACAGGACTGCCTAGTATCGGCTTACATGACGGAAACATCTTTGCCGAATGGATGACTGCCGCATCTCCAAACAACTATGGAACTATAAGCCGAGGGGACGGAGAGGTGTGGGAGGTCCGAGGAAGCGCTTTAGTGACATGTTCTAATCTTTGCCTGTTTGAGACCGGAACAAACCATCCTTGGCTTAATGCTTGAAGACGATGATGATGATGATAATGACATATATACTCGTGTAAATTACAACAAAATTAAAACATATATTACAGTAACAACTAAATTAGTTATAAAGGGTGTCCCATAAAGTACGCAAGACTTAATAATATTGTAAAAACTTTTATTTATTGAAAAGTATCAGATGTTTTAATGTTAATACAAAGTACACTTACTGCGGTTAAATGTGGAACACAATATCAGACAAATGTCCTCCGCGACTCTGCTGGCACACTGTTGTCGGTCGATCGAAATTCTCGATGACCTTCTTGCACAATTCCGGCTCAATCTCACCAGTAACTCGTTGAATCTGTTCCTTGAGTTGAAAAATTGTTCGTGGATTGCATATCCCCAAAGGAAGGAGTCGCATGGTGTTAAATCGCAAGACCTCGGTGGCCAGTTCTGATCGCCGTTGCGTGAAATAAGACGTGCAGGAAACTTTTCAGATAACAAAGCAATTGTTTCGCGGGCAGTATTACTGGTTGCGCCGTCCTGCTGAAACCACATATCTTCGAATTCCATACCTTCCAGTTGAGGCCACAAAAACTCCATTATCATGTTCCGGTAACGTTTGCCAGTCACTGTTACTGCATCTTCAGCCTCATTCTCAAAGAAATACTGCCCAATCACGCCACCAGCCCAAAACCCGCACCAAACAGTTGCTCTTTGTGTATGCAAAGGCTTCTCGTGAATGATACGAGGGTTCTCTGTACCCCAAAGCCGACTATTTTGTTTATTTACGTACCCGTTGAGGTGGAAGTGTGCCTTATCGCTAAAGATGATTTTGTGGGAAAAATCCCCGTTCGTTTCACGTTTATCCAATATCCAACTGACGAATTCTCGGCGCTTCAAATGGTCACACGGTTTGAGTTCTTGTGTTAGTTGGATTTTATAGGCATTCAGATGAAGATCATTTTTTAGAATTCGCTGCATTGTGCTTCTTGGAATGGCCAGTTGTTGTGATCGACGGCGAATTGATTTCCCTGGACTCACATCGACACTATCTCTCACTACTGCGACGTTTTCAATAGAACGGGTAGCGCGAGGACGTTAAGACGATTTAACGTCTAATAACGAAGCTGTTTCTTCGAATTTCTTAATCAATCTCTGCACAGTTGACAGATTAGGTGCTTTTCTTCGTCCAAAAATTCCACGCAATTTACGAACGGTTTCCGCATAACATTCACCGTTCTTATAATGTGTTTTCACAATAACAACGCGCTGTTCTTTCGTGTAACGCTCCATGACGACTAATGGCGAGTAAACGGCAACAATACAACAGTTGCAGTGCTACCAACCTAACAAGACGACAGTGGCGCGTAATTCAAATATTGCGAACATTATGGGACACTCTTTATATGATTATACTCTTTTCTTACTGTTGTGTTTGTAGGGTTACTCTTGACTACAGGGCAATCGGTAGTCCTTTTCAAGACTTCGTTCTCACAACTACTTTATACATAGAACTCGTTATATAAATGATACGCTCTGAACCAATTTCTTGTAAATTACACCCAAAATCTTAGTGTTTAGGTAAGCTGAGTTGTGCTGCAGTTTTACGTAGAAAGCGTACACAACAGCAGCTTAGTTAGGCGACAAACTTAACACTGTAACATCTCTAGTCGTACGATGAATTTTATTTGTACATAAACAAAGTATATTTTTATTTTTCTAAAACAAATATTTTGTTTTGAATAGGATCTTATCACGGGAAAGTGCAATATGCTGTGGTTTTTGGTGTTTAATTGTCAGTTTACATTGCAACTATTTTTATTGGTGTTTGTCGCTATAATACAAGTGTCTTGTCAAGATTATTAGAGGAAAAGTAACGATTAAATAAGTACACAAGGTTGTGGCGATCAGAATGGACTAGACTGTGTTAATGAATATTTTTGAGTTTGTTATTAGTAAGCTTTCTTTGTCAGTAACGACTAAATCGTTAAAAGCAGAATTCTTCTTCTTCTTCTTCTTCTTCTTCTTCTTCTTCTTCTTCTTCTTCTTCTTCTTCTTCTTCTTCTTCTTCTTCTTCTTCTTCTTCTCCTCCTCCTCCTCCTCCTCCTCCTCCTCCTCCTCCTCCTCCTCCTCCTCCTCCTCCTCCTCCTCCTCCTCCTCCTCCTCCTCCTCCTCCTCCTCCTCCTCCTCCTTCTTCTTCTTCTTCTTCTTCTTCTTCTTCTTCTTCTTCTTCTGTAAGGATTAAAGCCTATTACATCGTTCATTGTTACAACTTATTTAAGCAGAAGTAAATGTAAACAAATCTTATTTTTACGAATAGTAATCAAACGGAAATTGTTCAGTGGAGGCAGTTTAGGAGGGGTGAAGTAGGCCTAGTTTCAGGTAAGGGTAAGTTTCCACTGTACTTATAAAGCCGTTATAACAGTATATGCACCCGTGAATTAGTCGTATTAAACAGAATAAAGAAATATGCAAATATTAAAATAAAATACGTGTAAAAACTTTATAACTTACTTGATGCTATACGTCATCGTAAAAGTTCAGAAAGAAGAGAGAAAATAATGAACTATATTACACAGAAATACCGATACACAGAGCCTGTATTGGTAGCATTAGGTATTATAGAGCCGAGATTATCAGTTTATGACTGGTATAAAGGACGGCTCGTTCTGTAAGTGCTTACGGAGCGCTATAAAATAAGGAAAACTAATTTTAAACATCCAGAGTGTATCCCCTTTTTATACTTTCTACCATAAAAACAACTTATCATCAAATCGCCGCGTGGAAACAAGATTTAAACAAAACGTGTCGAAAAACGCTAAGCTAAGCAAGATTAATTAGTGTTTACACTAAACGAAAACAATAGAGATATTTTAACAGTGATTCCACAAAATGTAACTTGAAATTATATTTCTTGCCAGAAAAATAGATAACTTTTATTTATTCAACTTATTATCTGGGCTGTAAGGCTGTGGTCGGTCTCGGTCAGTTGCGACAAAATAACATTTTTTCCTATACTTTCACGCTCAATTCACTTACGGAACCAATCTGCCATTCAAAAACGTCGCTATTCTGAATTTCGATGAGATTTCAATTCTTCACCTTTTTTATTTGCACGAATGACCTCTTTCTTCCAATATTTTTGTTACGTTAGGTTAGTTTGTGTTAGGTCAGATTTGGTTAGGTTACGTTAGGTTAGGTTAAACTGGGAATGTATAGAATTTATAACGGTAATTTTTGTAATATTCTAACAATAACATGAAAATGGAATTGATCGCAACTTACCGGGTTCAAATTTTTACCTCGGTCGCAACTGACCGGGTTTCATACGGTTGTGTCGCAACTGACCGCGATTAAAATTCTTATGCGGATCGATGTTATAATCAAACGCTTCGGCTTCACTTCTGGATGCTATCTTCAGTGAAAGGTTTCTGAAACGACTAACACATGGAGTCTTTGCCGCAGTACTGTAACTTACTGACGCACATCTTGTCAGTCGTTTCAGAAGCCTTTCACTGAAGATGGTCTCCAGAAGTGAGTACCAAACATCTGATTATAACATCAACATCGATCAGCATGAATTTTAGTAGACCACGGCCTTACAGCCAGGATAATTATTTGAGTAATTATGACACCGGTCGTAAAAGCGTAAGAAACAGACAACTTGTAATTTAAATAAATTTCTTGTGTAATGTTACGCTAGATATTAGAATTGAAAACACGCTGTATGTTAGACGTAGCGTAGGATATTAAGACTGAAAACACGTTGTATGTTAGACGTAGCGTAGGATATTAAGACTGAAAACACGTTGTATGTTAGATGTAGCGTAGCATATTAAGACTGAAAACACGTTGTATGTTAGATGTAGCGTAGGATATTAAGACTGAAAACACGTTGTATGTTAGATGTAGCGTAGGATATTAAGATTGAAAAAACGCTGTATGTTAGATGTAGCGTAGCATATTAAGACTGAAAACACGTTGTATGTTAGATGTAGCGTAGGATATTAAGACTGAAAACACGTTGTATGTTAGATGTAGCGTAGGATATTAAGACTGAAAACACGTTGTATGTTAGATGTAGCGTAGCATATTAAGACTGAAAACACGTTGTATGTTAGATGTAGCGTGGGATATTAAAACTGAAAACACGTTCAAGCCAACAAGTCCACAGGTTTCAAATTTTAGAAATTAACTGTATTTTAAAACACAACCATATTAAATCATAATTTCCAAAATTGTTTGTCACATTAACGTCTAGTAGTCGAGTCAACAATAAACGTAAGTGTTTCATGTTAACGTACACATATTTATTCCTATACATTTCTGGACACATTGGCATGAAAACCACACAAGTGAGCGCTTATGCTGATGACAGCTATTCACAGCAGAAACAATAGAGGGCTAGAGGTAAATCTGCTAACAGTAGACAGTGAAGCGCGTAAAAGAGGTCTAAGGATAAATGAAGCCAAGACCAAATACGTAGAACTTCAACGGAATGTCACAAACAACCAGGCATATCTATCAGTTGGTAGTTATACATTTGAACGTGTCCGACAATTGTCTTACTTAGGTTCACAAATTACTCAGAAGACCCCTTTCAGCAATGAAATAAAGTCCCGCATCGTACGTTGCAACAGGTGTTATTACTTCTAAGAAAGCTTTTCCAATCCAGGATGTTAAGCAGACAACTTAAGCCGATTATATACAAAAGTCTTGTACGACCGGTAGTCACATACGGATGCGAAGCCTGGTCATTAACCAGCAGAGACGAGCAACATCTAAGAATGTTTGAACAAAAAGTCTTGCGAAAAATCTTTGGACATCTACAAACTGAAGATGATCATTTGAGGATGCGAATGAACCATGAAGTAGACCAACTGATTCACGGTGCCGACATAGTCCGGATTATTAAGATTAGGAGGTTTGAGTGGCTGGACCACGTAAGACGAATGGATGACAGAAGAATGGCTAAGAGAATTGCAGATTGGAGACCGGCAGGAAGAATTATAGGCAGACCCAGAAGGAAAAGGTTGAGTGACGTGGAGGAGGATTTGAGATGCATGAACGTGAGGCGGGTGTGTAGTGAGAGGGCGGAATGCAAGAAAGTCATTGAGCAGGCTAAAACCCACGCTCGGTTGTAACGCCAGGGAAAGGAAAGAATATGTATTTCAGCATTTTTTTTAAAATTGTTTAGGCAGACCGTGTAGTGCTTTTGCTATTATTAAAAAGTTCTATATTAATTTTTAATGTATTAACTTTACTATGGTACTTGCAAATACAAATTAAATAATTTGTTATTTCCTGCTGGAGAAGTAAAGCAATGTTTCAAAGAAGACACAACTGGTTTTTTAGTGAGTACCACTAAACACAAAATTGAAGTTAATTATTGAAGTTAGTTAGGAAAGTTAATTAATTTAAGGTTGTGAAAGTTATACACTTCAGTTACTACTATCTTCAGTTTTTTCAACACTTTTTTTATCTAGAAGGTAACACTTAAGATGTAAACTTGGTAAACACTTTTACGTGTCTTATACTTAATTGACATGCTCGTCTTTGCATGAACAGTAATCCGACACATCCAACGATAACAAAGAAATCGACCAAACGCTTATAGGTGGAATATTCAGTGAAATCAAACTTATCACCGAATTTGGTGTATATCAGTTACAAACAAAGAATCACCTTGTATCCCTGCCCTTGGATCAAATGGACCAATCAAGTAGCTGAAGAAATTCAACTCTCCAGCCGTAAGATTTGCTACTTATGAAACAGATCAGGTTTACAACCATGGTTTATATTAAAACAAGTTAACACAGGTATCGGCAGATGCTATAACTTAAAAAAGGAAGTAATCGAATTTTTACGCGCCTAAACAGGTTAACCTTAACATTTTAATTATATTCATGTAAACACTGTTAAACATAAAGAACAACACGAAAAGGCATAAATACGTTCAGTTTCTTTTTTCCAGATTTTCAGTCAATTTGATAATATTCTGGGACATACTAATTCCTAAAAAACATATTTTATTGTTATTGCGACTCTAGTTAGTGTGTCACGTAGTGAATTCAGACAAAAGTTTGATTAATTTCATTGAGTTTATAGTAATAAATATCCTTTGGGGGGGTACTTTGGGGTCTTCCACATCTCCTCCTAAACCACTGGACCGATTTCATCCAAACGTGGCACAAATATTTTACGCAACGGGAGAACCAACATAGAACAGGTGTTTTTTCGATACGATCCTCTGGGGGGTCCTTTGAGTCTTAAAAAAAGTATTAGATCTGGTTACCATGGCAACCCAATAGAATAGATTCCCGCTTAGGAAATAGCGCGGGAGTTGTCCGAAGTGCATTCCCCGGAGTCCGTCCATGGAACCCGGGTAGGCTTATGTCGGATCTCGTGAAAATTTCCTGGCCAGAGTACCAGCGCCTCGCTCGGCATGTCGACGGCTTTCCCGGGGTTTGGAGAACCTTCCTTACCCCGGGGAGGTCTCTGACCAAGTCCTAGCGCGGGAGTTCGACCGGCCTGGATGCTGGAAAAAGCAGGCGGTGTCCCGGCATAGGTAGAAGCCTCCCGCGTAGGGAACAGCGAGGGAGTCGGCCGACGGGCCTTCCCCGGGGTCCGTCCACGGAACCCGGGGAGTCTTAGGTCGGATTCTGCGAAAGTCGGCGGGGCCAGAGTCCACGGTTCTTATAAATAAAGGTATAGGTTATGATATCGAAGGTGGTGTATGCATCTTAAGAAACTTCTTAATAGTGGGTGAATTCAGAGTTGTTTCAGTTGGAATTTAAAAGTGGATAAGTTAAGATCGAGGTAAGTTATAAACGAGTATAAAAAACAACGTTTTGATAGCGAATGTATTCAGATCATAGTGTTCAAACAATATAAATGCGCTTGCTTCAGTTTGAATTTAAAAATTGATAACCTGAAATCTATAGAGGTATTGTATTGTTAGAATAAGTTTAGGAGACACTAATTTAACAAATACCTTATTTCAACATTAACACAATGAATTGTAAAACGGCAGTTAAATACGCAGCGTGTGCAAGTACTGTAGACATTTTATTGAAAACTAATTTAGCTGTTCGCGCTCTCCCAGAGTTAGAAATCGAGCAGGAGCATCACGCGCAACAGAATTCTTCTCCAGATATAAGAATAAAATTTATGACATGTTCTTAAACAGGTGCGCTACAGAGTATTCCTCCAGTGAGAATGCGAACGTAACAATATAAGGAAGATTATACAATATACAAATATAGCGTTAGAACAAGAATAGGTGCCTATGAACCTATGAATAAATTATGAACCCGAGCAATGCTGGGTAAATCGGCTAGTTGTTTAATAAAATAAACCAAATATTTACAAACATCTGACGATGCTGATGTGTCAGTGAAACGTGTGTCAGGTATTGAAACGACAGAAACATAACATACTACTTTCAGCAGAAACTATATTGAATGCTATCATAATCTTACATAATATTATATATTTATATAAACAAATTTGAAGAAATTTTATTTTTAGTAGACTACATAGTTATTTTAAAGTATTTTTAATATAATAAAATAATTATTACCAGTGTTATTAGTTTACAACCGTTACATTAAAACACTTAAGATTTAATTAAAGATAATAATTAATAATATCTTAGTCAACATTAATATTTCGGAAATATAGAATAAAAGATCGAAATGATTTGTGTCTTGTTACAGAAAAATTGCAAAAAATGAGTACCTGAAGACTCATTATGTTTATGAAGTCTTCTTCCGTTATGGACCGCGTCAAAATGACGCTGTTCATACCGGAAGAAGACTTCAAAATGGACACCGGCCGCGGAAGCCTACGTGAGAATATAACTAAAGACTCGATGATAGTCGACTTGTAGACTTTTTAGTTAGGTATAACTCCCCTGCTGGAGCGGGGGTAAGGTTACCCCGCCCACACACATTCTATTTGTTGTACTCAGGATTGTAGAGTATACGAAAATCATATGAACAAAAGTTCAAACAAAGTTTTATTTTGGTAGCTCTGGTGGTCTGTTTCCTCCATATTCCACGGCCAGAAATCCAGTTTACTTTAAAATATTCTTTATTTACACTTAACAAACAAATTAAACTAATTTACATAGCAATCACAAGTTTGTGTAAATATGGAAACTTTTATGATATAAATGGAGAGAAAACATTTATTGTAGGCTACCTGAAATTTTCCAGTTACGTTTAATGGAATAGTGAGCTTTATACCGTGCCAATAAAATGTTGAAAAAACAGATGAAGCAAAATGCCATGTCATACGTATATGTTATATAACTATGACCTACATAAGTATAACTAGTTGTTCTTCTAGTGTGATACAATTGTCAGAGTATCAATTACATAGAGCACTCATACGTTTCCTGCAAAACGTTACTAAGAATTGCTATACAATTCGTGTACTTTACATTCTAACGTTAAGTATGAATTCGTCTGCACATAACTTCAACAATGTCTACGTCATATATTTTGAATGTGACGATGTAAGAATAGAGAAATACAATCCGTCAACATTAATCTGAGTGTCTAACAAGCGTCTTCTGAATAATGAGGTCCCCTATTCCCAAGCTGTATTTTCTTTCATGCTGCAACGAGATACTGCGGAAATGTTATCAAGACATTTATCATTCCGAGTAAAAAACAATTTTAGACCCCTGTGTGTGTGTGTGTTCAATTACTATTTTTTATTTACACGCCCAGTTTTTCTTTTTTGTGTAGCCTAGATTTATTTGTGTTTATATCATTTAGCCATTAACCATCTAAACCCCGAATAAATTATACATGGAATATTGCATGTCACCTTAAAATATGCAGTTAATTAAATAATTGTATGATCCTATTATCAATTACGTACCAAAGTCAGTTGTTTGGAACTGTAACTATCAGTAATTATCTACTTTTAAATTCTACATATCTATTAAGATAATCGTCTAAAAATTAATAAATTTTCAATGTTTTTAAATGTTTCTAACCGTAAATGCCTTACGTGATACCTCACATAATTAATCCTAGGCGGTTCTGTAATAATATTGTGAAGGTATAGACGCTTATGTTTATTATTATTATTATTATTTTATTATTAATATTATTCTGGCTGTATAATGTTTACACATTTTCCGGAGCCAAAGATTACAGAAGTGATCGAATTCTCATTTACCTTTATTGAATCCATCCCGCTGCAATCTATTTGGTTTTTTAACATTTACTTTTTTCCAATGAATGTGGAGTTTTCCCATTACATTAACCCCCAACCTGGAGGACCAGGTAATTTTTAATCAAGGTTTACTTCCTTTAGCCTTTGATAAACCAGTATCCAACTAGCTATTCCGCCCCGGGTATTTTATTTCCACGGTACCCACCATATCTGGTGAGCATACCCCTATCCCCCACCTGGGGAGGCGCCCGATGGGAGACTAGCAACTCCATATGGGCGTTTATATTTATTGACTGACAACTATAATTAACTGAGTTGAATTAAACGGAATCTGTAATCAGATTTTAATATTCACGTACTAGGGAAATGTAAAGCATGGATTCGAGGCCAGTTTAAAATTGTGCTTGTATTTAAATAAATTATCATTGAATTTGATTTTCTACGTGGCTGATTTCAGTAGTCATCTTTTTGACAACAACATTTCCTTTACATCTAGTCAAACTTCATCAAAGAATTTGAATCCGCATTTACTGATTACAGATATCAACGCCTATGCTTGAAAATGAAATAAAAACGTCTTATATAGGAAATGTTAACATCGATAAAATGTGAACCTTATAGGGGTTTTGAAGCTATCTGAATAGAGACTAATTGAAATGAAATTTTCTATAGAATGTTTTTTAATCTATTGGAACAAGATTTCGGTTTTAGCGGAAGTAATTTCCAAAAACTGAAATTTAGAGTTAAATGCTGTTCACGTTCATTAAATCTAAGCGATTTTGTAACGGTCAATCTAATTGGTATTATAGCTGTTATAGCTATAGAATGTAACATAGAAACTTCAATTTTATTATATATTATCCAAAAAGTACACTATTTTACAGATGAAATTTACTTTTCTCTACTGTTTAGCTGGACAAAGGGAAAGGGAAGTACTTCTTATATTAGTTGGTCAGATCGTATGAGTCCGGTCAAGGCTTTGAAAGAAAATCTGAAATCAATCTAATTAGCTTTAGATTCAATAGTGAACGATATCAAGTTAACAGCTACAAGCGCTACAAATGGATCTGCCTAAATGTGATGCATTATTACTCACTTATAAAACGATATATTACAAGTAATTAATCAAAAACATAATATACAATTGCACAAGAAACTATATCGAATAATATCATATTATTATATAATTTCTGCGTATAAATAAACTGATGGGTCAGATCACACTCACATTTTAATTTTTTTTAATGAGAGTTTATTGTAGTTTTTCGAAACGTTTCAATTTTTTTCAAAAAATTCACTGTTACAATGTAATACAACAATATTCAGTGTCAACATGATGATAGCAAAACCACCTCAATTCCAGGACTTGGGCTGCAATGCTGATAATGTGTTTTAGTAGACGTTGAACGTCTAAATCAATTGGTTTCACGGAATTTGTGGAACTTTTAGACAAACTGTAGGTAGAAAAACACGCAGACAGCAGTAGACGAAATTTTATAAATTATGGTTATATCCACTCTATGTATAGGCCTGCTATTGAAACAAGGGTTGCTACTACAATAATAATACGATACTACAAAAATATTTACGATACAGATAGGTAAGATGTAAAGTTTGTGTAGATGTGAAGTGATGTAGAATTATGAAATTCTCAGTTGAGATGGTAACCATATGCTAACATGATGGGGTAAGTCAAAGTCCCAAGTTATATGTTATATTGTTCAACAAATGCTAAGGTGGAAGACTTTTGTAGGGACCTCGTACGAGGTGACTTTACGGTAGAGATCGGAACAGGTGACTGTTTGCCTAACACTTGACAGAAGAAGAAATTTTACCATCTTTAGCGTTACAGATATAATATTGAAGAATAAAAAAAGATTTATTACATAAAATTTTCAATGCACATACAAATAAGTTTTTTATAAAACGCGCGACATATTTCAATAAAAATTAAAAGGAAACTTCAACTACAATCACAAACATTGACTTTTAAAAGTATTTTCTATTTTCGCACATACCGTAGTGTCTTAATATTCTTACGACGGTCTAACTGATCGCCGTATGGTACAGTGGAAAACAAAGTACAAGACACCAATGACGTCACTATTACGAATTGAAGACTATAATCTTTAATTATCACAATTAATAATTTTTAATTAACAAGATAGTCTCTAACAACAATTCAAGTAAAATTTGTTCGCACGCAATAATAATGCCAACTATAAAGAATTCCGCACTAATTATAACACAACAACACTTCGCTACAATACTTCTAGAAACACTATATACGCGCTACTAAAATCACCCACTGTCAACTGACTGACAAATGGCTTTTTATAGGTAGCGCACACCTCTAGAAATTTTCCATCCTCAACTTAACTACTCACGCTAATGCGTATTTTAAGTGTGATCTTGAAGAATCTGGAACATATTTGAACGCGACCTTGACTGAGACAACGTCTGTCACACATGGGGGGGGGTGGAGAATGTTCTAGTCTGTTCGATAGGGGTCTCGTTACAATATTCATATACTCATCCTTCAATTTGAAAACGATTTATGCGAATTATAACTTTAATTTCTTCTATTGCAGAAACAGAAGAATTTTAATGTGCGTTTGTCTAGGTATTACGCGACATATAAATCAAGACTCATATGCAACATAAGCGTTACTTTAATGCAATTTGTGTCACATATTTGCCTTTCAAAGAAACACGATTTAATAACAATCGTAGCAGTAAAATTTTTACAGAACATATTTGCAAATTTGTACATCTCCAATACTCGCAGTGGAAGCACAAACAATATTTCTTATGTATTATGAAACAAATTTATTAACAGCTCTCAGCATTTTGGAGATTTTTGAGATTTGTGTCACTTCGAAGCATGAACGTTTAGTCTTTTATCTGGTAAGGATTATAAATATTTAATCAGGTAACACATTCAAGACGTAGCCATTTGCTTAGTAAGAAAAAGGAGTAGTTAGATAATTAAAAGCTGAATTAGTTACACTTTTATATATTTTATCGTAACACAATCTTTGAGTAAATAGTAGCTATAAAACTAAAAATAGATCAAAAATTTACAAGGTCTCTGTAGTAACGTATTCAGGCCCAACAGTATTTCTTAGAAATAAAAATGAGAAAAACAAAACAGCTTGAAAGGTAAATTATTAAGGTAAGTCAATGATTCGAGGAAAGTCGGCAGTGAACAGAGAACCTTAATGAATAATGAAATAGACAAAATATAAAGTTGAGAACATAATAGGGTTTAGTAAGGCTGAAAGAAAGGGAAGGGATTGAAGCTTTTACAGAAAAGGAACCGGACGCTCCGCGTCTGAAGGGCTCTCGTAGAAGCGGAAACAATTCATAAAATGTAAAGAACAAATATTAAAATTAAAATAATAATCTTTACATGGGACAAAATTGATGTTTAATTATTATTTATTAAAATATATTCTCTATTAAATTTTTTAGTGGATGGTTAGTGAGGATCGGTCAAAATAACACAAATTTTAACTATTTTTCGTCGACGTTTCGACAATATTTATTGTCATCTTCAGGACCTGTGTATGAAGTACAAAAGAAATGTCAAACATAACGGAACAATTAAATATTTGGGTGAACGTGTTCGTGTATGTGAGTGTGTGCGAGCGTATGTATGTATCATTGTATATGTGAAGACTTATGATAGTTTGTTTACATCTTCAAATTCTCTATTAAATACTTACCCTCCGCCCAGTTCAGCTAGAGGAGTTCAGCGATCGTAGTAATTGATACGACGTTATTAGAGTCGCGAGTTTATTATTATTATTATTATTATTATTCCGTCTGTACAATGTTTACTCATTTTCCGGAACCAAAGGTTACAGAATTTATTAAATTCTCATATTCCCCTGCAGCTTGTCCATCCAAAGATCCAATTTCTCGTTCCTTCAATATAGTCTAAATTTCTTCTATGCAGGTGATAGGTTCTTTTTCTTCCTCCTGATGGGGTCCGTTCCATAACTCTCCTTGGGAATATTTCCTGTGCTATTCTTTTCGTGTGTCCATACCATTGTAATTTTTATGTTTGTATAAAGTCACCAATTAAGTTTTTATATTCATTCTGTCCTTAACAACTTCATTTATAATTTTCTCACGTCTTGATACTCTTGCCGAACGTCTCCAAAAGTGCTCTCTGCTGTCGTTAATTATGTTCTTGTGTGTTTATTAGTAGTCCAAACTTCTGAGCCGTAAGTCATGATATTTGTAACAATGGTTTTAAATATTTTGGTTTAAGTTTCTGCTGTAATTTGCTTATCCCACAGGATTCCATTTAACGTAGATATAGCCATCTTTTCCAAATTAATTCTGGATTGTATTTCTTTGTCTTGCTTCCCACTGGCCGCATTTTTCACCCCTAAATACTTGTATTTCTACGTATATGAAATTTTTCCATGTCTTCCTCCAATATCAAGTCTTGATGAAAGTCATGTATTGCCATGTATTTTGTTTTATTCATATTTACCTTTAGTCTCCATTTCTGATATTCCTGTATCAATTTTCTAGTCATGTAATTTTCGCGAGTTTATTTGGCAACTGACAATGCATTATGTTTACGAGAGACATTAAAATTTTATAGTATGAAGTAAAAAATGTTTAACTCACTGGGTCAATTTTATTATTCGTTATGTGTAAGTTGTATCCGAAAATTCCACAGTTAGGAGAACTGCTGTAACATGATTGTGATCTTTCGTTAAAACTATTAAGAAAGTTTGTGGGTTTAGTTTGGCACATAAATGATTTGTTCTACTGTTGCAAGACCAGTGTTCATGCACTCTTTGCAGCACTGGTGTCAGAAGTGGGGTGTGAGATGGCCATTAGTGTGGAAAACTTAGAGAAGAACGTACAAGTAAGGGACTTTACGGTGGAGTGACAAGTGACCTGTGATTTGTTTTTCGAAAAATGGATACGAGTTAAGTGTATAATGCCTTTTAAAAGTACAATAATAGACCAAAAAGAAGAAAACGGAAAATGAGAAAACTCACTAGTTTCGAAACAGAAATGGCATCAGAACTAACGCTTACAAGAAACGGACAAACAGAAAACCGACAGGATGAGAAATAAGCGTAAACAAGAGGCAGTACGTTGCCTATGGCGTGTTGTAAACATGATGATGATGATGAAATTCATTGTACGCATTAATTAATTAATTAATCGTTAATTGTCTTCTTTATTCTGTACCATTTTTTGTTCACTTTTACATAGTGTCTCGAATTATAAATTTCTATACGTGCTGTCAGATATACGTCGAATGCAGAAGGCAGCAACAAGAATTTTCTCGCCTGCGTTGCATTCAAAAGGTTTTGGGTTGAAACAATGTAACGAATAGAAAACAATACACGATAGATCCTTTCGCATCAATGGAGTTGAAGAAGACTCGTATTTTGTTTTGCTGAATTCAACAGTTTGTTTTGTTTTGTTTTGAAATGTAAATCAGAAGAAGACGTCTGTTGGAAAACGGTATTGATCGCAACGACGTTCAGTATGTACAGTTGTACAGTGCTATACAGTCAAACATGTTTACTGTACTTTGTTAGTTGACAAATTTGTGCTATCAGCTCTGCTGCAGGTAGGACAGGAAATGTGGAGCAGCAGAGTTTGAAGTTAAACTGATCGTGTGAGCAAACAAAGTTTACTTAAACAGTAGATGTGATCAGGTTATAAAGGAATGTGTTATGTGTCTTCAACTAAAACATGAGTTTGCACTTAATGGCTTGTATCTAACTGAAGAATATATATTACGCTATTATTACGACAGCAAATGAATTCTTGAAATGGCTATTAGATACTAAATGTTATTGGCTATGCATTATTTAATATTTATAGCTTGATTGCTTATAACGAACCGTGTATGTACAAAGGAAAACGGCATTTTAACATAATATTTTAGCAATAATGAAATTTAATGTATTTTGAGAAAACTTTTGTATTTATTGAGTGTCGTATTGGCCATCTAATTATTGCTTTTGCACGTCTTCAAGCATCTTCAAGGAGGATCAGGCACCTAATGTACACAATGTATATACCTGCTGGCCATCTCCGCACTCTCTCTATTTGTCTCTTCACATCTTTTGCGCAACTGTCTCTGTGCTTTTCCCATAGCGTTAGAGATTCCCCCACCTGACAAACCACTAATGTAATGGCAAACAGCTCTCGGATATTGCAAAGGGAGCCTGAGAGGGGATGTTCCTCCAGTCGACGGAAATGTAGGATGGACTACTCCCGCCACGGTTTTTAAGGCAGTAAATGATGTGGGGCCTTCCACTACGTGCAAGAGGAAGCGTAAATAGTATCACTCAGCATTGCCGAGGATAGACACCGTACACTCTGGCCAGAACCTTAATTCTTCTTCACTTCTGAGTAACCTGACACCTGGCACATACTTCCATTGTTTCCTCCTGCATAGCCTATTATTTTTTCATGCGTACTATTAAGTAACTTCACAGTAGAGGAGAGTTCTTGCGAATAAACTAACTTTGCGTAGATCAAAATAGCGAAGAGTGTAGTTTTCGGAGGGTTGTTGATCCTTTCGGTTACATTATCTTCCGTAAAATATATTCCTTGCCGTACTAAAGGTACTTAAGGCAAGGTACATAACAGGAGAAAACCGTTATGGATGGAGAAGCCTAGAATGCGCCAGGCTGCCTCAGCTACAAAAGCTCCTTGCAACATAAAAGGATACGTTTTCCTGGTCGGGTGATAAATCTCTTCATCTTCTTCAAGTGCAACACTTCATCGTCATTAAGCATTGACTTCTCCGATTGCCTCAGTCGAGAGGCTTGATTAGTTTCAGCGATGCGCTTACTTTAAAACAACAATGGCGTTTCCTATCGGATGGAGCAGAACGTTTCCCTTTTGTAGACCTCCAGAAAACCATAAAGTTACAGACAGACAGACGGAAGATGCACGGGTTGGTCTTGCGCCCTGGTTTGTTTGCGTTGTCCAGGTCGGAGCTCGATGAACGCCAGGTCATTACAATGCAGCTCGGTCGTACTCTCGGCACAAGCTCTTGGGGTGCAGTCCACGAATACACGATGTGCGTGTATGTCCTGGGATATCTCGCTTGTGTAACGATCCAGCCAGTCGCCAGCCATGAGGCGCGCCTCCTCCCCCCCTTAAGGCATCGTCCGCAGGAGCTTAGAGGTGCGCTGGTGCAGTCGATAAGCTCGACCTCTCGGAGGCAGTCGTCTATAACTATGGGTTGGCACTACAGGGCGAATGGCTCCCGCAATTAGGCATTCGCACACATCGCGTTTTCCCATGCCCAGGCGAGACGGTAAGGCAGGTGCTGACTGGGTGTTAAGAACCCTGTGCTGTCTACCGTAATGATGGCAGACGATATTTATAACATCAGCGTGCCGCGCAGCCTAGTGATGTGCTTGTCTATAGAGGCAGGATGCAAGGAACTCAATATGGTGTGGTGAGGGGGCGGTCAAAGGGCTTCTTGTTCTTGTGGATTATTACGCGGGACCGTCTAGCAGCTCCTGAGGGCGCATAACGCGACGATGGGGCGGAGCATTGCTCATACTGTCGATAAAGTTATAGCGGCAAGGGTTAATTTTATGAAAATATTTCTTAACTCGGGTGCTGACTTCCTCTGTTTATATGATAATAAATACTTGGATTTCGTTGTCCATGACGTGTCCGTTACTTAACTAAATATAATTATTTCACTACGACTCGGAACACAAAATTTTTTATGGGTAAAAACGTAAACGTTTTACCTTATAACCTGAACCGGTTTTCTCTTTTAAAAAGCTCCTTCAGAGGTTTCAAAAGATAAAACCGGTTCAGGTTATAAGGTAAACTTTTACGTTTTTACCCATAAACGTTTTGTGTTCCGAGTCGTAGTGAAATAATTATATAATAAATAATTCAAGCATCTGTAATTCAGTGTCATAAATGCTAAGATAATCTTTATAAAAATAAACACTAACTTAAAATTTATAAATGTAAATTAAACCATGACTTAAAAAATACATAGATTTTAGAATTATAAGTAAAGGGATGACACAATATATAATTGAAGCAATACAGTCTTTATGTGGAGAAGAAAATCTTAATACAAGCAGGTAAACCGAGAACAGCTCCTAGAGTTGGCCTGACCAATTGTGGAGTAAGGCAAGGGTGTCCATTATGACATTCTCTTTTTAATTTATTTTATTAACGATGTCACACAAAACTGGCAATGTGTCTTTCAAAACATTTTATGATTGGTCACTCTACAATTGACACTTCGTTGTTTGCGGACAATCAGGCTATTCTGTCGGACTCTGAAAACAGGTTGCAGATGGGTATACATTTGTTAAATCGAAACTGCAAAGACCCTGGATTGCAAATATCCACACTTAAGACCAAGGGAACTGGTCGCGTAGGGGCAAAAATTGTTATAGATGGTACTGTCCTGGAACAAGTTAGCAATTTTCAATACCGGGGCTACAGTGTGTCTTAAAATGCAAGCAACGACCTTGTGAATAAGTTGAATACATTCAACTTTATGTGCGGGACCATTAGGTAAAAACCATTAAGGCAGCAAGTAAAGGACCACGCCTTAAATTCTACACTTCTTTACGGGTCTGAGAATTGGACTTTAACCAAAGGCAGTCGCATCCAAGCGGCTGAAATGAGATTTCTCAAGCACGTGGCAGGGTATACTCTCCATGATCATAAACGAAACATAAATATATGGCAGGAACTGAATATTATGAGTATACTCGACAGGATTGGCCAGTATCGGCTGGATTAGTGAGAACATCTTTGCCGAATGGATGACCGCCGCATCCCCAAACAACTATGGAACTATAAGCCGAGGGGACGGAGAGGTGTGGGACGTCTGAGGAAGCGCTGGAGTAAACAGTTCTAATCTTTGCCTATTTGAGACCGGAACAAACCATCCTTACTTTGATCCATGAAGATGATGATAATGTATCAACTTTAGTAAGTACGTTGTATTACATAGCTCTTGCGCCGCAGATGACAGATGTAAACATTTATGTCAAAACAGCAGTGCCTTAAAACAACTTACAAAACACAAAGGCATTTACGAACGGCTAAACCTACATGTAGTGTAATATAAATTACAAATTTAAAAATAAAAATAAAAATAAATATAGATATGTGTTATGTGTAGATTTATAGATTTGTCCTTCTGTAAGCCCCACTGTTTGGTTTAGTCAATTTGTAATATAATTTCAAATATAATAATAAATAAAATATAAAGATATAGATAATAAGAATTGTGTATGTTGTCTGAATCTCGGTGTTGAACTCGCCGATGATACAGCTCCACTTTGGATTCACCAAATACAAAGAATAGATTTAATATAAATATGTTTTATAACTAAGTGTGACTGATTGATAAATAACAAATAAATCAAACTTTATAAATTGTGAAATTTTTTTTGTCTGATATTGAGTTTTGATTTAATTATTTAATTTAATTAATTAATAGTTAATTAATTAATTGAGTGTGTAATTTCCTTAGATATCTATTCTCTCACTGTAAATTAATTTTTGTTAAAAAAAAATAATAGTAACATTAATTATAGAAATAAAAACAATTCTTGTCACTGAGTAATGATTTTCGTTTATTAACATTCAAAATTATGCGCCAGTCAAACTGCGCATGACCAAGGCATTGGCTATTATTTGCTCCAGTCGGTAGTGAAAAAAATCAACAAATATATTTTTACAAGGTTAGATTTGTGGTTCTTTTAACGAGTCGAAATGGTCAGAGGGCAAGGAACAAGATACATTCTTAACAGGTATTCTTAAACTAAATGGTAATAGCTGAAATAGAACAAAATTGTTATTGAAATTGTCAATTAAAAAAGATTGAATTGCGAACCAAATCGATGAAATGACGCCACTCCTTTCAAGCTGGCCGTGCACTCGTGCTGGTTAGAAAATCAAGTATGGCCGACGTCGCCTCGATTTTAAACTGCTATGCTGCTGGAATTGGCTGAGCTTCTCCCGCAGAAATAAAATGATATTCCCTTTTCTGCGAAGTGGTGTTGGTCCAGGAATATAGTGTAGAGTGTCCTCTCGTCTTCTGCGATGTCGTTTTCGTGATGGATTTCTTGTGTTGTGTCCGGTATTCAAATATGTGTATTGGTGTTCTGTGAATCTTGTCCAAAATTGTTCAAAATGGCTGTTGAGTTCTTGTGTTGAGTTTTATGGTGTTATTACTGTGTTTTGGAAATTTGTGAAGCGTTAGAAATTGATAGTTAAGGTTATTTTCACTTTTTTGATCGTCTCCGTTACACGCCGCATAACCACACTTGGTTTTATACAAATTATTCTGTTTTCAGTACTCTGCTAACACATTTCCAACTATTCGGTTTCACGATTAACAATAGACTAACAGACGCAACGTCGTCGTTTTAGGGTAATTTGTGCTATGTCTTTTTCCTCTTTATATTGTTTAACTATAAAAATATCTGTCTAAGACTTGGTTCACCATCTAAATATACATAATAAGTTTTCTTATTTTTTACTGTATTTCAAATATTTTTTAATTTTACATGAATCTAACTATTCAGTAATATTGATTAGTTAATTTTACATCTTTTGATATATAGCTGGGTTTGTTTCAAGCTCATTTAAGACCAAAAAGTACAATTTTATATAATGATTGTATGCCTCATATTTTGTACAAATTTAGTGTTTTAATGGTTTTTAATTGTTTTTTCTTATAATATTTCCATGGAATATACTTAATAACTCCGTGATTACTTTGCTGTTAACCATTTGGTTGTTAAAACATTTCAATATTAATTAATTTACTGTTTAGTCTGATTTGATTACTATTATAGGCCTATTATTATCTGTTTCCAAAAGAAGTTAATTTCCTTTCCTTTGTCATTCTATTTGCTAGTAACTGTATCTGTATTAATTATATTTTCAATTTCTGTATTGTATGTATTGAATTCTATTCCTATTACATAGATTGATTCTCTGATAGATAATTTTTGGTTTATATGCCAGTCTGTGTTTTCTAAAATGGTGTCTTAGCTGGTCTGCTTGTACATTATATATGCTTTACTGTTTTGAATAAAATTATTACATTTTTATGTCCTACTTGCCTCTCTGCCTTACACAATGGAAAATTAAATGACATGATTTTAAAATACAATGAAATATCTTGTATCTACTAAACCTTCTTTATAATAATAACATCATTGAACCATAACATAAACATCTTATGCCTAATTTTCTCTATACTTAGAATTATAATGAGAACATATTATTATCAGTCTTTGGCTGTCCTTTGTTTTTATGTTTCATTTTATCACAACCTTATTCTATTAAAATATCTTATTCCTAGTAACCATTTCAGTTATTCACTGTCTCTTTGAATTACTCTAACTATTTTGATAATACATTAATATAAAAACATCTTATAACTACTGACACTTGCAGTTATTGACTGTCTTTTGTGTTCCCTATACTTAATTTGTTCATACAATAAAATAAAAACATCTTATACCTATCATATTGTTATTATGCCTAAACACTAAAACACTTTTATTATCTAAATTACACTCAGTCATTAGACTGTCTCTTTAGTTTTTATCTAGTATTTCCTACACTAATAGTAGTCTGTTTTAATATATTTTTTATATCACACTTTATTATAATGTGTCCTTTATTTTGGCTACACTAATAGTAGTCTGTTTTAATAGTTTCTTGACATATTATTCTTACAACTAGTATACAATTTGGTTTTCTGGGATTGTATCTTGTAACTTGTTCTGGGTCTACATATATCAGTTTTAATTTTGTTTCATGGTATGTATTACATGATTATCATTTTTTGGAATATCTCTTCCTGGTTCTGGTCTCTTTGTGGGAATCTTGATATATTTTGTCCCTTTTTCAATATTACCTTAGTAGTTTCTGGTCTTGTGGTTTCTCTGCATCTTGACCTTATTATTTTTCCCTTATTAATATGGTTTCATCCTTTTATTTCCTTTTTTATGGTCCTTCCCTTTTTTACTGCTTCCCCAATCTACTGGGTATACTGCTGGTTTAACTGGTTTTTACATAGTAAGTTATTTTAATCAATGGTTTTCTTTGTATTTTTCATTTTTATTAACATTTTATTGACTTAATATACAGTTTCTAGTGTAATCCTTAAAACAATTTATTCTTCTCACTCACTATGGAACTTTTTCCTTTATTTATGTTGCATTAAGTCAAATGTTTAGCGTGATAATTTTGTTATGTTACAGTAGGCTTTGACACGAATTACATTTTAGATAATGGCGTATTCAGTGTGCTTTTAGACCCTAAACAAAACACATTTGCCACTAATGTGCACTATTCCGCTTTTACACCAGCAGTGAATTCGAGTCTATTTTACAACTGCAACGTCGTTCAAAGCCGAGTAATTTGTTGTTTGAAATTTTACATTATTGGTGGAGAAATCCGTGGTAGTGGAGACAACATTTTTTGAATATAATTTGTGTGATGGAGTGAGGTATTGAATACATTTACTATTTCTTTTAAAATTTTAGGATGAGAATAAAAATTATTTATATTTATGTAGAGTAAATCCGACATAGTAAATTTCCGTTCTTGTCGGTAAATTTCCATTTGACCACCGCGAAAGCAAATTTCTCTTCTCTTTATACAAAGGTTAGCCTATACTGTCTATAAATTGCTAGTGTATTTCAGCTCAAATGCATAGTAGTATTCAAATACCGGACACTTTTTAAAGTTAGCCTATACTGTCTATAAATTGCTAGTGTATTTCAGCTCAAATGCATAGTAGTATTCAAATACCGGACACTTTTTAAAGTTATAGAAACTTTTTCTTTTAAATTATCTTGTAGCAGCTGACCAATCCCTTCTCAGCAATAAAGAGCAATTACATTTTGATACGACATTACCGAACAATCTACATGTGTCTCGAATGTTCCACAGGAATCCGGCTGTAGTGTTGTGTTGATGCATTGCGTCCTAGTGTAGAGTTGATGCGCAGTGTATGGAATATTCTGGATTTTCGACGGGGTATAAATACAAGTACTCAGCGACGCTCAGTTCAGTTTGAGATGCAAGTTATTGTCGGTCGATTACTATGTGCGTTCAAGTGGTTATTAGTGAAAATAAAGTATTGTGGCGATGTGTTATGTGTTTTATAATCGTGCAGGACAATTTGTAATAGAATTGTGTTGTATATTAGTTGACATTTTATTGCGTGTGAACAATTTTTTTAAATTTATTGTAAGAGACCATCTTGTTGATTACAAACTGTTTTATTGTGATAATTAAAGCTGGTGCTTAGTGACGTAATTGGTGTCTTGTATTTTGTTTTCCACTGTACCATACGACGATCATTAGACCATCGTAACAATATTAATTGCATCTTTCATGTAGAATAAGTGCTGAGATTTACTGGAAAAATATCATCTCTCTCAGTAATAACTATTGTATTCAATATGATGCTCTTTATTTAGTGTAGATTTTCATTGTCCATGCGCATCCATTCCACAATAAAATTTTTTTCAGCGCGTTTCAACTCATACAAAAAAGGACAAGTCTATGTAATTAAAAATTTTAATTAAAGGTTTTGATTTTTCCAGTCCTATTCAAATTTTAAAGAATACTGGTCTCGGTAGCAAATGCAATTAATTGAAATCACCGGTGTGTAACGTTTTGATCGCTCTGAAAACGGCAACGTGTTAATTGAAATGGCAATTTTAATTTACTAGCCGCTGAAACCACGCGTTCAACTTTTGGATTTGTTCTCCTGCAATACTAAACTTTGTTACCGTGTTTCAAACTGTGGGAATTGTAATTGTTTATTATTGTTTGTCCTTACTTGTTCACATACAAATTATCGTTAGAAAAAAGGAAACGGATTTTGTGTGCAGAAATTAAAATTAAAATGTAAGTGTTTGTGCCAATAAAATTAAGTTGATGGATATCTCAACTTAAAGCATGTAAATTATTATGCAATCAGACTTGTTTTTATAAAAACGTGCAAACATTTTGTTTGAAGCTCATTATTTTAGTCTTGCACAAATTATATTCACTTAAACACATACACAACTGTACGCGCACATAGAAGTGCGCGTTTATTATTTCTTATGTTTTTTTTTTTTTATAAATATGTAACAAATATCCGTGGAACTCAATATTAAAAACACAAAGTCGGCGTGAACATATACCTTCCCGTTTCATATTTCATACAAATACTTTTTACAACTCTGATCCTTTTTGGTAAATATTGTTCATTTTTAAAACGTATAATATAAAAATAACATTTATTTATAATAATACAACAAATTAATAAAGTAATGTTTTTACTACAGTTTCTTGGCAATACCAAGTTTAAAGTAATAAAATTGGAGTGTCTCTCGTAAAATTATTACTTGAAAACCAGGTTAAAGAACTGTGTTACAATTTTAAAATACTGCATTACTCAAACAATTTGGAAACTCTAATATAATATAAAATTCTGTTTATATTGATAAATACAGTCAGATTTAATTTGCTGTCGAGAATATTTCAACATAATAATACACGGTAGACTTCGTGAGTATTGAATACCAGGATGAGAAAATCTACAAAAATGACCAGGAAACAATCCTGAAGACTTCACTGAAATCAAGAAGATGAAATCAAACGCATTACAATAAAGCGACGAACAACAAGAGCTTTTCAACAAAAGGGATGCGAAGAAATATTTCTTAAAATTTCTTACTTTTTGCAAAGTAAGTTGATTACCTGATAAATATAAATGCACAGAGGATCACATTGCCTTATAACAAAAAATGAAAATGTATGAATTTTTAAAAAATTATTTTGAATTCTGTAGGTGACGTTTTAATTTCTCACCACGATTCGGAAAAGCAATTGTCTACAGAACTTGTATAAGCTTGTAAAATCCGGACACCTCTTCTCTTTTAGTGTTAGGAATAATTAATAATTTTATTAACGTGTTTTCAGTATAGGCTTATACATAGTTAATTTCAATATAAAGAATGCAAATTAGCCTATATTAAAGAGTTTTGTAATAACAAAAAGTAAAACAAGAATGAAAAGAAATAAGAAGCAATCTACAGGTCCGTGGCGTTTTCGAAGAGAAGATATTCGATGGCTTTTCAATCCGTCATTAGCTTATAATACGTTCGTTCTAAACCAAAACAGAACCTTGAAATAGTAAAACTAGTTAATAATTTGTTTAAGTTGTATACTTTTTGGGTGCGGATACACACGAGGCTGAAAGGTCCAGACTTTTACAAGTCCGGGTGGATGAATACAGAGTCCATTTTAGAAAAGGAAACACTATGAACTCAAAGACAGTTGAAAAGTTATAAATAAACCAATTAGGAATGTTTAAAAGATTGTGGTAATTTTTAGTAATGAGCACAACATTCTTTAACACAAATACAAGGAGGCCTGTTCACGTATGCGGTTTTAACAATTAGCAACGTCTCTCTCATAAGAAAAAGTGTGGTGTGTTTTAACAACAGGAGGTAAAGTCGGGGTGTCAGCTGGCGATCTTTGTTCGATTGTCAGTGAGTCTACTTACTTCCTGAACTGGTTTACAACTACCACTTCCAGTAAGCCTTCCTTACTGGGCTTCTTTACATGGTGACATCGGTCCTTAGGTTTCATGTTGAATCCAATAATGGAATCAGTAAGTATTAAAGGAACATAGATTTATACTAAATATTTAAGTCTGCTCCTACAAGTCGACATTAATAGAAGTCAGGAGAGAGTGCCACTATTTTCCAGTCACTGGGTATTCTCCCAGCAATTCTTGCCTCATACACAAATAGCCTAATAAGCGTTAAATGATTTATAGTTTTAATAAAACTGACACACTTAGCGATTTATTATCTATAGATATTACAGATATCAAAAAAGTGATTCTTAAAACACTTAGTTGACTTTACAGCAGCTAAAATATACAAACACAAAATAACAGAGTAGATTCAACAGTAGGCTTCGCACTTGTGACGAGACGAACTTAACTACAGCAATAATTGAGTGTCAGCCAGCGGCTTAGAAGTGTGCAATGGAATTGCAAATGTCGTGTATAACAATAACAAACAAACAGAGCGAAATAAACATTTCTCATTTTAAATGCTAATAAAAGCTCCTCCTTTACTTTATGCACGAGGTTCCTAATTCTGGATTCTATAAGGTATACAACTATATGGTACTGCAATTTCATTTAGTAAAAGACCTTTGTAAAATAGGTTCTTAAATCTTACACTGTTTATTAATGGGGGCAGGAAATAGGAATGTGCTACGGCGATAATGTGTTGCTTTTATAAGTCAAAATTTTTGATAATTCATTTACAAATTATATATGCGAATTACAAATTTCATTGTAATTAATAAACACAAATGAAAAGTAAACGCGAGTAAGAAATATATAACTTTACCCCTTCCACTCACGCTCTCTCTCTCTCTCTCTCCTCTCTTTGTCTTGGGGATTCCAGCTCTGGACTTTGTACTCAGGTGTCATATACAGGTAACAATTGTACTTTGTAAACGTGTCATATACAGGTAACAATTGTACTTTGTAAACCAACAATGTTTTATCAAATTAACGAAACGTATGGCCAAATACACCTTTCATATACGTTATAGTTTATTAATCTGGGGGCGAAGGCAGTGATCTGACGGTGTTACAAGACAGTTGGTAGTGTGGCTTATTAGTTTGTAGCCAAGACTGAGATAATTCCTTTTTAGTTAGCTGTGAAAGCGGTTTCGTTTTGGGGTTTGCGTCGTTGGAAACAGTTGACTGCTCTGGTGTGTGTTTTCACAGATGTGTACATTAACCATATGGAGCAGTGAGTCTGTAGATAGTGTGACAATAAATAAAGCGTGACAGTGACTCTATGAAAAGCGCGACGGGTTGACGGAAGTAGAATATTACAATTACGTTAACCTTTTACTGTAGAGCTGAGGCTTTAGAAAGTCCACGTTGTTGACGTTTTTAAACTAAATCATAAATTATTGTTTCCAGCATTATGTATACAGCTTTCAGCATAAGTTTTACATTGTCTGTAATGTTTTATACTGTGTTGATGTTAATACAATGCTTTCCTACTTACCTTACAGTCATAATGAAACTAAACAGATACCACTATATTGATTGATGACTCGTTGGAGACTTGGTTAAACATATTTAGATGGAATGAAATACGTTCAGGAAAGAGTATAGTGACAATATAAATTTCATTAGAGGGAATTAGATGTATGTTACAATGTACGATCGTTTTGCAGTAAAGCTACCTCCTGAAGTGCTAGTAGAACTATTAAATGAGAAAAACTAATTTTGAGTATCCAGAGTGAATTGCCTTTCATTGATTTTCTCATAAAAACGAACAACACAGGCCTGTCATAAAATTGTAATGTAAAAATGCAACTTATATAAAATTTCTTTCTGCTTACACCGGATCAAATCAACAGAGTCGTTAATGCAGATTAAATATGACTGTATTATTGTAGCAGTACATTTTTTACATCAAAAAAAGGAACAACGTTTAATGTAATAATTTTTATTGCAGTTCATTAGACTAGTGCTAGACAAATACAAAATACGTTAATAGCAACAATTCAAAACACTTGTACGTATTAAAATTTTTGCATTGTTTTAAAAAGTAAACGAGTATATATTTTAGGTAACAACGATTTACAGAGGGCCTATGTGTCCATTACGAGAAGTGGCAAGAGAGTACCCGTTGACAATACAGACCTAAACCATGGCCTTCAAAAGGTAAATATCCATTGAGGACTGAGGACTAAGATAGTTATTAACAATAACACTTTAGAATAAGTGAGCCGTTTCAAATATCTCGGCTGTGCAGTAAACTATGAATCTGAATATAATGTAAAAGAGAAGATAAATAAATATAGGAACATTTGTGGTACGATTCATAGAAAATATGGAAATAAAACAAGACACAGCAAAAGGATTAAATTTTATAAGACAATTGCAATACCCACATTGATTTACGCAAGTGACGCGTGGGTCATGATAAAAAAGGAAAACGGCAAGATTCAAAGTGCTGAAATGCAGTTTTTTCTTCGAAATACTTTAAGTTATACACTGCAAGTTATAATAAGGAATGAGGATATCAGAGCAGAAGTCGAAGTAAAGGACATAAATAAAATTATTTCAATTTACAGAAGACAATGGAGGGATTATCTGCAAAGGATGGCAGAGGATCGATTGTTGAAAGCGGAACTGAAGTATAAAGCAATTGATAGAAGAGATGTGGGTCGTTCGAGGATGAGATGGGTGCCGGAACAGGTTTATATAACCTCATCCTTGAATAAAAAGAAGAAGAAGAAGATGATTTTTGGGTAACAGTTTTGTGTAAAATAGAAAGTTTCTTTATCTTGCCAATAGTTAAACAAATTATACTGTTCATTTATTTAGTTATAGGGATAATTAGATAATTTTAAATAAATTATCTCATGGAATGAAAATAATTTATAGTCTGATATATTAAATTAACAAAAAGTGAGTTAATGTACACTTTTGTATGAATGTAGTTTACGGTATTATATAAAATTTCATTAACATTAACTTAAATGTAGACATTTTCAAACGCTATAGCTTACAACAGGAAGTCGTAAAACCCTTTCCGGTCCCTGTAACTATAAACCTTTACGTTTTTATTACATTCTTTAAAGCGTTGGTAGACATAAAAATAAATCTCTCTCCATCTCTATTTCCTTTTACAGATTTTATGGTTTATTTGATTCTACTCTACGATTTAGTGCTTCCCAAAAGACATATTTTATTAACGAAATTGAATCTATTGACTTTGATTTCAGTAATATCTTTGACTAACTCCAATTTATTCATAAATAAGAAAATCTATTCCTTCATTTATATTTACATAATATGTAATTAACCTTTCACCGTACCGTGATATTTTTTCACCTTTTTACTATTTATTATTTTCATCAATAGAATAACTACCCTCTAGTTCCAGAATAACTCTTTGTTTTCCAGCTCCTCCACAAAAGTAAGTATAAATACTCTCTTTGAGCTGATTTCATCGTAATATTGTTACGAAATACGGAACGTTCTGGTACAATGGAGAACGTTGTTTTACGCGTTTCTCGTTTTCCTCAGACGTGCGTCTTTCTGGCAAGGTCGCACTGAAGCATCCTCTAGAGTTTTCGAGTACTTGTTAAGGACGCATATAATGGAAATCTGCAGGGTATAAATACACAACAGCTGCCGCATCTCCAAACAACTATGAAACTATAAGCCGAGGGGACGGAGAGGTGTGTGACGTCCGAGGTAGCGCTGGAGTGACCAGCTGTAATCTTTGCCTACTTGAGACCGGAACAAACCGCCCTTGGTTTAATCCCTGAAAATGATGATGATTACTGTTCACGTTTAAAGCATATTTTTTAATTATACTTCTACGCATTTCGTTTCCTTACCAGATCGTCGACATAAATGTTAATATGTGACATACTGCACCCTCGTCTGAATCTTTAAATCTGTTGCTACAAGTCGAGGTTAATGAAAGTCCGGAAAGAGTGAAAATATACCGAACCATATTGCAGAGCACAATCAAAAATTATTATTGTGCGGGACTCTATAAGGTGACATTATTATTGCGTATGGACAAATTTAATTTAAATTATTGTACGGTATAATCTTGTTAAATAACTTGTTGTTTTCAAACTGTTAATTGTGATTAATTAAAGGTAGTGATTAGTGACTTAATTGATGTCTTTATTTTTTTTTCCACTGTACCATACGACGTAGAAATATTTTTCTTGCTTGACGTCCTCAGAAGCTCCTAGTGGCAGTTGAAAGACCCTGTCGAAAGGTCTAACAGCCGGCAACTCTTTCAGGAGGGTTCTTAGGTATTTAATAGGTTCTTGCAACCGCCATTCACCGTTTCTGGGGACGATCCAAGTTTCCAGATTTGCACTCAATCGAAACGTAAAGCAAGAAGACTATTACGATGGGAGCAGTGCGTATATAGTATTTACCCGTAAGAAATCACCCATCGTTTAGAGGTTTTAAAGAAATGTATGTATCTATGTAAAATTTGATCATGGTTTTACAATTAACCCCTACCCTAAACTGAAGACGTCCTTTCTCCTTTCGACAGAGACAGAATGATGAAGAAGTGAACAGACTTGTAAGTCGTAAGAGACTTGAATATAAAAAGCTCCAGACAAGATATGATAACAAAAACCAACCTAAAATATTTACACAAGGAAAGCCGATATTAGGTACGAAGAATGGCACCTTTCTTCGTTGTTTGCAAATGGATGCTAACCGAATATACTTCTCGTTTTACAAAACTACGCTTGCACCAACTAAACTAGTTTGATGAACTAAACTATGCAACTAAAGTATGCTTGTCAAAGAAACTAGTAAAATGACGAATTTCACAAGAATGTGTAGAGCGTATAAATTGTATAATTTTTTTTACAGAATTATTCACTTTTAACAGGTTTTCTATTTCAAGTCAGTAAAAAAGCTTTTTAAAACTTAAACTATTTAGTAATGGTGACAAGAAATAGAAATGTGCTACGCCGGTAATGTGTTTTTATTTACTGATATCGTTTTCATTAAAAGTTTTTGATAATAAATTTACAAATTATACATGCAAATTACAAATTTTATTGTGACTAACAAACAAAAATCAAAAGTAAATGTGAGTGAGAAATACATTTTCTACACACACGCACACAACATTGTCGGTAAACCTACAATGTTTTGTGAAATTAAGGAAATCTATCACCAAATACATCTTTGCTACAACTTACATTTTATTAGTCTTGGGGGGGGTGGGTGTGGTTTGACAGTGCTACAAGACAGCTGGTTATGTGGCTTACCACGTTGTAGCTATGACTGAGATAATTCCTTTTTAGTTAGCTCTAGATCTGTGATAGTGGTTTGGTTTTGGGGTTTGCTTCGTTGGGAACAGTTAACTGCTCTCGTTTCACACAATGTGATTGTGCGTGTGTGTGTGTGTGTGTGTGTGTTTCACATACATTAGCCATATGAAGCAGTGAATCTGTAAATAGTGATTATTATTTTCTATTTTACCATCGATTCTCTACTGTTCTGTAACGATATGTTTGTTATCTGTATGTAGATTGTCAATAACAAGTGCCTTTAATGCCGTCATTTTATATTGTGAAGCGAAGTGATGAACTTATTCATGCGACACGAGAATTTAATAAAAAAAAAAAACAATAAAAGGTTACATTGAAGTTAAACGACGTAGAATAAAAAAGAGTCTCCAATAAACGACACAGATTATTATTGGTGATGTGAGTTGTAATTCTTATGAGCAGTTGAAACGGAAAGCACAAAAGAGACAGGCGAATCTACACTAATATAGTAGTACCTCTTTTTTGAACATACAAAACAGGTTTATTACACAGCATTTGTGTAAAATATCAAATATAGTAAAATCGGTTCAGTCTATAAGTAAACATTTTTCGAGGGTACATGAAAATTTCTATAGACACTAGGAACCCCGTAGTTGCTAGTAGTGTGGGAATCTAACCCACTAAAAACACCTCCATTAATGCTGCAACTCAGCAAGCTCATCCAGCAGCTACTCCTTCATGTTTCCTTCACGGGTGATGCGGTGAAACCCAGTGGCTAATACCAAGATTATTATCCTTCTCTCTCGTCGAGTTTTACCTATACATATTAATTTATTTCTATTGCGATACCAGATAATGTGGCTTCTGTCTTTCGAGTCGCCTCAGAACGTGTGGAGCTTCTTCCACCACGTCTCGCATGATCATGGTTGTCTGGATATTTTTGTTATTATCTCACTGACATATTCTACATTGACGTAAGCATTTTCTAAACAATGTTTTGATAACGCGTATTTTCGTGATATTACCGTTTACTATATTGGGATTCATTTCAGGATGTTATCACACGTTTTTCAACCACTTTGAAGGTAATAATGTTGATTAGTCTTAACCTCTTTTTTCTTTTGTAAAAAACCAACTCGACCCAGGCCAAATTCTAGATTTGCCAGTGATTGTTACATGTGTAATTTCAACTAGTGGCGAATTTATTGCAGAGATACATACAGAACATCAACAAACTTCCTACCTGTAACAACATTGAATGAATAAATTACGTGTATCACACAGACGAATATTGACAGCAGCTGTGCGGACTTTTAATAGATATTGTTTCAACGGTCTAACTGATCGGCGTATGGCACTGTGGAAAACAAAATACAAGACACCAATGATGTCACTAAAAACCAGTTTTAATTATCACAATTTACAGTTTGTAATTAACAAAGTTATTCAACAAGATTATACTCGTACAATAAATCAAATTAAATTTGTCCACACGCAATAATAATGTCAAGTAGTAGAATCCCGCACAATAATCACTTTTCACTAATAGCCACTTGAAACGAACTGAGTAATCGCCCAAAGTAAAACTGAAAACAAAGCGGTAGGTGTTGGATATTTATAGGTTGCTGGGTTCCATTAATATGTGTCCTTAACAACCACTCAAAAATTCTAGAGAATACTTCAGCGCAGCCTTGGCAGAACACACACCGGCAGGGCTAGTCGAGAAGCTGGTAGAACGTCACCATCGGACACACGAGAACGTTCCGCATTTCGTTACAATATACTAACAAAACCACAAGTTTAAGCTTAACTGCTGGGTAAAATATTTTAGGAAATAATGAGTTATTGCCAGTATTATATGTATAATCTTTCTCGTTTTACCTTAGCTTCTGTCGAGTTTACACACAAATTATTGATGCCGTTTACAGGTGTTTTAACAGCAAACAAATGGCCTTGTCATCCCTTACTAATAAACAACAGTTGTATGGTGGCGACTGCATTAGATTGCCGCTATTAAGAGAACACGTATTAAGTGACACTAGTATTGAAAATTGCTGTATGTTATACATTATACACTAATTTGATGTTTATTTGATGCTCAGGCCATCATTTGGCTTTCACAAATCGGTATCTACTTTATTGCTTTATATACAAAGATGGGTGTGCAGGGAAGTGTAAATTCTGTTTAACCCTGACGTCATAACGGTACTTGGACTCGGGACCATGAACTAAGGCGAAAGACAGAGAAGATCTTATTGCGCCGAGAGAGACAGGGCGATTTACTGCGATGCTGTCAGACTGTTTTCGTCAACTGTCACTTTCGTCTACCGATAGGCGCTTCTCGCCTGGCATTTAGCGAAGCTGGAACAAGCTCTGGTTTCTGACTCCGCCCTCGCTTGAAGAACTGATACACACAAAATACAATTTCCCCAGCTTATCTCTGCAACAGTTGGCGTGTCTTCTCTTTGTCAGCTACATCTAGCAATAAGCTAACTAATAACACTCACAAAACTAAAACACTAAGGCAAAAATATTTAAAAAATCGTCAACAAATATCGCTAACGCCATACGAAGTGCGGTCACGCAGAAACGAATGACTGACGCGTATTGGCTCACACGATCACGTGATACTGTGTTGCTGGAGCGCAGCCGAGCCTCATCGCCTTCCTTCGTGCTTCAGAGTCTAATACACCTTACAGTGGGCACATGTCTACAAAATTCGACGCCCGTACTCTAGTTTTGCGTTCACTGCGCTAAATTCCAACACATTTACGCAGCTGTCTTGCGCTACCGGCGTAAATAGTGGTGTGGCAAAGTCCTACAAACACGTGAATCCCCGAACGCTCATAAAATTTTTTTTGCGAATTCAAATACATTTAATATCGTGATATAGGCAAACAAACTGCAGTCGTTAAGGTAGCGTGTGTACATGAATATTGTGCACAGGACAAGTGCAGCAATGTCACCGTCGACTGCATTTACCTCGCAGTTTAATTTCAATCAATATAATTCAATCTGTGATGAAATTTTCACCAACATACCGATAACCCCGATGTAGCCAATTCTGCTAGTCACAAGCAAATAAAGTTACAGCAGTATTTAAACACAATTAAAACATAAATAAAATTTCAAAATATAAATAAATACTCGTTTGTGAATATCAATGTCGTTGCTTGTTAGAAGTCAGTAGTTATTCTTAAATAAGTACGTATAGAATTCCAGAAGTATTATGCTTGTTTATATTACATTCACGCGTATATTTTACATGTGATTCAAACACATGACTCAAGGGAACACACAGTAATTGCGAATACAGATTTTTGTGAATACTAGCCATATTATCTATGTTGTTCACGGATAATATAAACATTAGGGTTACTAAAGCATTTAAGTGTTTTTCATACACACTTCAATAATAAACTGTAATACATTTATAAACATGTCATGAGTACTAGACCAGTGTCAGTTTCTTATGATAAATTTAAATTATATAATAAATAGTATTATAAATAAAACAAAATTTTAAATTTACTAATTTTAACCAGCCTGCGATTTCATCTTTTCTTGATCATAAGATGACATATGCTTTATCACCAGGCATAAAGTTTATTACTGCATAGAGTTTGTCAAGACATTAAAAAAGTCAACATGAAGCAGTTGGATGAGTGAAAATGGTTTGATCAACTCAATCATACTTTACGTAATTTAATTCAAAATACGTTGAGTCAATTGTTACAAAAATATCACTTTTGAAAATATTATACCATTAAAAACTAGGGTAAAAAAGCCTGTTTGTGTAAGGAAAAATATACATTGGGTATTAGAATCATGTCAAAGAGGGAGGCAGAAAGGTTTTGTGAATAACATAACTCGTAATATTAAATATTTTCCTCCTTCTCCTCTACGACAATATTGGATCTTGATCCCTTAAGTTGTTATATAGTGTCGTTACTGAATTCACAGTTTTAACGTCCCATAATTTCTATCGTTTAAAAACTTAAAGTTTTTTTGCCGTATATTCTAGATACCTCGTTAGCAGCTCATTGTAAATCCATCCAGTTGATGTGATAGAGCCTTCACATTTAGCGATGTGTAAGCTTTCTGTACTTATTGCTTTCGTATTTCGTAGTTTTTCTTTTAGTAATTTCCTGTGTAGTATACTAATGCGCTTTAGAACTTTATTACATAGCTTTGGGCTTATCTTTTATTTACTGCAGATAAGGTTCCATACTCCTAAATGACACTATTTTTAACCAACATGCCTACAAAAAATTACTTTATATCTAAGATACATGTTGTTTTTGTTACAAAACTATACAATTTATTGTAATTTTATAAACTACGTCCGATAAAAGCAAATAGTATAAAATGAATAATATTATCCTACGTACTTAATGGTTAATTACTTTTTTGTTAGTGAGTGTTATAGTCTAAAACTGTTGGTGACAATAAATAAAACATAACACAAATTATAATGAAAATTTATATAACAAAGAGACAGATAAGTTTTAACTAATATAATATGAAATATTTACAGATTACAAATACTTTTTAATAACTAAACCTTAAATATAAAATTTAGTTCGTCCCGGCAAATAATTTAAAAGTGTCATTCTTCTTGACAAGGCTTTTTCACTTCTGGCAAAACAATATTATCTACACGGTTACTGTAGTGCCTTACAAATTAAAGCTGAAGGAAGCGCCAACGCATTTCATCTTCGCAATCAATGTTTCATTAGGTTTTATAGGAACTTACTTCGACTTTAAACATGCACTTTGTAATAAACACTTTTAAGTGAGTAGTTAAATAGCATTAAATTCTCTTGAATAATGTAACATAACAGAAATACAGTCTTCAACGTTACATAAACCAAATTATAAGATTTAGAATAGAGAAGAAAATTTTTTAATTATCCACACTAGTAAAAGGTCAGAAACTCAACCCATGATTGTTTAAATAAAATAAGAATGCAAGGTAAAAAAGATAAGCAAATAATAATGTTAATAATAGTAAACCTCAAGGTTCAGTGAGAGGTAAATAACAGACATTGGCACATATTGTAAAAAATTAATGTTGACTATTTCAGAATAATTGATGTTTTAAAGTAGATGAGAATGAGTAAATGGTGTATGACTTAAGTTACTCAAAAGTACTTGTTAATAATTGTATCATGTTATATTATTATCATGATAGTGATGTTATATTTTGTGTTAACAAGTGAAAGTTTTCTGTTAATAGAATATCAGTTAATTAAGTATTATATGTTATTAATTTACCATTGTAGAGCTGTTGTTGAAATCAGTAATTGATTACTAATTAATTTCATTTTATGTGTTATCTATAGGTCACGATAAAGCTTTTGTTAGATTTTATAAAATTAATTATTTGTATACATGTACTTAGATAATAAGATGATTATAATTGTAAACTTGGATAAAAAGGCTATAATTGTTAACGAGATACAAAAGAGTTTAGTACCACCATGTCATAAATAGATAAAAGATTTTATAATATTGCAGATAGTAACAAGTTAAATTCGGAAGTAGATCATGGTATAATGATAGGCCTAACAGCCAGTAACATTATATAGTAAGTCAGATCAGAAAGGTTAGGTAAAGAAATTAGTAACAAATACTAAATAAAATCTAAGGAGTTAGTAGAAGTTAATAATAATTAATAATAACAAATAAATAAATTCAAATTAAATAAATTATTATAATGCCATAGTGCAATGACACCGATAGATAATGTTTGGTAACTGAAAAATAATATTTGTTAAAATAAACAGACTAAGAGTAAAAGACAGCAAAATATATAAGAATTAGTAAACAAGCCATAAGTAAGATTATATTCGGATATAATGGAAGTTTAGAAAGGGATTATTTTGATGAGTGGAGAACATTGTATGAAATGATTATAATGTAACATAATATCGAATAAGAATAAAAAAGAGGGTTGCTATGGACGACAAAATAGATAGAATTCGTTGATTTGATTATTGGATAATTTTACATGAACGAAGATAATTTAGTTAAGAGATGCTCAGAAAAAATTTGATTTAATTTAAATACAAAGTACATCGAAATTTAAAATAAATGAATAATAAATCGCAATAGTTTGGTCCACTAGCAGTTAACCATATTATATAATTGGACAATATAAAAACGATACACAAAGAAACGAAAAATAAAGGAAGAACTCGGATTGCCAAATTCCAGATAATGAACAAATGTTAAATTAATCAATTAACCAAAACCAGAGAAATAACTACCTGCATAAAGTAATATAATCCTATAAAGTAAACGAAACGAAATTAAACACCAAATAATATTGGAACTTCAGTTTACACGATCCAATAGAAAAACGTAGTTGGATTCGAATTCCGTCGAAGCACGTAACCACAAAACTCGGACATTGGTGAACAAAAGGAGCGGTATTTCTACATCATCCCAGGACCAAGAATTAAACTTTATTTTCAATTAATAAATTATTTACCTTAAATTATCTGCCGTGTGATTTCTTGTGCTTCGTCTATGACGCGTTTCAGAGCTTATGCTCCATCATCAGATATTAAAAAGTTAAAACTATCACTCTTGCGAGATCGTTAAGAAGTTAAAATGTCAAAATTTGCATATGAACCGTACGCGGATTACGGTTATATGCAAATTTTGACATTTTAACTTCTTAACGATCTCGCAAGAGTGATAGTTTTAACTTTTTAATATCTGATGATGGAGCATAAGCTCTGAAACGCGTCATAGACGAAGCACAAGAAATCACACGGCGGATAATTTAAGGTAAATAATTTATTAATTCGTACAAGTGATTAGGTTACCATATTAAACATGAATATTTATTTTCAACTTGGAACGTAGACTAACGAGAGCAAATTCATCTGCATGCTGATCTGTTGCTGTCAAGACGAAAGGGTTATCTGTACACGGCCTCATCGAGTCACGATGCAGAGCGGACGGTAAAATACAATTATTTTAAATATTATTTAATAAAAACTCAACTCTATATTGTAATACCTTGTATTCCTATTTTTGCATTTTCTGATTTTACTGACAGTTGAAAGTTCTTCACGCCCTGTATTTAAAGAAATATAAAAATCATAACTAACATTAATATAAAACCTTGAATCCGATCGATAATCGATTACTTCTGACTTATAGCCTTTCGTATCTAACGTAAGAAAAACAACTTTGTTGGACAAGAAATATTGAATATTAATAAAGAATCATTTCAGAATTTCAATATCTTCTCATTTATATAAGATTTAATGGAGTGTGAATAAGAAATAAGATAAGTAAAGAGTGTAACCAATAATCACCGTACGCGGTGGGTTAACCTACAAATTTCCGCTGCCTGGGAACCACAGCGCTACTCGCGGACTGCTTAGGTATTAAAGAGAGGAGAATACAATAAAAATTTCTGCTTTTCTCTTCAACACAGAATAGGCTTGAGCGGAATTTTCGAATTACACCCTATACACATAATTTTCACTCACAATAACACAATTATATTAAATAGAGAGGAAAGGAGATATACTTAACAATATTATAACACATACTAAAATAAGATACATAATAAATTGGCACCTTACAAAGAGACAACGAAGGAGTTACATTATATATTGGTTTCCATCGCGGGGTTCGAACGAGACGTACGTACCCGTTGAGACATAATAAGTATTAGCATTTTGAAACCTACACTCAAATAGACATGAATACGAAAGTTATTTTTAGCGTAAAAACATATTACTAGTATTGGTTACAAAATTGAAAAGACAAAATACAAACAACCTGATAGCTTATTAAAACTTTCTGTTACAATGACAGATAGTTATTTGGCTATGCGCTTACAATAACTTTTTATAACTGATAATGATGTTTTTCCTTGTGGAGGAGGAACAATTCATTACACACCATCCGGAGACCTTCGATTGGTCTTCCGGTTTTTCGACTCTCACCCACTATAGACTTTTTCTTTTCGCGCAGGGAACCCTCCCCCGGATCTAATGTTTCTATTATAATTCTGGGTGGTGCCTCGTACCTCGTCTAGTAGGCTCCTACATCTTTGTATTTTCCAATAAGTGTTACAACAACATTATTATTATTATTATTATTATTCCGCCTGTACAATGTTTACACATTTTCCGGAACCAAAGATTACAGAAGTTATTGAATGTTCATCTTCCACTGCTCCTTGTCAATCCAGAGATCTTCTTCAATTTCTGGTACCCTCAAATATAGTCAAAATTTCTTCTATCAAAGTGATAGGTGGTCTTCCTCTTTCCCTTTTTCCTGGTGGCGTCAATTCCATAACTATCCTGGCAATCTTTCCTGAGCCATTCTTTTCATGCGTCCATAACATTACATTTTTTGTTTGGATAAAATCAACAATTAAATTTTACATTCATTCTGTCCTTGATGACTTCATTTTTAATTTTCTCACGTCTGTATACTCTTGCCGAACGTCTCCAAAAATCCATCTGTACTGTCATTAATTTTGTTCTTGTGCGTTTATCATTCGTCTAAACTTCGGAGCCGTAACTTATGATACTTCTAACAGTGGTTTTAAATATTTTGGTTTTAGTTTCTGCTGTAATTTGCTTATCCCACAGAATTTCATTTAATGTAGATATAGCCATCTTTTCCAAATTAATTATGGATTGTATTTCTTTGTCTTGCTTCCCACTGGCCGTAATTTTTACCACTAAACATTTGTATTCCGCTGTATATGAAATCTTTCCCATACCTTCCTCCATTACCATATCTTGATAAAGGCCACATATTGCCATGTATTTTGTTCGCCTTCATGTATTTATTCATATTTACCTTTAGTCCCCATTTCTGATACTCCTGTAATAGATTAAAATCTTAAGCCAAAAGTAATTGGTCATCAGAAAACTGTAATGAATAAATTGTATCACCATCAAGTAGAATTCTCTTGTTCCTGCACATTTTTTCCCAAGTCTCTATTGCTTCATCCGTATAAATTTTGAAAAGCGTGGGTGATAGACAACATATGATGATATGGATGATAGCCTGGCGTAATCCTTTGGCCACTTTAAGCCCTGGTGGCCAAGTCTTTCCTATTATTATTCTCGACATTGAATTGTTATAGAAATTTTGTATTGGTTTTATGATAATGGGGTTGATACTAGTTGATCTTAAAGCTTTCGACAAATTGGCTAACGGTACATTGTCATAAGCCTTTTCAATATCAATAAATGCTAAATGAGGAATTTGTGTCATAAGCTGTTTCTATATCAATAAAAATTAAATGAAGAGTTTGTGATCGAACTGTTTTCTTTTCAATTATTTGCTGTAAGGAGAAAATAAGGTCTATAGTTAATCTACCAACTCTGAAACCTGTTTGTTCTGCAGCCTCCATTTCCTTATACGCAGCTTCTAAAAAGTGTTTAAGTACTCTTCTAGTTAAAACAACATGACTTTCTATGATAATTGAGAGACAGAAGTGGTCACGGCCTTCCACTTTGTCATACAGACCTGGATTTATGTGTTGTATAGAAACAGCAGATTAACTTTGATAATATTGTAGGCTGTTGGCAAACATGTCGACAAATAAGCTTTCTTACGTTGAAAACTGTGTTAACGACGATTACCCCTCATGTCCGTGCATGTGTTGTGTACAATGAAGTAGCAATTTGAAGTACAATAGTAATCAGCGCTCCCTTGTGCTCGCTGCCGTCATTTGTCACCTCTTGTGTTGTTGAGTACAATAATTACCACTCGACAATTTAAATCGAGCACATTATTACAGACCGCTTGCTTGTAAAAGCGCTGTAAAATTACAACATAAAGCTCGTTCTGAAAACTATTGCGTAAGAAATGAATAGAATAGTCACACTGTAGTTGTTTCGCTTGTTAGTAAGACAAGCGGCGACATGGTGTCAAGGAATTTTTAATATAAATTCACTTTTGTCATAAACCACTGTCATTACGAATCTAAGCTAAGAAGAGTCTTTACATTCAGCGTTGAGTTTTGTTTATCTTTTATTAAACTATTGAGTCTACGTTACCAATAACCTGTTTCATATTGTAGAATCTAAGTCTTCTCCTTTTCCCTTTAATATAACCTTCTATTATTATTAAATATATCCGAAATGCATCTTGGATAAAAAAAACTAAAAAATCACCGACTGGAATACCTAGAGGTGTACTTGTAAGTACTAAAAAATTCTTTATACATTATTAAAGGTATTCTTTGACTGTTTCATAAAAAAAACTTCTATTATTGTTTCTGTCAAATTCATTTGACGCTTAATATGGCTAATAATTCCAACACTTTGTTTCAAAATATTTTGCCAAAAACTTCTTGTTTGTAAACGTCTAGTGAAATATCATCGATAGTAACCTTGTCGATCCATCCCACATTCAGTAACTACATATAACATTTCTACTGATTCAAGTCTTCTCTTTTCTTTTGTTCCAATTGTCTACGTCTTATATCCATATAGAGCTCCCTATGTAACTCTTTAAGGAGCTCTTTCTTGTTTCCAGCCCTATTTCTTTAGAAGGCAATACTTTCTGCTGTTAAATAGAACTACAGCCTGTCCGATCCTACTCAAAATTTCTCTGAACGGCTGAAATGAGATTTCTCAGGCACGCGGCAGGGTATACTCTCTATGCTCATAGAAGAAACAGGACCATGAGTATCATGAGTATAATCAAGAGGATTGCCCAGTATCGGCTGAATTTGTGTCAATATCTTTGCCGAACGGATGACTGCCGCATTCCCAAACAACTACGGAACAATACGCCGAAGGGACGGAGGCGTGTGGTACATCGGAGGAAGCCCTGGAGTGACCAGCTCTAATCTTTGCCTGTTTGAGAGCAGAACAAAGCGTCCCTGATTTAGTCCTTGAAGATGATAATGACTGTATATATATATATATATATATATATTGTAAAATTTCTCTTTAATTATATATCTTAATTACGTAGTATGTAATTAGACTATTTATTCTAAAATAAATACTCAAACTCCTTACTTTCTTTCTTTCGTATTCAATTATTTTTATTTAATATTCATGTTTAATATGGTAACCAAATCACTTGTACGAATTAATAAATTATTTACCTTAAATTATCCGCCGTGTGATTTCTTGTAACTTCGTCTATGACGCGTTTCAGAGCTTATGCTCCATCATCAGATATTAAAAAGGTAAAACTATCACTCTTGCGACATCGTTAAGTAGTAAAAATGTCAAAATTTGAATGTGAACCGTACGCGGATTTGGGTGCGCACCCGTTCAAGTTTATTCTGCCACTGAGCGGATGGTACCTTATCGTAACCCCAGCGAGCAGACTCAAGGCGGTATCGAACAATCGGTTGGATACAAAGTTCAGGTGGTCATTTAACACGATATCGCGACTCCTTGGGTTTGCATATCCACTGTAAATTTCAAATTCCTCCAAGGCATTCATGAAACGGCCCTTCTTACACACATGTAACGGTATTAAATTGGAACTAAAATCTGTGTAATTTGTACATTATATTTATGTCTACTAACAACTATTTACATCTTCTGTCATTTGATCGTCTCTTCTGGGTATTTGTCATCATCAGTTATTGTTTTGTCAGGTTATTTGTATTATTTAAAACCTAAATTTGCATTTTCTATTTCCTATTTCCCAATGATTTATTTATGATAATATTTCCCTTTTTGTTTCGATTTATTTTCATTCCTTGAAAATATTATTCATCTTTAAGTAATATATTGTCTCTTCTGGGTATTTATTAAGTTTATTTTATTCTTCTATTTCTTTTAATATTAATAAGATTGTGTTTCTGCCTATTTCGTAGTGAATTTTGATGGTATACTTGTCTTTATTCTGAGGTGTAATCTTGTTATGTTATAATATATATATATATATATATATATATGTATGTATGTATTAAAACGATACTCTTAAACACTTACTTTTGCGCATATGCTATTACTCATTTGTGCGCACTTACCTACGTCTCAAAGGTATACTCTTCTTCTGCAGTAGGCTATTTACCTTGATGTTTCCCAGCTAGGTCGCAGGCTTTGGTAGTTGATTGAGGGTGGATAAGCACGTGAATATCGTTACAAGTAAAGAGTACAGAGGATTTAGTACTGGTTGTGAAATTAGTACGACTTTGTTAATAAAATTATGTTCATTTTGTTTATTAATTTTAAAAAATGCAAATTGTCATGTTATTAATTAGTGTGTGGGTTAACTAACATTGAAACCCTTATATTCACTTATACGAGTTTCGTATAATTATAACGTGGCAAAATCTTATCTCTTATAGTCTAAAACACATTATACACAAAAATAAGACATATATGACCTGGAATATTTACACAGACATATAATACATAGCACATATATTATTATAACGCGTGATTAACACGTACACAATTGAATATTAATATTGACTTAGCAAGTGTGGTTTTTTATTATGTAAAACTTAATTAAAAAATAATTAATTAATCATTTATAAAAATTCTAATAGAGACCATTCTATTACTTTAATTAACAATACTCCTAATGTCTCAATTAATTAAAAATCTACAATTAAAGTAACTTTCATACTTGATTTTACGTTACAGTTATTTGATTTTAATTATATAATAGAATTAAAAATCTATTAAAATATGGTTTCTCTAATTACCATTTATTCATGAGATTAATACATTTCATGTTCTTTGTTATCAATTATTATTCTTTGAACATTTATTTATTATTCATTATGCAAATAAAAATAATAAAGTTTATGTAAACTTGTATATGGAATCTAGAGCCTCCTTTTGATAGACCTCAGGGTCATTTATAAGATTAAATAAATGTCTGACTTCACCTGCATATTTCTGCAACCATTTAACTGTGTTGTTACCGTCATCTGGACTCTCGAGTTTTGGATCCCCTTCCGGTATCACCTTCTCTGTCTCTGCGTCGTTTGGAATTACTCTCTCCGTCTAATGGATGCTGAGGTCTGACGAGTACCTCTGGTCGTGATGATGTACGGCTGGATGTAGCTGCGTGTGGCTGTCCCTGCCTCCTCTAGTATTTTGCTCTGGTTCCTCTCCTCTCCTCGTCTTTTTCCTCGTGGATATCTCGAGGTTCTACGTGGACTTCTTGAAGTTCATCGACGACGTTTCGACTCCTCGTAGTTTACAGTATTATTGTCTTTTAAATAAATCGTGTATATCCTAATTAACCGACGTACTGCCGGTTCCATCGCACTTCAAGTTACGTAATACGGTTTAAAACATTACTTAACTTTGTAAAATTTACGGTAGCGAGATGCGTGGATTTCACGTACTGTCTGTTAATGATCTGAGAAAGCGTGTGTCGCTCGCTGGGGGTTTATACTCCTACCGTCGTTCAATTCCTGTTGAAAACTGTTCGGACAAAGTTGAACAAGTCAGTGCGTCGATTTATTATCTAATTACAACCAACGCGTCTTTCTATGAAGCGCACACTTTTTTATAAATATTATTCTACAAATCGTTAGGTACATTAATAAACTTAACCTATGCAAATTATGAACATTAAGGTGTGTAAACTATGGAAGTTATGGCAAAATTTCACACGGTAGCTGAACGGTTCCCACGATCAAATACCTCTTAGTATCTAATTGTAGCGCCAGGCGCCAGTTTTTTTTACATACGTCTCTGATTCGTGTGACATCTGGTTCTCGTTCAGCACTTAAAAAACTGTTTAAATTTTCCACAATCGTATACATAATTCAACTTGTTCTTCATTTACACACTAACACTAACACACACACGCAAACTGATACACACGCGGTTGCCTGTCGCTATGACGTCACCGCTTGCCAGTCGAGGCGTGTTCCTTCTCCCTTCGCTGCGTTTAAAACCAACAAAGCTTGCAATTCCATATGCATGTTCACTTACAATTATTTCCTTATTTAAAATTAATTAATACGTTTGTTTCTTTTATTTATGTTTTATACCTAACGCTTAATTATTACATTATTTTCATTATTTACATCTTTTACACGACTCATACGTGCGTTCGTATGTTATCATACCTCAGTCAGGGGTTGATACGGAGACTTATGCTAAACGTATCGTTGCAATATATATATATATATATATATATATATATATATATATATATTGTAGCGTGACAGAAAATCCACTACTTATTAAGTCATATAAAATCATAAAATTAATTACACCACAAATGTTAAAATAATATTGAATGAGATTTAATGAAATCAAAGGAATGAACCACGATAAAATAAAAATCCTCATTACATTATATAAAAACCACTGTTTAAATATCAAAGAAAGTATTGAAAGCAACTCATATTATAAGATCAGTAATCTACCCAGGAAGCTAGGAGCAGCAAACAAATTAAATAACACCATATCAAGAAGAAAGAGAGTCAGTTTAAGAGTGGTGAACACCAAAATACACCAAAAACAAGAAGAAGGAAGAATAAAGTTTGTGATCAGGAAGAAAACAATACCCTGAAACATTTAGAGACGAACAAGGTCCGTATCAGTAAATAACTTCGATGCTCCAAACTAAACATCAGTCGAGATAACACAAAGTACCTTGGTTTACTCAAGAATGAAGAAGGAAGACAAGAAGACCAGAAGAATGAAGACTAGAAGAAGGACAAGAATGAAGACAAGAAAGAAGATAAGAAGAAAGACAAGAAAGAAGACAAGAGGAGAGGAAGAAATAGTATGAAAGAAACACCGTTCTAAAACCTATTAATATTATTAACTACCATCAACCCCAAACCCACCAAAACGATTCAAAAGAAAGTATAACATACCAAAATCCTATAAAATGTAATTATTTAGAAACCTAAAGTGTTGTATAGTATTATAAGAAGTGAACCTACTAAAGCGATTGTGTGATAAAGAAAATAAACAAGTCTTAACAGTCCATGATTACTAAAGGTCTGGTCTGAGATAGTGGGACTCAAAATATCAGAACCACCAGTGAAAGTGAATTTGTGTGTTTTTTGGAAATGCAATAAACTTAAAGTTAGTGATACTATGACTTATCAATATGCTATATAACAACTTTAATATCCAATAATAAACAGCATAATAAAATAATAAAATGGAAGATTTCCAGTATTTTATTATTTTAATGTAACTCTTTATTTACAAGACATTTGTAAAAAATGCTAATAACTAGAGTATGGGTGGTCATGTTTACTGATGAAGGGGATCATAAATAATAATGGTTTAGACCAGAAAGGACTAACATTAACTTAGTATTCATAGGTTTAAAATGTTTAAATAGACTATTTGTTCACAGCCATAAAATCAATGTATTTGTAAGAGTTATTAGAAAATAAGATTTATATTATGTGTTTAAAATGAATTATGTTTGCTAAATAACAGCATACATACCATTAATAATGTTTCAGTAGGTATGCTGTGTTAATTCAAAAGAAGTTAAATGTATATGTTCAAACCATGTCAGCAATAAGTTCAATTGTACAGATGGCTAAATCATGTTCATAATTATTTTTTTTATAACAGTAGTGTTAATTAAATACTACACCTCACAATAAGTTATAAACCATTTTATTTTCATGTAATAGTAACTATGTAAAGTCAGAGGAGTGGTAGGATTAAATTTATTTGAGAAAGACAGAAATGTAAAATTCTAAACTCTAGGCCATTTGGTGAATTCACAGAAACCATATAAACCAGTATAATTCACTTATAAATCCTGTAAACTAGCAAGATTTAGATAAGGTAAATCAGTTAACCACTACTGGGAATGATCCTATGAGTTAAAATGATAATAAGGAAATATACCTTAAAATATTGTAAATTTTCAAAATATATAAGTTAATTAATTTTAAAGAGCAATGTCAAATTCAGAGATTAACACAAAAAACCAGTTCTAAGGTTCAATTTATATGTATTTAAGGAAAGGAAGAGAAATATGACTAATTAAAATTTATTATAATAGTATTAATAACAATTAAAATGGAAGAAAAATTGTATAAAGGCGGAAATCAATGTTTGAGCCTATTTTTCAAGAAAGGAAAGAAATTTGGTAATTTCCACAAAATGTCTACAGATATGGACTATAATATATCAATTTAAAAGGAATGAGATGATTAAATCAATGATAAGGTTCATAATTCATGAAAGTGATGAATAAAATAAATAAATTCCATATATAATGTAATTTTGTATCATGTGTATGGGTAATCGAAATATGTTAACAATACTTTTTAAAGATTAACTGGGCCAGATTTTGACCAAGTTAATATAGTCTTTTGTTGAATATCAAGCTGAATAGTTGTGTGAAAAAACGCTCCTTATAACCGAGTCGAAAATGGTACTACAGTTAGCCATTCATATAAGTGAATCGAGAGTTAGATGAAATAAACACTTTTTTAACAAAATTTACCAAAACGTTAACGACAATAGTGAAAACTAACACCTGACTTCATTATACGAGTGATCTAAAACAGTAAAACAATATATTTGATCTAATTCACGCTACAAATCATAACCACTTTTTGAGCAACTAAACCCACAGAAGTGAACACATACTAAATAACATAATTAACACCAGTATACACGGAGCACTTCTTCAGAACACACCAAACAACCTAATAGACAGATTACACCAGTGCGGGAACATTTCAAACATTCATGAAGGTAATTTTGCTGTGATTTTTTAACCCGACGATTTTCTCAATAACCTCGCCAGATCTAATAGCGGCCATCTTGAAATACGAATCTGCCTTCCTCATCCAGTGGTGACGTCAGTCTACATATGGTTCGACTTCAACTTTCTTAAACATTATATATCAGAATTATTTAAATACTGTTAAATAATAATTATTGAATTTACGTTAATTGTTAATGTTATACTTTCTCGTTACCCTTCTCTGACTATTAATTTAATCGCTCAAAGGACCTGTCCTTTTTATAATACTTATAATAATTTTTCTACTGTATGCACAATCGATAATTCCCTGAGACGGAGTCGATAATTGTTCTCAATCGATAAAAAATCGATTATTTATTAAATTGTTTAATAAATCCATTTATTTCAATTGTATTTATCTGTTATTATTTCACAGGCTAATTTAAGGTTATTTATTAAGGCAAAGAGACTTCAAGAAGAAGAAAATATTTTTGTTGAGTGAGATATTGGACCAGCAAGAAAAATCATCAATCGATTGCTGACTGGAGTTAATCTAGTTAACTCCAGACTTGGTTCAGATCTTCCAGAAGTGCTCAATAATTAATAAATACCTTCCTGATTCTTAAAATGTTTACAGGACATTTAAAACAGTATTATTTCTTAATTACTGACCTTGATTAAACATAAACAAAATTTTTTTTTATTTGAAAATTTTATTTTTTATAAAATTTTCCTCTACTATTTTATTTTTGTAAAGACCGGCATACAGGGTTGCGTTAGAATATATATATATATATATATATATATATATATATATATTTGGGAGATGAGGACAGAGAAAACTTTTAACGAGAAATTACGGGGACTAGCCGCTTTTCTCATGTTAACCGAAGTTTATGTTATCAGAATTTCGTGTTAAACGGACAAAAAAATGAAACAACACTAGATAAATGAAAATAATATACAAGTACTGTATAGATTACTTATTGTATAGTGTAGTCAAATAAAGCAATAAAGAATATTCAAATAATACTTACATACAAATGTTTTAATTATTCTAATGAATAATGTCTGGTTAATTTTTGTAAAAGATGTGGTTAATTTTTCTTAAAATATTGTATACACACACTGTAGCTATTCTTCATTTAGTTTTTACGATTTGGATTTTCTTGTACATTTATGAAGTAGGCTATGTCCTTTAAAGTTCCTGTAGTAACAATGTTCAATTCTTTTTAAAACAGTCCGTTATTACTTCCATGTTCCGTAAGGAAATGAAAGTATGGTGACGGCGAAAAAAATCGTGATCGAGAAAAGTACATTCTGATTGTACTACCCTCAAAACGTGAAAAAAAGTAATTTTCCGTAAATTGCCTTTGGGTGTATTTGTGTAAAATCTTTCCTTAGCAAACGATAATTGCCGCAAATTTAAACAGAATAAAATAATGTTTTGCATGTGTTTCTGTGTTATAGCGGACTCAAGGCCAGCTGATTTTGGTGAAGATCGGTTAAGGAATAGGGGTAGCTTACCTGCGACGTTTACGTTTCAACAAGAGTAAAGTAGTTAATTTTGATAAATAAAGTATCCTAAAAAGAAGATCATAATGATCCACTGTAGAAAGGTAGATAAAATGTCTATAAATAAAAAGGGTAGTATAAGAGGAGGGGGTAATTTTTCACGTTTGGTATTGATTTAATGAGTTTGACGAAATTAAATAAAAATGCATTTAATTCTTTCAAACAATGATAATTGTTAAAAATAAAATAATATTTTTGCCAAGCAATAAAATTATAATTTTTTTTATTTTAATTTAAATCACATTATATAATTGTATAAATATGTAATTAATGCGTGTTTATCTGCGTAGTTCAGTTTCTTTATAAGAATAAAAAAGTACCTAATTTTATAGATAAAGTGGCTCGGAAATAACATTATATTAAACGACTACCATATAATAACAAAAAAATCTATAAATAGTGAAAATAGATTGACGGTGGGGAATATTTTTTAGAAATTATCGAACTGAATTCAAGTAAATGATTATAAATATAAATCTTGGAACACGAAAGTAATGTATAGTTTTCAATACCGATTTCTTTCTTTTGCACACAATTCTACACTACTTTGTTTTTAGTAAATTGTTCTAATTTATGAATGATGGTCAAACATTTCACCTTCCGTGTTGGCGTGTAAATATGGACGAACATAGCCGAGCAACGGAAGCATATCGTTAGGGATAAGAAGTTTTTAAATCTTTACTGTTTTTTCCGTGTTAATTTCTGCGGCACCCTCATCACTTTCACAGTTGTTAACGTGCATGTATGGATTTATTAACGGATGTTTTGTGTTAACAAACCAAGGCGTACAACAATGTTGTTGTCTGCACAATTACTTTGTAACCTTTATCTAGATGATCTCCTCAAACAATTGAAAGAAAGAAATTTGTTATTAAAATCCACCAAATTATAAGCTTGAAAACCGTTCTGTTTGCGGGTGACCAAAACGATCTTCGCCATTTCAAAAGACGGTCTCCAGCAAGAAGATTTTATCTTAGATAAAATAGGAAAAGAATATATGTAAATATCTAAATTAAAGACAAAAGTAACGGCTTTTAAAGGACGTGAACCTGTTTTGACCAAAATATGCATAGACAGCACATGCATAGAACAAGTAAGACATTTCAAATGTCTTGGTCGTGACATTACTTATAATAAAAATAGAGATATAGAAAATAAAGTGACGAATTTCACAAAAATGTGGGGAACGATTTGGAGAACGTTGGGAAACAGATGTAGAAAAGAAACCCAAATAAGAATTTATAAAAGAATGGCAATACCTACACCATTGTATGATTCTGAAACTTGGGTCATAAAGAAAAAAGGAGGAACAGAAGATACAAACAGCAGAAATTAAATTTATGAGATCAGTAAAAAGGTGTAATAGACGAAATCGTATAAGAAATTAAGAGATAAAAAATGATTTAGATTTTTTCAGTTAATGAAAGGATTAAATAATACAGAAGAAAATGGATTCTACACAGAAATAGAATGGAAGAAAGTTGAATGTCGAAGATGGCGGAAGATTACAACCCTAGAGGCAGAAGAAAAATTGGTAGACCTAAGAAAAGTTGGACTGTGAAATAGAAACAGGCCGCTAAAGCCTATAACCGTTAAGAAGATGATGATAATGTTCCGTGTTAACCGATATTTTGTAGGTGAAACTGTCGTGTTAACAGTACAGACTGTAATTTTAAATAGAATAAAGGATTGGTTTCTGAGCCATATATCGTGTTAACCGGTATTTTCAACTGTAGCCTATATCGTGTTATCTTATAAGTAGGTCTTACTCGTCCGCAATGCACAACCAATCCAGACGAGTACTCAGAGACGCATTATGATCGCCTGCAGCACTTCCTCTGTACCAGATTGCAGGTAAGTACATAAAGCGCGGAACTTAATATGCAGAATTAAACGTCTAGTAAGGCGTAGCGAGGCAATCCCGCCCGATGGCACAGACCTTCATCCTCTGTTGTTTGATATTGCGGTAGGCTACTGTACATAATAACGTTTTACAATCCATATGTTTATATTCCGTTTGAGTCGTCAGATCAGTGTGTTTCCCATTAACATACGTTTACTTTACGGAATGGTAAGCATTCCTTATTTAACGCATTTTAGTTTTTACTTTCATGTTCCGTAAAGGCAAAAAAAATATGTTCGAGGAAGGTTGATTCTGATTGTACTAACCTCAAAACATGAAGAAAAGTCATTTTCCAAAAAGTGTCTGTGCGTCTATATGTAGAATGTTTTCAATGGCAAACGATTACTAAAGTAAATTCAAACATTTTTTGCATATGTGCACGAGTTTTAGAGGACTCAAGGCTTATTGATTTTGGTGAAGATCGGTTAAAGGGGAAGGGTTTCAACAAGAGTAAAGTACTTAAGATTCGTTTAAACATCTTCAAGAAATGGTAATTGTTAAAAATAAAATAATTTCGTTGCCAGGCAACCAAGTTGTTTGGTTAGGATAGAGGGGTAGTTTACCTGCATTGTTTTGTGTTTCAACAAGAGTTAAGTACTTAATTTTAATAAAAAAGTGGCCCAAAAATAAAGTCGTATTAATCCACTGTAAAGTGGTAAATAAATAATTATAAATCGAGTGGGTAGTTGAAGGGCAGGGTGTAATATTTTGAAAATTGCTGTGCTGAAATCAAGTAAAGTACGAATATTTAATTTTGAACCATAGATACATTTGAAATTACATATGATAAAACTATTACTCCATAAAAGTGTAAAAATTATTGGTGGTGGGATCGGTTGAGGATAAGGGATGATTAACTACGTAGTTCAGCTTCTTTATAAGAATAAAGTACCTAATTTTTATACATAAAATGACTCAAAATTAACATTATATTAAACGACTACCCCATAATAACAAAAATATCTATAAATAGTGAAATAGTTTGAGGGTGGGCGATATTCGTTTTTAGAAATTATCGAACCGAATTCAAGTAGTTTTAAATATAAATCTTAGTGTATGGAAGTATGTGTGGATCTCCATAACGATATTTAATGTGTCTGTAAAGTAACCTTATGCTTTTATCATAACGTGTTCTTATCATAAAAATGTCTTACGAGCTTCCTGTGTGTTTTTTTTTTTATGGATAACGCATAAAATGAAAGAAAATTTTCGAAACTTTTATCGACCTGGGTGTGCTAACGGTGTCTTCCCCAAACTAAATATGAAACAATAAGAAACCGCCACAATAAAGTTCATTTAATGCATTTTATTATGACTGTGTATTTAGTTACGACTACGTTTGCGGTTGACAGAAATGTATACGTGTACAATGTAGAAATGTTGGCCCCATCACATACAATTGCCCATATATTCTGTAAAGTTTCTATACAATATAGATAGGCTATGGTAAACGATACGGACGCATTTATCTCGTGCAACCACCGTACCTACAGTATTTACAGATGATGAATTGTTTTCCGTTAATGTGTTAATTATTACGTTATATCCTACGGTCTGCCTCTACACGAGTAAAGCTATGAATATATTTTTCATGAATAAATTCATCACTTCCATGTATCACTTAGCTACCTGATTTGCGCATTCATTAGCTGAGTGTTGTTTCCATACTCATTGTAGCAATTTTTAGAATTATAACATATTAAGCAGGTTAACAAATCGTAACAGGCTCTTTATAATTCAGCCCTCGTCTTATCAATAAACCGTCAGATTGGTGCGTAATATATTGTGGCTTTTTGTACAATATCTTTGCTTTCAGTTTTGTATAGCATCATTTTTGAACAGACAGAAAACGTATGTCACCCTTTTCTTACTTGCCGCGGTTAGAAACCTTAAAGTTGTAATACACTTCTTGATAGGCCTTTATAAAAGAGTTAAATTAATCATTTGCATATTACGTTGGCCTACGAGCATATGAGAAATAAGATTACAAACTACCTTGATCACTAATAATATTAATAATTTATTTAATAGTCTATAACACTTATTCCAGTGTACCGACTCTTGATTATACCTCAGGGCGCCAGTTATAATAAACACAAATTAAAATGTATAAATCAACTTTTAATGAACCGTTTGCATTTATATTCTACAAAATTTGTTAATATGACTTGGATCGTTTTATCTTACAATTTGAATATTATTAAATAGCAATGAGTTCTTTTCTGACAGATTGAGTCACTATATATTTGAATAGAAACAATATAAAACCAAACAATATACCAAACAATTAATGTTCATTTATTCGTTACTTGCGTAAGAATCCTTCCGAAGTGCGTAGTCCTGAAGATGTTGCAGGTCGATGAGTCGTCAGCAGCCGTTTGTTGCGTGTTTAATCCTGGTTAAGAATGCACTAATTCACTTTATCTCAGATGTACACTACACTTGACATATTGGTTATACATATAATTATGTCGTATACTTATACACTCTGGACACAAAGATTATTGAATTGACCTTAAGTGCATCTAACACAGTTCGCGTCGCGTGCGTCTCGATTATTTCGCACCGTCGTTACTTTTTTCTGAACTAATCCGCTTTCTTCTGAGATTTCACCACAACGTACCGAATTGATGGATATTTATATGTATTATTACTTCGTGTTGTTTGTTGTTACTTCGATCATTCACTCATTTACTTATTACTTGTTTAAGAAACTTTATAACTTTAGTATTAGTAATTATCGCGTTCCCGTACTTCTGTTACTTCTGCGAATTTACTTTATTTCTTACATTACTATTAAAATATACAGTTATTGCAAAACAGTGTACGCGAGCCTCTTCCGTGTCGTTCCGCCGATTTAAAGAAGACTAACTTATTTCTCTCTAAGTTCATAATATATACTTGCTTTGAATTTCCCTTACCTACGTTCGATAGCAAAACGATCCTATAGGTTTGAACTACCGCTAAATACAAATTCGCCCAATCTGCTTACCGAAAACCTCCCGCGCAACCTATGACGTTTTTTCTGATTCGCCCAACTTTTTTCCGTGTTCCACGTGCTTAAAAAACTAGCGTTTATAGTTATCTCTCTCACACATCTCTCTCTCTCTCTCGTCTAACGGTACCTATTGTTACATGCACTTAAGTTTACAACGTTGGCGAACACCCTTACTATCTTAGCGAATAATACAATTTTATGACAGTTCTGTCCCAAAACGTGACAGCCTAAAAGTACATTCATTATAGTCGTCAGCCCCAAAGCCGGCGTTATTAACCTACCGCTCTACTCTACTGCCTTTTTACTAGTTAATTTCTTTAAAGTAATGCCGCCTACGGTTCAGGCGTCTCGTCAACTCTCCGCTTTCTAAAACACACCCATTTCTTTGTGTTCAGCATAGTTGATTGAGTAAAATTAGCAATTGCTCAAATTTTACGTTACAAAGTCTACAAAGGATATATAGTGCAAGACTTCGTATTGCCGTACAGTATACACGGTACACTCCAGACGTTACTAGCTTACCCCTTTTAGTCTATTACTATTATTAATGTATAATAATATATCTTAAATATGTAAACAAATTCATTCAATATGTCTTGACTGCTAACACTTACTTCCGGCCGAAATGTGAAATGTTTAATTGTTGCAAATGATATAGAGTGAAGTACGGATATTCTGAATTACTTACCAGTTCTCCTTCTTCTTCTTTAGCTCTACAGCTTAACATGAGCCCTGGATTCCAACATCAATCTTTTCTAATGTTTCCTATCTATAGCTCTCTTAAATTAACCCCTCACATCCATTCTTCATAGATCCTCCTTGTGCCCTCAGGATTTTCTCTGGCATACGCTGATCATTCATCTGCTCTAGGTGACCTAGCCATTGCACTTGTTGTAATCGTACAATATCTTCATGCTTCAACACAGGTCATCTGTCTCCCGGTTATTTCTTATTCTTTATTCATCAAATTCTTTAACCGGCCCATATAATCTTTCTTTCAAACCTTCTTAGTGTTTCTTGTCCCTTTTTTGTTAATGTCCATCTCTCGCCTCTCCATGTAACAACCGGTCTGATACGTGTCTTATATATTTTTATTTTTGTGTTACGACTAATGAGTTTGTTTCTCAATAGTCTACTCTTCCTTTGATATGCCCTATTTTCTATTTGCATCCTATCATGTATCGACGTGTTTATTGGCCCTAAATATCATGTTATCCAGTTATCTGAACTTGTTAATTGCATTAAATTATTAATCCTCTGTCCATAAATTATATAGATATCTTTTCCTTTACGATGCAGAAATTAGAATGTATTTAGTTTTGCTGATATTTACATTTAGTTCCATTCCAGCGGATTTTGATTAAACCACTTGTATACTTCAGCTACCCGTTGTCTTGTTCTGGCTATTATCACAACATTGTGAGCACTCTAAACTACTTACCAGTTTAACACAATTGAGTACTGGAATTGGGTTAATCGGTTTGTATAACATTAACGCCGTCTTGTCTCTACACAAAAGAGGTATGTTCCACATTGACAACGGCACTGTTCTAGTTTACCTGCATTGATTCAATCTACCAGGTCATTCTTAGTTAAATACTGTCAATTACAATAAACGTCAATTTTTGTCACACACACACACACACACACACACACACACACACACACACACACACACACACACACACACACACACACACACACACACACACACACACACACACACACGAGTACTTTACGTAAGAGTACCATCTCGCCCTCCTAGGATCGCCAAGGCCTCTGCATGTCGATTTACAGTTCTTTCGTTAAGCTATCGTGTTACATTTGACGGAGTTTTTTAAAGCAGAATGAGGAATGAATTATTACCTTATATTATCAAATACAATATATTTTTAATGAACGATTACCGTTAATTTTCATACTCTAGTCTAGTATCAAATGTGATGCCAAAATTCGTCTCTTGTTCCCTTGCTAGCCCTAAAACTAAACTTTATTTTTCCTCCACTAACTTCGTTTGGATCCTACTCTTGATTATATGGTGAAGAACTTTTGAATCATGTCATAAAACCTAAATATCTTTATAATTGTGTCTTCTACGGCAATGCCTGTTTTGGACAACATGTTCATTTTACAGAATGTTTTGATGTACTCTACCACGGCGTAAAATACTGTTATATTATTTAAGAAATATAACAATTGACTCATTCGTATGATACAAATGCAATAATTTGAACAAAATTAATTCATAGGCTTAACACTAATTTCACTTAGTGAAATTCATTTATTCACTAATTTCTTCAACTAAAACGTATAGTACTAAGTGGGTACTGACCGATAATTTATATTCAGCTATAAATAGGCATACGCACGATTTTAGTAATGCTATGAAATTAAATCAAAATATAACATGTTCAGCATGATCATTATCGTCATTGTCATTATTCAGGAGACGCGCGCGCGCAAACACACACACACCTACACGCGCAACGGTAACTTCGAAAATACGCAGGTGACAAATGGACAATTATATTTTATGTTAATCAAAGAACTCACAAAGAACGGAATATGAGATAAAGTAATGTAAAGACTTAATGTAAATAGTGTAAATATTTAGAGTAAAAGACGTAATTAAAGTTTGTGTTAAAAATAATTTTATTCTGTTTAATTTAAAATTTGGGTGTGCATTATAAATCATAATTATTTTTAAAGTAAATATTAATTTCATTAAAATATTAATAGCAACCGTTCAATTTTTATTTGGTAAATTCCATAAAGTTAATATTATTTTTATAAATGAGTTGATATGATTTCAAAGTTTATTAATAATTCAAAGTCATACACCCAAACAATATAAAAGAAGTTTATAATTTGTTCATCATATATGTTTAGATATTTATGACTATATGTTATTAAAGTGTGCTGAATTGTAAAGATATGTTGTGTAAACTTGTAGAAGAGAATATTTTGAACTTTCTAGTTTCAATTTTTAATAAGTATTTAATTGTCTTTGCAATATTTAATAAATCGTTGATTGATTCTTTTACTATGTTTTAATTAATTATTTCATGACATCAACATCTCACTCCTCTTGTTAAAAATACGTTTATTGTGCAACCACATATACTTAACGCAACGAACACAAAATCCTACGACCTGGCCGGCGTATACACTGTATAGTTGCATGGGGTACATGGACAGAAGTGTGTATTCATTTATAATACTGTAGCCTACTTGTAACGTTGCAATATATAGCGATGCATAGGTGTCGCATATAATAAGTAGTCGAGATATATGGAATCGAGTGGATTTATTAATGATGCTATTCTTTTATGACAATCTACTGAGCTTTAATACGGTTTAGAAAAAAAAAAGAATTAATTTGTCTCTGTTAACATCTAAAAACAACAACTAAAAATTTACTTTGTGCAAAATGAAATAATTTAATATTAAAATTTCTTTTTGTTTTATTCACTATAAAGTCTTTGCTGATGTGATAGAGTGTTTCCTTTAAATATTTTTTGATTGTACATAAATAATCTAGGTTCATTTTCCTTTAGTGTCGACTGTAAATCCTTCAGACGACGGGTGGATCCTGGACGCTCCTAGATCTGGATAAGTACGTGGGTTCATATACTCTGTCCGGCCTCAGGGTCGCTGTACATGTTTCCCACGAGCACTGTTGTATACTTTCACCGCGAACAGAGACTGTTACTGCTAGAAATGATGTGTCAGACTTAAGTGTCTGCGAATGCCTATATACCCTAATCGGATATCTTGAAATTTTCCTGATTAGCACACTTATGATAATTCTCGCAGTAACTGTAGGAATTGTCCAAGTTGCGTTAGTCACGACAGGCAAACCAAAAGTCTGATACTAGGACAGCGTTCTCACGTTATAGATTCCGCAGAGAGACTGACCCATCCGCTTAATATTATCAACTGAATTTTCGTAGTCTGTTTGGTACTTGGGTAACCCTTACTCAATATTTTTCAACAGATAATAAATATTCTTGTCCAAGAAAGCTTCTAAACAGAACAATTATTGTTGAAAAAACCTGATTATTTTTACGACTGAAGTTTATTAAAACAAAATCTTCTTATTTAAACTAGAAGTGTCACTGACACAAATGGGTGGAGTATTTGATATTCGTAATAATTTATTTATCAACAATTTTACAATCAACCGTCTCTGATCTGTTAGATAAATAGATTCGTAATAATTTATTTATCAATATCCTTACAATCAACAAAATATATACACTTTTATGATACACACTTTTTATTGAATACACTACATTATAGTACAATATACATTAATTGTCACTAGACAAATTCCACAACCTTTCCAACTAATCTCTACGATCAACCATCCACGATGCTGGAATTCGAATCGAAACCAATAATCTGAAACTGCGAATAACTTACAGACGAAATTTTTTATGAATAAAGTTGCACGAAACGAAAACTGATCTTCAACAATTGAGGGATTCTCATTTATACGTTTTTGCCTTTGCTGAGGGATTCTAGATTCATCTAACGTTTCCTCTTGGACGAAATTACAACCCATGAGTCGTGGCAGATCAGGCCATCAAAGATCAGTTGCACTCAAAGTAAAAAAACCCGTAGGGAGATTATCACACTGCTCAATCATTGACTCAAGTTCACCCCTTCGTTGAAGGCAGTACGATTTTGATCCTCTTATTTTTCTACACCAATAACATAATCTTCTTATTATCTGAGGATTACTCGACAGCGTGTTTCTCAGTTGCTGTATTGTTCCATTGAAATGAGATTTTCTAGCAAATATTGTCCCTCGTTGAATAGCTTGATGACGCTGAACAGTGTTCAATGCGATAAATCTGAACCTAGGGTCTCGTGCGAAACGTCGGTCTTTATATTGCATCAAAAATTAACAATATTCAAGTGCTGTAAGTTTCATACTACTTGGTCGAGTATTATCGTTTAGTTCAGCAAATCCGTTAGTTCGATTGATGATATCAGTACCTTGTAGCCATAGAATTACATTATTCACTGCAGATTGGAGTCGATCAAACTGTGATTCTAACATTCTTTGGAATCATACTTTCCTAAAATTTTTCAGAAAATTTCTTTTCATCTGTATTTACCTCAGGCAAATCAACAGTGTGTGTTATTCCATAAATACTGTCATTTAATGGAAGTAGAGGTATTTGTTCCATATCAGTTACGATATCACTATAGAATGGATTATTCATTTTCAAAAATATTAGTGCTTCTAAAATTTTGTCACGTCTCACGTAAAAATCCCGATGCCCATTAACACTTTCCTTTCTTACAACTATAGTGCTCAGTGAAGCGGGTGTAGGGGGCAAGGAACTAACAATCTCTGTTATATTTTGACCAATATTTATAATATTTCCCTTATAAGCATATTGACAGGGAAAGCCTCTCGATTTTACCCTATACAAACACGCATCACTAGTTGTACTCTTGCTATCAAGAGTTGTTCTACATAAGTGAGATCCATCAGTTCTATAGGTACATCGTTAGGATCCATACGATTAACTGCAGTAAACCTATTTGGGTTTCGCTTACACTGCGGACACATATCAAAAAATGTTTGCTGCATCAACACTCGAGAACAATTTACACATTCATAGAATTCTAGAGATCGTAAATTATCTTCAAATTCATTCTGAAGATTCCTATATCCGGTGTTGTTTTGATCATATAACATACGATTCATGTTATGTTCTGCAAGGGCTTCAACAGTTGCTGCAGCAAATTTTGTCGCTGACTCACCCGTCTTTGATTTGTAGTTAAACGACCAATATTTGGACCTCTTCTCCATCAAGGCATACTATAAATATTAGGTATATATAAATTGATGAATAAGAATGTACAGAATATCCGTATAACAGAAAAAGTACTCAAATAAAAAGTACAAAATTGAATAAGAAGTATAAAAATAATAATTTTAATAGAATTTGGAAAATTGAATAAAGAAGTATAAGAATAATCATTTTAATATAAGTTGGATTAAAATTTAGCTGAACTGTGATTCGTTGCAAAATATAATGGAAAGTTGCAGTTGCATCAGCGACTACATAGATTCTCGTCTAAAAATTGATACTTGTTCAACACTTTAAGTCCAATCCGTACATCAGGCTACACCATAGAACAATGCTCTGCTACTGTTTGAACTAAACACGTGTGATACACGAATACAAAGTATACACAGCAAAATCTTATCGAGCGACAGCCAGCGCGGGCGGCGGGAGCCGCACACGCACCGGCATTTGTGATAAAGCAAAATCTTATCTTATCGGGCGACAGCCGGCGCAAGTGGCGGAAGCCGCACACGCACACGCAACGGCACGCGAGCGCCGAAATCGGCCGGTTATCGGTGAGTCGCCTAGCACCCCGCAAGTGCGAGTGAGACAGAGCGTCGTAGCTGGGCCACGATATCTCTTCCTCTCACACGTTTAAGCTAAGGTTTTTAAAAAATCGTAATAACTTTTGAACCAAATAATTAGGAGAAATAAAAATTACATGTACGCACTCTGCAATACAGTTCGGATATGTATGCAAAATTTTATAACATCCGGTTGAGTAGTTTCGGAGGAGTTCGCGGTCTACGTTGTGCACCGAGTCATGGATAGAGGGCTATGCCTGATTTCGCTACGCTCATCAGGCTCCGTCCAAATATGCATACATTTAGTTACTGATTTTTAAAATAATTATTGTCATCAGTTAGTTCTTTTCACTACATACATTCTTATATATGTCCAATATAAAAATTTATCATATCATAAAAGTTATTTAAATTAACGCGTTTCTTATGAATACCCCTTAAAATATAATAACGTACCTTCGGACACTTGCACTACACACGCGGCTAAGCATCCTTACGTACAATTTCACTGTACTAAATATTGTTTTACAAGCCTAAAAATACTTGAAACCAAGATTTTTAACGATGATCCTAATCAACTAATTAATAATGTTTATACCTGCAATCTCTACTTGTTCATACAGTGTCTTTATATGCTGTCATATGCTTTACTCTTTGCTACATTCCATATGTAATTATAATATTTACTGAAATATATACAATGAACACACTCTAGAGCAAATTCAAAAATTTAATATCTAACAGCTACTTGAGCTATTTTTTTTTTTTTTTTTTTTTTTTTTTGGCTGCGTACACATAAGCTTATAATTTAATTTTATAAAAATCAATTACAATTTCCTGAGAGTCTTGACAAACTATTGGAAACACTCTGAACATAAATAATACCAGTTGAAAATGCAGGATCACATGTTCTTTAGCAAACGTTTGTTTGCACATACACACATATATTTTTAAAGTAAATTTGAGATTTGGATTACAGTGATTGAACTATGTACAGTATTTTTGTTATGGAATCAAGGAGAATTTGTGAAGCATCGTGACAAAATCAACACAAAATAACATTTTTTTCACAGATTTAAATAATTCAAATCTGTTTTCAACGAATTTCTGCTGTAATCAGAATATCAATACACTTTGTGAATTTTTGAAAATTGCCTCTACACGGATTAAAACAAACTGTTATAATGTGTACATGTAAAATCAAAACTTGTTAAGAGATGGAAAATTTATTTTTCATGTTTTTTACTACTGAATACTTTCTAAAACTAAAGCTGTAAAATCTCTATACAAAATATTGGTATTAAAACTTTGAAACGTGGATTTATCGCACTGACTGCTAGTTTGATTCTAAAATTTACTGTACTTCACTATGTTTTGCCCGTTTTGTTTATACAGCTTTGTTGGGGTTTAAGTTTGACTTTAGTTATTTTATCCCTCATTGTTGTTATCTTGGTATTATAGATTATAATAATAAAGTCTGCTATCTTTTGTCTCTTTAACTATAACATATTATGTTTCATGTTTACCTATATTATTACTATTTGTTTTGTTTGAAATTTCTGGATTTGCATTTTAGTTTCAGTAAACTCAACTGTAAATAAATTTATTTTAGTATAAAAAGTACTGATTTACACCCATTTTGCGTCTATTGTCAGCAATAGTTTAATATAAACAGAAGTTCTTAAACCGGTATGGAGTTAAGGTATTCAACTTTGGGGTACTGCTAGTACAAGCTACATAGTGAATATACTGCGCTTTTAGTCCAAAACGCTAAAATCAATAGTCGACGCTCAATTGATTCAATAGATCAATAAATCAACAGATTAATTTGTTGGATAATAGTGATGATATGTATAGACTAAAAAGACATACTTTGTTAGACCTTTCTAGAAGGCGTTCGCTACCTATAAAAGTCATAGCAGCCGGTCGAGTTGTGTTGGGCGATTTTCCTTAGCGCGGGTCGAGTGGCGATTCACAGAAGTGCGGCGAAGTGTTATTGTGTTATAATTAGTGCGGAATTCCTTATAGTTGACGTTATTATTGCGTGTTGACAAATTTACTTGAATTGATGTAAGAGACTACAAATTACGTTGATTACGATGTAATCAATTACAATCAAATATTGTAATGGATTAAAAATTACTAATTGTGGTAATTAAAGCTGGATATTAATGACTTCACTGGTGTCTTGTATTTTGTTTTCCACTGTACCAAACGACGATCAGGGAGACCTCGTAACAATATTTTACTCAAGTATTGATAGATAATATCCGCCTAGGAGTAATACTACAATACACATTGAAACAAGCCACTCTATTTAAGATTTACGTAGGTAAACTTCAGATTGTGCCTAGCTTATTTATATATAATAAAATCATGAAATATGATTATAAAAAACGAAATTACGAAACATTAGAAAAAACAAAACGCATAAAACGTTTGATTCTCCCAGTCGTAATTTATTATTAAAATCCTTTGAACACACTGATATCTGTGGTATAATTAATTGGAACGTATAAAATGGAATATTTCTGTCCCTCTTTTAAATAACGTTTTAATTAAAATTACGGCTTTAGTTTACTGGAGTTTATTAAATGAAACCGGTTTTGGGGGAAATTTTCAGCAATATAATTTTTAATCAATAACTCATTCAATCATCACAATTTTGCAAATGGAAAGGGTATTGAATATTTTACTATTTATTTTTAAATCTGTTCTACTGTTCTTCTCCTCCTGAACCCAAAGTTTGTCAGGCTAGCAGTATATTCCGTTTCATAGACAGGGTCTCAATCACCACATATCTTTTTCCTCCTTTTATCTTACCTATGTACTCCTGGCTGGGCTTTTCTCTCCCACTACGCCTCTCGATCAGAGTGATGTGCCTGGTTGGCACGAGGATTCTGTTTGTTTGCCACTTTCATCTATAGTCAGCATCTGACAGCAATTTATGGTCAATCCCAACATGAGACACTGAGTGGAAATTAAGAAACGTCTTGTGTAGTAAAGAAAACAATTACTACAATATATGTGTGTGTTTGTGTGTGTGTGTGTGTGTGTGTGTGTGTGTGTGTGTGTGTGTGTGTGTGTGTGTGTGTGTGTGTGGTCTCTTGTAACATATAATTAATTTTTCTAGGTAATGTTTCTTCAAATATATGTATAGTTAATTTTTCATGATATGTTATATATGTAGTCTTTTGGAACACATATACAACTAATGTTCAAAATATAATATATATGGTTTCACTTGTGAACTTACTTGTCTTTTCTCGTCGAACGCGTTTCGGCGTAGTGTTCGCCTTCGTCAGCTTAGAGATAGACTGCCACTACTTTGTAACGGTTATTGCTTGGAAGGTATAGTGGGGTGGTGTGTGGAGAAAGGGGATTGGCGCGGGGATCCAAATTATTGTTTGTTTTTTGTATAATTGTGTCAAAAAGTGTATGTGATTTATATTGTAATTGGTCGTTAGTATGTTGTTTGGTTGTGTTGTGTGGTGTTTGTATATTTCATATTGTTCTGCTGTGTTGAGTTTTCGACCTTTGGGTAAGTAGTGTAATATTTCAAGATTAGTATCTATGTTTGTGTAGCTGTGGTTTTGTGTGTGTATGTGTGTGGCAAACGTGGAATGTATATTGTTGTTGGATAAAGCTTTTAAGTGTTCAGAGTAACGGGATGAAAAAGATCTTTCCGTCTGGCCTATGTAGAAACTATTGCAGTTATTACAATTTAATTTGTAAACACCTGTTTTGTTGTATTTGTCTATGTCCGTGTCTGTATCATTGATGTATTTTTTGATGGTATTGTTAGTTCTGTATGCTATTTTGTACTTGTGTTTTCTGAATGTGTTGGCGAGTTTGTGTGTGTTGGAGTTATGGTATGCGAGTGTGATGTATTTATTGTGTTGTGTGTTGATGGTAATTTGTGTTTTGTTGTTTTTGTTTTTGATGCGTTTGTGTAGTTTGTTTATTAAATTAGGGTTGTATCCGTTTTTCATTGCTATGTATTTGATTGTGTTGAGTTCGTCAGTATAATCTTGTTTACTTAAGGGTATTTTAGTTAGTCTTGTGCCGAATCTGAGAGAGATCGGCGAGTATACGGCATTTAACGCCAAAGCAAACGAAAAATGCCGTACTGTGTTTAACAGATACACGCAGACATACTGTAATAAAGTATTTAAGTGTGCCCGGTTAGTGCTGCACTCTAGCGCGCGCCGCTGTTTGCAAGTGAGAAGGCCGGAAATTGGGTCTGGTTAAAATTGTCTCTCGTTGGTCGGTCATCTGTTCCCTTCGCTTGCTTTCTTCTCCGAAAGAGAAGAGCTTATTGTTGCACCATCTACTACCTATGGCAGGCTAAACAATTACAGATCTGCGGTAAGTTATGGCAATATGATTATATACTTCAATTTAAAGTTTTACGAAAGAAAAAATTGTTTAATAAGGCCACATTAAGTAAATTCAGTTAACCTCACGCCACGTGGTGAAAAGTGTAATGCGTAAGTCTGAGTAATTTAGATGCAACCTTTATTAGTAATTATAGTAACACTATATTAATTTCAGAAATCTTAACTATAAAGCACCAGAACTGAGAAGAATGTAAATGCAAAAAAGTATTTGTTTCATAAGTACAGTAATAGAAGTAAGCAGGTAATCATTCACACCACGTGGCGAAATAGCCTATGTGTAAATTTTATTAATTATATAACCGTAATGGAATTATGTTAACCCACAGGGGTAAAGTTTATAATATGGAATTTAACAAAACTAAATGTTTTCAAAATAGGGCCTGGTGGCCATATAACCGTTGCCAAGTGTGTCAAATTATCATTTTTAAATAGCCCTAAAGCTGTGTTAATATTATATATGGATTTTGGTGCGTGTGAGGTTTTTGGGGGAATTAGTTTTGTGAACTTATCGCTGATAATATGTTGTATGACCAGGGTCCTCCGCTGAAGACGGGGAAACAGCTCCAACCTGAACCTTTAACATCCAGACTCTCTCTCTCAACTTCATCTGCCGGAGGAGAATAGCGAAGACGAACCACAAACACCCTATCATGTAGGCCAGGAGATCACCACTTCACACCCATGGAAAAAATAAGGTGAAATCAATCCATATTATATTTTTTACACAGTGTGATGTAACTCACTAGAACCAGTGGACATTGAGTCACTCTACAACAATGACTTTAAGTTTTAAACATTTTAATTGGGTCCCCGGTTAACGGGACAGAATAGTGCGTGGACTTGGGGGGGAATCTTTTGTACATTTTATTAATTTGTTTGTATAAATTGTGAGCCCAGGGGTTGACATGTATCTGTGGCTGCTCACCATTCAGAAGTGTAAATTTCCTTCTTATTTTCAGTATAAGGGTTTCATTACTGCTACCAATTCATTCAATCAACATGTAATTTCACCGGTTCAATTTAGTTTTCATTTTATGTATTAATTTCTCATTTTTAAATTCGGTTTGGATCATATAGGGATAGAAGTTTCTTTGGTAGTTAAGTCGGGTCACCAGTTTAATCCTGTATAGGTGCATTTTCATGCAGAGTTAAACATGCTTTTGGGACAGGTTGAGTTATGCACTATCTTGCCTAGGAACATGTCGGCCTTTGGGCCAAATTACTTTTAAAAGGGTTATAAGCTTTATGACACGTTCCTGTTTTCAAGACTTAACTAAATTTATCTATATTTAAATTCTTTTAATTAATTATGATCACTGGGGTGTTCACTGTATTCTAAATTTTATTTCTCCCAGTCTAAGTGCCCAGTGTGGCAGCATTTTATAATAGTATCAGGCACTTTGCCAAATTTTGAATTTAGTATGTCCTGGGGGCTACTGGTGTTGCATATATAATCAGATACACATGTAATATGTTATACACATATTAAGTATTAAAACCTAATATGGATATTCATAAATTGTTAATGATGTACCTCATGGGGTAGAAAAGGGTGTGGCAAGAGATATATGTTATAATTGTCCTGTGTTGTGGAACATGTATATGTATTGTATATTCGTGTGTGTATTTTTGGGGGTTATATATGTATTGTACATTCGTGTGTATTTTTGGGGGGTTAGACATAGGGCTAAAAAGAAAATATAAAACATAGGGTTTATATATATATATATATATATATTTATTAATTTCTAATGACAATTTTGATAGGGAGAATAAGGATTTATAATTATTAATTTCAAAAGACATTTTTTTAAAGGAGAATATAGATTCTATCTCTAATAATTTTCAATTAATATTTTTAAAGAGAATTAATTATTTTTAATTAACATTGTTAAGGAGTATATAGATTTTATCTCAATTAATTTTCAATTAAATTTTTAAAGAGAATATAGAAAATAAATTTTATATTTATTAATAATTGTCAAGTAACATTTTTTTTCAAGGAAATTAATTATTTTTAATTAACATTTTTAAGGAGAACATAGAATCTAAATGTTATATTTATTGATTTTTGTAGGAAACAATTTTAAAGGAGATAGAATAATAAAAAAGGATTTTATTGATTGTTAATTTTGTGAGTTTTAATTCAAGTCCCGTCTCACTGGATCCAGCGCATTTTTGGCTTCTCTAGGCTTTGGTCTAGTTTTAATTATCTTGTGGCCCCTCTTTAGAAAACAAAATTCAAAAAAAAAATTTTCAAAAAAAACAATTTTTTTTTTACCAGTCAAAGTTAAAGAGGGGTTACAGTCTATGGAGCATATGGTTGAAGGCCGCATGTTTATGTTGTGTTGGGTGGTTTGATGTGTTGTGTATAACCATGTCGGTTGTGGTTGGTTTCCTGTATATTTTGTACGTGTGTGTATTGTTAGTTTTGTTAATTGTTATGTCTAGAAAATTTATACTATTGTTTTGTTCAATTTAGAGTGTAAATTTTAATTTGTGGTGTATTGTGTTTATGTATTTGTGGAAGTTTTTAACTTGTCTTGTGTTGCCTTTGAATAAAAGTAATATATCATCTACATACCTGTGCCAGTAAATGATTTTGTTGGTGTATTTGTTGTTGTTTATTATGTGGTTCTGTTCTATGTTGTGTATATATATTTCTGCCAGTATTCGTGATATGGGGGATCCCATCGGGAGACCGTCTGTTTGTGTGTATATCTTGTTATTGTATGTAAAGTAATTTTGCTCAGTTATTATTTTGGTAAGTGTGATGATGTCTTGTATGTGTGTTTCAGGTGTGTTGTTTTGTCTAAGTAATTGTTCTAGTATTCGTATGGTTTCTTGAATTGGGACATTGGTGTATAAATTGGTTATATCAAAAGATGCCAGTGTTGAATTGTGTTGGATGTGGATGTGTTCAGTTTTCTTGAATAGGTCGATGTTGTTTTTGATAGATGTGTTGTTACTGAGATTAATGTTTTCTCTGATTATTTTGTCTAGGTGTTTTGCGATTTTGTGGGAGGGAGCTTGTGTGTTGTTTATTAATGGTCTGATGGGAATGTTAGGTTTGTGTATTTTTGGTAAAGCATTTAGTTTAGGGGGGTTAAGTTTTATTTGTTTAAGGTATTTGGTGCTTTCTGGTTTGAGTATATATTTTGTGTTATTTATAAATTTTTTAACCTGTTTTTGAAATTTTAGTGTGGGGTCTTTATTTATTTCCGTTATATTATTTTCGTTGAAGAAATTTTCAATTTTAGTGTTTAGTTGATGTTTGTCCATTATGACGTTTATGTTCCAACAATACTAAAAGCTGATAAAGGGATAAAGGACCAATTACAATATAAATCACATACACTTTTTGACACAATTATACAAAAACAAACAATAATTCGGATCCCCGCGCCAATCCCCTTCCTCCACACACCACCCCCACTATACCTTCCAAGCAATAACCGTTACAAAGTACTGGCAGTCTGTATCTAAGCTGACGAAGGCGAACACTACGCCGTAACGCGTTCGACGAGAAAAGACAAGTAAGTTCACAAGTGAAAGTTTCATTATTATATAAAGTGTAGTGCTGTGAAAAAAGATGATGAACAATCAAGACAACTATATGGTTTCATGTAATATATTTGGTTTTTTGTATTATATATACAATTAATGTTTTCTTTTCTTGACTCATCCTCTATCACATGCTGGTTATTATCCTATTCATCACACCACATTTCCAGACTGTTGAAAACCATTTTTATCGAAATTTTTACCAGGTAAGAGTGTTTGCCAAAAGCAGACATTGATTGGAACGCCAGGGGCTACTACGTCAGCTCCACTTTCTAACACTATTTTCGCTAATGGAAATATACCCAATTTTACAATGTAAGTATTAGATTCTTAAAAACGAACATGTACGTCTCACACTCTGGATACTCGTAGTGCGAACACGATAATAAACATTAAGAGTAGGTAATCAATGCAAAATTACTTTACATTGAATTGGATGGCAGACACTAAAGTATCTGTTACATTCTCTTAACATACATGTAAACATCCTTAGCATTTCATACATCTGTACAAAACGTAGAGTGTCTGTTCTGTACACATATGCAAACGCTCAGAATTCATTCACCATCACACTTAGTAATACTCACTCTCTCTGCTTACGAAACAAAAAATCAAATGCACATGTGTATTATACTGAAATTAGTATGTATCATTTTTATCGGATACTGAAACTATCAATTGTCGCCTCAACGTCTCCGAAGATGTTACTAAAGGCTGACTTCGAACGGTGTACTACAAGAAAACAACGCTACGGTAATAATCACGACTGGTAAATAATTTTCAGATAGACTAGTGTAAAGCCCAAATTATAGCGGATTCACGTTTACGTGTGTAGATTGGCCTCAACTGTGAAACATTACCAAATACGACTTCTGAACTAATAAACATTTAATCAAAGTGTTAAACACACAGAGGCATTCGTGTAAAGACATCTAGGTACAGTTTCTTCTCTTCACGAATCAAATTGTTTCTTTACGTTTGTATTTTGTCTAAGCCATGACGTACAATCATGTTAACTTCACACACACACACACACACACACACACACACACACACACACACACACACACACACACACACACACACACACACACACACACACACACACACACACACACACACACACACACACACACAAGGTGGGAACAGAATCAAGATGGCTGCTGCAGTCGAGTTTAATATCCAGATGCCTGTGATCGTTATAACCTCAACAAAACAAGACGGAGCAGCTAGACATAAAATCACGAGGGCAGTGGCCACAACATTTAAATTTTTGATTGGCGCGATATTGAAAGTGTGGACAATTACATTTGGCGTCGGAAAATTGTGTGGGAATTTTTATTTCCCTCACTACACACGATCAACCGACATGGGTGGGTAGAGGGTATGGTCAACTGACATTGGTGGGGGTTAGGTTAGAGCCAACCGACATGGATGAGGTTGCGTTCAACCCAACATGAGTGGGGTTGCGTTCAACCCAACGTAAATAGGGTTGCGTTGCGTTCAACCCAACGTGAGTGGGAATGCGTTCCGTTCAACCCACATGAGTGGGGGTTGGGTTAGAGCCAATCGACATAGATGAGGTTAGGTTCAAACGAGATGCGTGGGGATAGGTGAGGTGAAAGGGGCGGGGCGGGTGGGGTGGGTGTGGTCAACGGACATGGGTGGGGTGAGGGTAGGTTCAAACGATATGGGTGGATTTAGGTTAGATTGTCACTTGACAAGTGGTCTCGAACTGTCCTTTCTCCCCTACTCCCATTTGATTTGTTTCGACGTTGTCACTGTTGTTAGTAGTTAGTTTATAGCTATTTTACTAAATAAATGCACGATGTACTTGTAGTTTAGTATGCAACTGTTTTACTATCTTATAAGAAAGCATTGTATTGTTGCCTTATACTTCCTCATAAGGCAAGGAAGTATTGTTGTTAAGTCGTATCTGTTGTTAGGGAGACAACTTTCCATCAGGTGTTTGGTTTGATGTGTTCTTGCAAAAATCATTACTACAGTCTGTTTTTGGTTACAATTTCTGTAAACTGTAACACATTTTTTTTTAGTGATACTTGAACTCGTCTTATTGAATTAAATATATTTTATCTGTCTTATTACAATATTGATGATATAAGTGATTTAAAAAAAAATTAGGTTATAAGAAGTTAACAGATCTGTCACAAACAAAGAAGACATTGGCTGAATGCCTATTATAAGGAGAAACAGAATCTCAATTTGATATTCAAATTAAATTGACGTTTTGCAAATATCAGTCGTTCTTATGTTAATTTTACTTAAACGTGGTTTGTTTCTAGTTTCAAAATTAAAAGGCACCTTTGTCCAAAAACTAAATGTAATCTGAAGGATGGAACGAAGCTTATCTAGATGGCTAAGCAGAACCGAAGAGAAAACACAAAGACTTTTGTTATAACAGTAAAGCAAGGGCAATATACAATAATAATGGAAGGATATTACATGGAAGGATCACCGTCTATTATTAAGTGATTAGTTACACTACTCCCTCTCAGTACGCACATCGCATCTAAAAGTAAAAATTACACTTTCAGTGGCTAATTAAAATGCTGATTTGGGTTAATAACGATTAAGATATGTAAGTAGGGGGAAAATACCGGTTCTAACTAACAAAGGATGCCGCCTTTCCCACGGTCTAGATCAAAGAGATGCCGCCGTTCCCACGGTCCAAGATTTTTTCCCACGCTCTCCCCACCACCGCTGGACCACAGCATCCCAAAGGACCGCGAATTTCCGCGAATAAATTTTTTTATTTTTTTTTAATTTGATATTTTTATTTTTTTAATTAAATTGATTTGCATATCCGCGAATATATGCCGCCTTTCGCGAGCCTAAATCACTTTCACTTTCTAATTTCCGCGAATATAATTTTTTATATGCAGCCTTTCGCGAGCCTAGATCACTTTCACTTTCTACTGGACCACAGCATCCGCGACTTTTTCGCTGATCTGTGTCAAGATCCGCGACTTTTTCGCGTATCTGGACCACAGCATCCGCGAATATAATTTTTTTTTTTATATGCCGCCTTTCGCGAGCTTAGATCACTTTCACTTTCTATCACTTGATGTATTATAGTGTATATATTAAATATATGATCAGGGTTACCAACCTTGCATGAGTTCAAATTTGTTATAATGTATATTAAATCTATATGATCAGGTTTACCAACCTATGTATGGGTTCAAACTTGATATGTGTGTGTGTATTATAGTGTATATTAAAATATATGATCAGGGTTACCAATCCTGCATTATTGTGTGTGTGTATAGAACAGATCTGCCAACATTTTTCTTCGGTGGGAAATTCAAACTATATTATAGTAAATTGTTGACGACTTCGATATCAACTCTCTCTCCCCTCCTCTCTCTTTGTCTCTAGACACAGTTGTCATCAGTTTTACATAAGCGTCGTGCTACTTATGGATTATTGTAATTAGCGATACTAAAATGTAATCACCAGGAAATATATATTTATCACCTATCTCGTGGCGTCCTTTTTTGACACATGACAGTCATTGGACTACGATTTAGAAATTAATATACTGCCAAGTCTGTGTGTGTGTGTGTGGTAAAGTGTTACGCATAAAAAAATCTCCTTGAAATAAGGTATTTTCAAAAGTTTTGCGTAACACACATTGTATAATAATTTTCGTAATTGTAAGATACAACCTGCAAATTATTAAAATGTCTCTCTCACACATTTCTGATTACTATACAAATAATTGGATGCATATTCGAAGATTTCCCTTATTCAAACGATTTGTATGTGTGTACACGAACTTAAATACAGACGATTGTAATTTTAAAAATTCATTTTTTGCATTAAATATATATCGTAAACAATGAAATAATAATATTTCGTCATTGTAAGATTTTAATAAAACAATTATCAGTTTAAATAATAATTTTCATGATTGTAAGATACAACCTACAAATTATTAAAATTGTCTCTCTCACACACATTTCTGATTACTATACAAATAATTGCATGCATATTCGGAGTACGTTGACAGCGGAACAAGTCTATGCACACACACACACACACACACACACACACACACACACACACACACACACACACACACACACACACACACACACACAACGATACTGAATTAGATATAGTTATTATTCGCTAAATTAAACCAGAGGTCATTAACCTTGTGTACGACGTCCTACATTCTAATTTCACACCTGCTAGTCATTAGCAGTAATTAGGATTATAAAGTATTTACTCTAAAAACGGACAACTCTACTTTCTAATTTGACACCTGTCAAGCATTAACACCGCTTACAGTAATTACTCTAAAAACGGACACACACACACACACACACACACGTGCTTTCCCCACTAAAGAGTACACTATATATACGCTAAGTAAGTTAGCGGCAATTTCTTATTTGTCGACTTGTACTGCACGTATTACGTGTCTTCCAGTATACACATCTTCTTTTGAAAGACTGTTTGTACGTCTTCAGTGTAGACAACGCACATACTAGTTTGGCTGATACTGCACGTCTTACGTGTCTTCCAGTATACACATCTTCTTTTGGTAAGTGTATAGATTTTATTTAAACGTAAAAATTATCAAGTGCATTATTTATTGAATTTAATACATGTGTGTGTGTACGCGTGTGTGTATGATCAAATTACAATTTCTAAAAATATATTCTTACTGTATTTTTATAGTGGCAATTTCTCACCAACGTGTGCTGATACATCGTGAAATCTCTACATCTTTTTTTAATAGTTGAAAGACTGTTTGTACGCCTTCAGTGTAGACAACGTACATACTAGTTTTGGTAAGTTGTACAGATTTTATTTAATTTTAATTTTAATGTATGTGCAGATTTTTATTTAAACGTAAAAATTATTTGCATTATCAAGCGTGTTATTGAATTTAATACATGTGTGTGTGTATGATCAAATTATTATGTCTGTTACAAATTTTCTGAAAAATTGCTTTAAACAAACGTTTTTAATGTAACAAATTTAGAAAGTAGGTCACAGCGTATGATGACATTTATATCTCTCTCTAATTCTGTTGTGGACATACATAGCTGTAAGCGGTGACTATCTCCTTATGAATGCGGAATGTAGACTTTCCTAAAATTATTTGCATTAAAACATTATCAAACGCATTATTGAATTTAATACATGTGTGTGTGCGCGTGTATGTGTATGATCAAATTATTATGGAGTGGGTTATACAAATAATAATAAAGTGTGTGTAATATATATATACATTTATTAAAATACATACACACAGCTCCAAGATTATATTAAACAGTTTTACAATTAAAAATACATACACAGCTCGAAGATTATATTGTTACAAGTATGAAAATATATCTAAACTAATATTTACAATTTAAAAAAAAAAACATACACAGTTCCAAGATTATATTGTTACAAGTATTAAAATATATCTAAACTAGTTTTACAATTAAAAATACATACACGCACATAGCTCCAATATTATAATGTTACAAATATGATGAAAATATATATATATTTAAAACTAGTATTTACAAAATATGTATAAAATAAGACTTAAACACGTCTATGTACTGTGTTGGACAATGGTGTATATTCTACAAGCGAATCATGTAGTATCATACAGTAGGCGGTTGTCTGTCTAGGAAAATTCATTGACGATTCAAATTCTAAACGTACATCAACTGCTGAAGACTTAAGTGTATCGTCTTGCTTGCTACAATCGAAAACAACCAGCGGGGCTTTTGATTTGAATAATTCCGGTGTCAGTACTGGGCTGCCGTCTAAACGGTGGTAATACGAACTTTGAAAACTGGTGTACATATTGTACAATAATGCAAAACGGTCTTTCCCAATATCCAAGTTTAAATTATCGTAAGGATAATACTTGTCGTTTAGAAACAGTCTCGCATTGATCACGTTACAGTGATCAAATTCATCAGCGTGTGCTGTCAGTACATTTTTTCTTGCTGTCTGAAACGCTAACACAACAAAGCGTGGTTTTTCCAGCTGACTAGAGGTCTTGACAATCCAATTCTGCCTTTTAGTCTGTGGTAAGGCAGGATACTCGTGCAACTCCCAGGTCCTAAAAGGCATAGTTATCGGGTGGTCTTTCTCTATGAGTCGTAACAGTGGTAATCTGTACACATTAGCTACATGTACATAAGGCATTTTCCAGTAAACTTTATCTAGTTCAAGAACACAATTAGCAGTCGTTTGTCCGCTTACTAAAACCATAGCATTTATGTCGGTAGAAGCGCGTAGGAGTATAAGTTCTTGTTTCACGTTCAGCACGATGAGTGTATAGTCTTCTGCGAATCCCATTAGCATTTTCAGTGGTATACAAAAATTGAATTCGCCGTCATCATTCACTTTTAATATGTTCGTGGTCGGTGCCACCCAACCTGCGTTTTCCATTGCGTTACGTGCGTTGTTGTTGAGTGATAGAAAAGTTTTAATAGTTGACGTAACACCGACGTTTCTGGTATGGTCCACTACCACGCCGGCCAACTCGTAACGAATCTCTTCAAAGAGAAATGCTATAGCATTGTTCACCAGTTCCACATTCAGTGCAGTATCTGCAGCCGCACTAGGGTTTTTTTTAACCAACTTGCCTTCGATGTAGAGGAAACTTTCTGACGGCAGTGTAAAGACGTCCTGTTGTTGTATTGGCACACGTATTTCATCATTGTTTCCATATCTTGTTGTTGCGTACGGTGCGTGTGAGTGAAATGAAAAGTGTGTGATACTGTCTTCAAAGAACGGTTGCTGCTCCACTGATAATATTCCACTCGCCATGTTACTTGTTTACAACAACAAAACCCAGTGAAATCAGGAAACTGCGGTTAACTGATGTTAATCGTTTCAGTTTCGAACGAGTACTGATGCGTTTCCTAACTGATCTTTCTTCTTCTTTTATTACTGACGACGACTGTGGTAGCAGCGGTGGCGAAGAAACAAAGTACAAGCCCATGTCTATAGTCGTTTTAGATGTAAACGCACAGTGATGACTTCTCCGCGAAAATCTATTACGTCACCGTCCTGATCGTGTAAAGATAATGTTATGTTGTCCAAACGACTCACATTCACAGGTAGGTATATGACGTTTGTAGGCGATTCAATTATTTTGAATCCTGGTTCGACTGACGGATAGAACGAGTGCAGTGTGTGCTCGGTTTTACCGTTCTTGTATGATCCTTGCGCTATATTACACCTTATCAGTATACTGTTCACTTTTATAATGTTAACTGTGGCGTCAGACGTGTGAGTTTTATTCGCTTCAAGCAGACGCTTTCCCTTGAAACCCAACATATCACCGATACCGTACACTGTTTGTTGAAAGTCAATATCCAGTGCACAAGTCAGCTCACATTTCAGTGTATTGTTGTTAGGACGTAGACTAATCTTTGAGTCTCCTAACCGCTTTTTGAGGAAGGCTTCTATGTCACCGATTTCATAAGCACCTGTAGGTAAAGTTATCAAGTCCCACGTTGTTCCGTCTCGTAGTACTGGAAACACGTTGTTTTTTCCTTCAATCACGTTCGGTATACTGTTGTATGTAGTAAAGTCCAATAGACCTACATACCATTCGCCGTTTGTTAGTTCGAGAGGCGGGAAAAAGTCACATACAAGAGCAGCAGCATTCGTACCTGTTAAGGTGACCGACAGCGAAGACATCTTGTCGCTTACTGATCACTCGCGCGTTAAGAAGTCCAAACATAAATGCCCGCAGATGACTGTGTGTGGTGGCTGTTCACGTTCGTAATTGTAGTAAATGTCAGTGTCGGTTCCAAAATACTGTGTCAGCTCAAGAGGTGGCTGCATATTACCATACGCATCATAGTAGTAAATTTGTTTGTTTCGCTTCTTGTAGCAAACCCAGTGCGTACCAGGTCCTTCTGCACTGTCTAGATTAACAACTGCACTCTCATTCTTCCATGGTCGTGTGTGTGGTAAAGTGTTACGCATAAAAACTCCTCTGAAATAAGGTATTTTCAAAAGTTTTGCGTACACATACAAATCACTGTCAGACAATGCACGCACTGGTATGCAAATTAGTTTTTTTGTCTGTAAGGACGTAGGTATAGACCTGACGCTATTTTTTTATTGTTACGTTTATGTCTTGGGACTGTTTTGCGTTTGCAGGTCGTTTTGCGTTTGTTCACGGATTGACGTTTAATTCCTGAACCCTTCTTCTTCTTGTTTTTTCTGCAACCACTACGCGAGCTCCCTCCACCCACTGCCGATTTCGCCTTCATCGCTGCCGCTACGGCCGCCGCGTACGCTCTTTCGCTGATGCCTGAATTCAAAGCTTTCACTCGATCCCACGCCTTGCCAGCTAGCACACGATCCGCTACGCGTCTTCGTTCGTTGTCCTTGTACTTAGCGTAAGCGATATCGTGTTCGCGACAGGCTTCGTCCAACTCGTTGATTCCGCGCTCGCCACGTGCAAATCTCTCTTTGAGTTTTGTTCCAGGTCCACAGAATCGGTAGCCCGGTAGGTGTAATTCTACTGGTAATGCGTCCACCGCTCGATTAATCAAAGTAGGTACTGACGAAACGATAGCGGGCACAGTGTTTTTAAGTATTTTTCTAATTACACCACGCCCCATTCTTCTTTTCTTACGAAGTACGTGCATTCTTGTAAACAGATCTCCAATCCTTGATTTCCGTTTCCGTATCGAGAACGTCTATTAAACACCCCACCTCTTCAATATATTCAGACAGGACTGAACGCTGTGTCGTGCTGTCTTGATATTTATAGACAAACTTTATTAGATTGATTATATGAGCGTGAAATACCTGAGTGACCTTGTACAATTCGGTCTTTATATGTAATTTTAATTCATGCATTTGTCGTACAGTGACTGCGTCTTTGTCATTGACACCGTTCGCTATATTCGTAATTTTTCTTCCGGCAGCGTAGAAAGTATCGTTTTGCAAACTGATTGTGTGTGCATGTAAAAATTCCAAATTCACTGCGTCTTTGAAGTCAACAGGCGCTTGCACATGCGTTAGTCGACATTCATTAACGATTACGTTACCTGCACGATCTTTTTTCAAACTCTTCTCGTCTACGTATCGTTTTGTGGCTGCATCTCTTGATTTAAGCGGATCGTTTAGCCTTATTATTCGATGATCTTTTGCGTCTACGGTAGCATCGTTCTTGTACTGTAAGCATGTGTCCTTTACGTACTGTAAAGAAACAACATCGTGCAACTCTTCAGGATCACCCAAGTTGCATATCTTTTTGTTTTTCACATCAAAGTGACCGTCGTTAGTCACTCCTAAACCGACATCCTCACGCAGACTTCGATGAGTTTCTTTTCGCACTCTTACAGCGCTGTCGTGTCTACCGAACTTGTCTACACTCATATTTATGAAGAAGAACTGATGGTTATAGAACGGTGCGTCTGCTTTTATATGATAATGCCAGTTTCACGTAATTCTTCCAATATCGAAACGATTTCATTCCTATGACCAGTATGGCCACTATTTTGAGACGCCATTAACAGTCTCAATCTATTAACCAACTCGTTAGGATCATCCCAATGCACGTAATCGATTGCAGTGTTCGGTTTCATCTCCATATAGCCACTCCCTGTACGTTTTCGTGCAAACAATTTAGATATTACTAGTCGGTACTTGACGCCACTGTTACTGTTTATTCGCGTATTGTGTTTATATTTTTGTTTGTGTCCGTTGGTTGCTAGTAGTATAGACTTATATTTCCTCATATCATCATTATTGTATTTTTTCGGTAGTTTCATAAACAAAAGTTCATACAGACCAGGTGTACCCTCGTAAATTTTTCCTTTGACATGAAAGTTGTCGTTATCATCGATTTTTACATTTGAATCACCTATCATAAATTTACCATCTTCGTATCGAACACCATACATGCGATCTATAATCCGTTTACAGTCCGCCGATTCACACAAACGCATATATTTGTTTGCTAATGAATCCTCGCTGAAATGTAAAGCGTTAGGGTTCCATGCGCTATTGCCACTGAAATGAGAAGCGTTATGACTCTGCGTGCCACTTTCGTTTTCTGTTATTACGTGTTGTGTAGGCTCTTCTTGTTTTATTTGCTCCTCCTCCTCCATCATGTCACCACTTAACTTTCGTGAAATAACTTCTAACGGTTCCAGAATCGGTCTGTAATTTTTTCTAAACGCCTCGTCGCTTTCTCTGATACCGTGTTGTAATGCATGATATTTTTTCCTTATGTTGTCGCTTATCGTGTCTATATCATACGCGAGTCGTTCCTCCTTATTCATTGCCATCGTGTGTTAGCAAGAGGACTGATTACATTACTACAGTGCAACCACTTTTATACTTCGTCGGAAACAATTATGAATCGATCAAAGCCGATTCTATATCTACCTTCATTTATTGGCGAGTCTTTGTCTATGACTAGAAATCCATAACGATCCTTCCACGCTTCCATGCAGACGTCTTTGAAAGCATCATATTTCATATCTATGTTAACGTGATCATTGTATGCATGTCGTAAATTTAGATCGTCTTGTTTGAACAATATCAACAAGTTAGCGTTGTCACGTACCAATTGTTTCGGTATCTGGCTATATGTCTGGCATAGATAGAATGTGTCCACACCGCTATGTCTCCCCATAGCAAAATACTTTCGAATATTGTTTTGTCTTTCACACGATACGTCATCGAATACGATAACAGAGTCGAGACCAGTGATTTCACTCGGTAGCGGGACTTCTTCGTTCTCGCTGTATGCATGATAACCTAAACCTTCATCAGCGAGTGATTTCATCACTGTCTCTAGCATTCTGTATTTTGGTTGAAATAATGATTTTGAAAACACGTATACGTTGCGGAAACGTAGTCCGTTGGCATCAAACAGTAGGTTGAATAGCACATTTGATTTCCCACAGGAACTTGGGCCTGTAACGATACAGCGAATACTGTTCGGTAATAGCGAGCCATGTTTACGCTTAGCACTACCTTCGTCACCAGCCAAAAAGTCCATATCCTTTATTGGTAATTTGTTTGCTTGCTGTACAATCTTCATCTTTGTGAATACCGAAAGCATACTGTTTTCAGCACGTGCTGCCGCCTTTTTTATATTAGATCTTTCTTATGTATCCACGCATCGTGTTTACCATCGAAACCGAGCCAACGAACACGCACTCTGTCACCTTTGCGTTGTAACACCTTTTCCACTAGGTATACGTCGCCGACTTTGGACTTACTAATCTCGTGCTCGTAAAAACCAGCTTTCAACACTTTGTTTAGATGATCTTTTAGCAGATAAGTGACGGGGATAGTAGTGGATTGTACTTTATCCACAGTGAATATTTCGTTAGTCCAATTCGGTGTATAACCTTTGGCGAACGTCATTTTGTGCTTACTTATACGAACACGGTCACCGACTTTAAATTTGGGTGGTTTCGTTGGACTGATTTTAGGCGCTGTATTCTTCCTTATTCGTTCCAACACTATATGTTCGTTGGCGTCATTCACTTCACTCGGTTTCATACCAATGGTTCTGTGTGTTGTATTGTTGTACGATTTCAGTAATGTAGGTAGTAGATCCAACCAGCGGTAGTGTCCTTGTTCGCTGAAAGCTTGATACATGTGTGTCTTCAGTGTGCGATTAAAACGTTCCACTATGGAAGCTTTTTTCTCACTGTAGGTTGAGTAATGTTTTACATTATACTTTTTTAGCAACGCTTGTACTGTGCTGTTGTAATACTCCTTCCCGTTGTCTGTCTGTAAATATTTCATTCGATTAGCAGTTAGTATAGGCTCTAGTGCATGCTTTACTTCTTTTCCTGTCTTTGTTTTCAATGGTACAGCGTACGCGTACTTGCTAAACGCATTGATCACTGTCATCATGTACTTGTACCCTTTGTTCACTCGAGCGTATGGTATCATCTCCACAAGATCTGCCTGGTACAAGTCGTGTAGACCCTTCAATTCAACCGCGCGCCTAACGAAATTCCTTCTCGCTGCTCTGTGTAGCTCTAGAGCTATAGTCTTGCGTGCGTTGTTCATGGTTTAAGATACACTAACATAATACCGGCGTTAAAAATACTATATATATCTATAACAGTTTCTTTGTTTTTCAGTATTCATTCACACATCTGAATATCACCATGGCTGACCTTCAACAGAATCCAGAACAACATCAGCAGGAACAGGGACATCCTCAACAAGGTAAAAAATTTTTTTTAAAATACCAATTGTCTCTCTCTATAATTATGCAACAAACCAAATTTGTTTGATATGAATTAACTCTGTCTAACCTGTACAAGATAGTCTGTTGACGTTGTTTAGAAATTGATATGACGGAGAAAATTTTTTATGTTCTGACATAGGTTTGTCACCTTCTCCCCAATGTATTGTCTCTTGACATCGTTTAGAAATTGACATGACGGAGAAAATTTTTCATGTTCCACCATAGGTATGTCACCTTCTCTCCAATGAACTAATTCAATTCCGCAACAAAAGCATTTAACTCTATCGTCTATGAATGACATACTATGTCCACAAACATCATAATTTAGCGGATAGTAGTAAAACCCAGCAAACGCTAACTCGTCGGGACTGACAAACGTCACTTCCCAATACTTGAACGATTTTCTTCTTTCACTTTCAATGCTAAAATCATGAGTAGCTGCCATCTTCACAGTTTGCAATAAACTAACGTATTACTAACATGTACTATCTATTTATTTACCACAAACATGAATTTGTGTGTGTTATTCATCATTCCTATTAGCTAATACATGTGTTTCTATTGTTTCAGATATGACACGATTTTATATTGTGCGAAACAGTAGTATTAGAGGATGTCTCACAACTTTTAATTACCTGCCTGTGTACACAGAAGAAGAAGATCAAGATACAGTACCGATAATGACCGAGGTGCGACCTTTATTGTGCAAGGATATTCTGGCAGAACAAGCACGTTTACGCAGTATCAAATGGCATATTGCGTGCAGGATACGTTTCACTAAAACTGTGTTAGATGGTGACAGCGGCGAAGAAAAAGTGGTAACCAAAGACGCCGTCTTCCACGGACGTTGTCGTACGTTGCTCACGGACGACAACGACGAGTTGAACTGTCTACTCGATGAATCCTACGATAAAATCATGAATAGCATATCCAATTTTACCCGTGACGGGAGCGGATGGTCGGTGGATGCTGTACTGAAGCTGGAACTAGTTGTTGGACGGTACCGACCTCTAGCAGCATCCTCCTACCTTCCAACCCCACGAAAACTTGCACTCACCAGGGCAGTAGTCAACATCAAGAACTCCCAAGATGAAATGTGTTTTCTATGGTCCGTACTAGCTCACATACACCCTCAACAAAGGAATAAAGAATTTATTTCAAACTACATCTTATTCAAAAACACAATAAATATGTCCGGTATCGAGTACCCTGTTTCTATAAACTCACTTTCTAAATTTGAAGCACAGAATCCCAACATTTCTATAAACGTTTTCGGCTATGATATAGACGACAATATCAGAAACGAATCAAAAAATGAGGTTTATCCGTTAAGAATTACTCCCAATAAGGACAGATTACATCATGTTAATCTTTTACTTCTGTCCGATACAAATAGCCGAAAACATTACTGTCTTATCAGTAACATGAGTAGATTGTTATCATCCCTAACAAAATTCGAACATAAATCATTTTACTGCGACTACTGCCTGCATCGTTTCTCCACAGAACATGGTCTGTCCGATCATCTCCCCTACTGCACACCTCACGGCGAGCAGAAAACCAAAATGCCCACAGAGGAGGAGAAGTTTATGTCATTTAAAAATTACGCGCACTGTCTTAAAGTACCCTTTACCGTCTACGCCGACTTCGAGTCCCTCATCACTCCGCTTCAATCGTGTTCACCTGGTAACAACGTCCCGACGACAGTGCACGAGTTAGGTGAATTCTACTCATTTTTTTTTTTTTTTAAGACCTGAAGATGTCAGTAATGACGAAAAGCTTTGTCTAAATAATAAAAACAATTATAGCAGTTTAGCAATTCTATAAAAGAAAAGTAAGGATGGCTGCTAATTTAAACAATACGAAGATTTAAACAATACGAAGAATTCTACTCAGTTGATAGCAACGGTGCCCGTCAGAAAATAACTTCTCCTCCTGTATCGTCCACATCATACGAAGCGATGCATATTCCGTCAGGTTTCTCCTATGCTATCGTCGATCATACACACAGACTCTGGAGAGAGGCTAAAGTTTATCGAGGTGAAAACGTTGTAGACACTTTCTTCTCGTGGTTGATGAAAGACGCCGAGGATATGATGAAGGTAGTACGACATAACGTGCAAATAATTATGTCCGATGATGACAATGTTGCGTTCACTAACGCCACCGTTTGTCATTTGTGTGAGCGCCCTTTGACAGACAATGACAAGGTACGCAATCATTGTCATCTTACGGGGAAATTCTTAGGAGCAGCCCACAATAGCTGTAATCTAAGCTACAAGATGCCTCGTCATATCCCCGTCTTCTTTCACAACCTTCGTGGCTACGACTGTCACCATTTAATGCTGGGTTTAGGAAAATATAAGGACCAACACGTATCCTGCATTGCAACATCCAGTGAGCGTTACGTGTCGTTCTCCCTGGGTCCCTTGCGTTTCGTAGACTCTTTTCAATTTCTTAATCGCTCTCTGGACACACTCGTTACCAATCTGTCCACGTCCGGGAGCCAATTTCCTTTGCTCAGAGAGGAAATGCTTAGACGGGGTTTCGAAGAACAGACCAATCTGCTCGTACGCAAGGGAGTATACCCTTACGAGTACGTTGACAGCATTGATCGGTTCAACGAAACAAGTCTACCCGCTCGTGAACATTTTGATAACCGGTTGTTGGAATCGTCTATTTCGGACGCAGATTACGAGCACGCACAAAACGTGTGGAGTGCATTCAATCTGTGTACGTTTGGCGAATACCACGATTTGTATTTGTTGACAGACGTAATGCTGCTGGCCGATGTCTTTGAAAGTTTCCGAGACATGGCCTTACGCGATTACTGCTTGGACCCGTGTCATTTTTACTCGCTTCCCGGACTCGCTTGGAACGCGATGCTAAAAATGACAGGGGTCGAATTAGAGCTGTTAACAGAGATAAATATGCATCTGTTCCTTGAGTCTGGGGGTCCGCGGAGGCTGCGCGATGATATCCAACCGTCACGCAGTCGCTAACAATCCTTTGATTCCAGATCAGTACGATGTATCGAAACCGACCTCCTTCATTCTGTATACAGACTGTAATAATTTATACGGTGCAGCCATGTCGCAACCACTCCCTTACGCAGACTTCCGATGGCTCGATCGTAACGAAATCGAGTCCTTGGACGTACGTAATGTGAGTGATGATTCCGACATCGGGTACATCCTCGAAGTCGACCTACACTATCCCGATACCTTACACGACCTGCATTCCGACTACCCACTTGCACCTGTGCGCCAGCGCGTAACACCCAATATCCTTTCTCCCTTTTCCAAACGTTTACACGAGAGTATATACAGATCATCGTATAACGAATCAGGGTCATCCGTAGAGAAGTTGTTAACAACTTTGGAGGACAAACAAAATTACGTTCTCCATTATCGAAATTTAAAATTGTATTTAAGTCTTGGCTTAGAGCTGAAAGCGACTCATAGGGTGTTGTGTTTTAAGCAAAGCGCTTGGTTGAAACCGTTTATCGATTTTAACACCCGCAAGAGGCAAACAGCCGTCAACAGCTTTGAAAAAGACCTTTTCAAACTGATGAACAACGCCGTATACGGTAAGTCGCTGGAGAACGTACGGAAACATATAGACTTTGAACTAGTCTCGAATGAACGACGGCTTCAAAAACTAGTTTCCACACCTAGGCTAAAACGTATGATTCGTTATACGAACGATCTGGTGGGGCTCTCACTCCGTAAAAAATCCATTGTTCTTTCCCGTCCCGTGTATGTCGGCTTCACGGTGCTTGACGTTAGCAAAACGATAATGTACGACTTTCATTATCGTTATGCTGTCGCCAAGTACGGTTGCAACGTTAAATTATTAATGGCAGATACAGACAGTCTGATGTGTAGCATTCAAACATCAGACTTGTATGCAGACATGAAGAAGGACCTACACGTTTTTGACACATCGGATTACCCTACGTCTCATCCTTGTTATAGCCTTAAGAACAAAAAGGTTGTCGGACTGTTCAAGGATGAAACGTGTGGTCGTCCTATTAGAGAATTCGTGGGTCTCCGTGCGAAATGTTATTCGTTCCTTGTGGCCCACGAAGATCCCACCCAAGAGTGTCAAAAACGTGTATGTAAAGGTGTGCCTCGAGTTGCAATTAAGAGGAGTCTGCGACACGATATGTATCGCAAGTGTCTCACTGATCATTGTCAGTTTTCTACCAGTGCGCTTTGTTTACGTAGCGATCATCATACGCTGTACACGATGCGTGTAAATAAGCAAGCGTTGTCACCGTATGATGATAAGCGTTATATATTAGACAATGGTCATGATACGCTTGCATACGGTCATTATCGGATACGACAACGCATCAACATGGAGAACGATGACGACGACACTTCCCCACCTACTAAAAAAATTCGTCTCCATGTATAGTAACCCTCCTCAACACTTGTTTCTTTCGTCAGTTGATGTCTCTCGGTGCTTCAGTCCAGACGTCTGTAAACGTAAGTTCACATATTAATATCTCAACGATATTTGTATGTTTAAACATAATATATACATATATAGAGTTTGTAATGTGTGTGGTTTCTTTGTCTTACAGTATTATGGATAACACTGCAGTTATAATTGACTTCCAGTGCTTTTTCGACGACAACGGAAAATATATTGTGAAGGAACTGTCAATCATGGACGTTCTGAGATTTGCTGGTAGACATTGGATTTTGACTCCACCTGCTACATCCGTTACGAATCCCAAATACGTTAGGACAAACCACTGGTTAACAACAAATTATCATAGACTTAGATGGAGCGAAGGAGAGACACCATACGACAATCTTGTTTCATTGTTAACATCACATACACGTATACATAAATATGTGTTTGTGAAGGGTTTTGAGAAAAAACGTTTTTTGCAATCAAAGATAATACACAATAATATCATCAATCTCGATGACTTTGGTTGTCCTAAAAACATACCGTATATAATTCATGGAACAGAATGTCTTAGACATTTCAATTCTTCTGACCGTTGTGCCAACTATAAGGTGCATGCTATTCGGGAATGGATGATTCATGATTTTTGCTTTAAACAAACATTTTTAATGTAACAAATTTAGAAAGTAGGTCACCGCGAATGATGACTTTTATATCTCTCTCTCTCATTCTGTTGTGGACATGTACATACATGCATAGCTGTAAGCAGTGACTATTTTCTTATGAAAATGGACTTTCCTAATGACATTGTTATATTTTTGGTGTCTCTAATTTCGTCTGTGGGACATGTTCATACATGCAAAGTGGGACACCGACGTTACCACCACCACTATCATATTGTACTGTCCTTTTTTGTTGAATATTCTGTCATTGTTTGGTTCTCTCTGGTTTGATACAGACGTGTTCACTAGTGTCTTCTAATAATGTCGTTTCTTGTAAAGTTTAATGCTGTAAGTGCTATCGAGTACAAACGATGTTCAGAATTGACAGTGAATAAAAAATATCCCATCATGGTCTTAACAAATGTGGACACAAAATATGGGAACTCTGTGCTTGCTACGTTGGAGGATGGCGACCGTCAGTATCGTGTCTATCTTCCCAAGAGGTATGCAGGTGTCTTCACGAATGAGGACCTCAGACATATCAAACCTAAAGAACTACATTTAGTGTATCGAGGGGCGAGAAATCAAACAACACAAGTAGAGATTGAGTCCTAACGTCGTAAGTAGCAATCGTGTTAACAAACAATTTATTGATGTGTGTGTGTGTGTGTGTGTGTGTGTGTGTGTGTGTGTGTGTGTGTGTGTGTGTGTGTGTGTGTAGTTTCAACTCACTGTACTTAACACTTTAATAATTGAATTTGTATGTACATGATAAATGTATCATTGATTCTATTTAGTTTCGTTGAATAATAGTTGGTTCGATTAGAAATTATTTGAAAGTACATTACCTTTATGCGATAAATGTATCATTGATTCTAAGTAGTATTTACAAATTTCCAGTGAATAATATTTGGTTTGGTTTGATTAGAAATTATTTGAAAGTACATTAACTTATGAAAAATGACATATACTTGAAAAAGTTTACTTACTTAACACATTTGATTCTTTCCACTAACTGTGTGTGTGTGTGTGTGTGTGCATGTGATAATTGAATATTATCGTATCAGTGATTCTAATATCGACTGTATTGTTATGTTACAGATAAACTTCCTTGTGAACTGTATCTACAGCCGTGAAATTATTATTTTAAAATCTTACAATGTCAAAAATTATTATTAATATTTATTTTGTATATAACAATGTTTGTTTGTGATATATGTATATTTAATCAATGTAAAATGTATTTTGAATAATTGTATTATAACGGTTTGTAAACTATATTTTAAGTTTGTGTACAGTGCTGTAAATATATATTTAATCATTTAAAACAATATTATTATTAATATTTTATATATATAACAATGTTTGTGATATATATATATTTAATCAATAATTGTATTATAGCGGTTTGTAAACTATATATTTTATGTTTGTGTACAGTGTTGTAAATATATATATTTAATTATTTAAAACAAATTATGGTTTATTTTAATTTATTTCGTTATAAACCTTCGAATATGCATCCAATTATTTGTATAGTAATCAGAAATGTGTGAGAGAGACATTTTAATAATTTGCAGGTTGTATCTTACAATTACGAAAATTATTATACAATGTGTGTGTACACAAAACTTTTGAAAATACCTTATTTCAAGGAGATTTTTTTATGCGTAACACTTTACCACACACACACACAGACTTGGCAGTATATTAATTTCTAAATCGTAGTCAATGACTGTCATGTGTCAAAAAAGGACGCCACGAGATAGGTGATAAATATATATTTCCTGGTGATTACATTTTAGTATCGCTAATTACAATAATCCATAAGTAGCACGACGCTTATGTAAAACCGTTTTTAGAGTAAATACTTTATAATCCTAATTACTGCTAATGACTAGCAGGTGTGAAATTAGAATGTAGGACGTCGTACACAAGGTTAATGACCTCTGGTTTAATTTAGCGAATAATAACTATATCTAATTCAGTATCGTTGTGTGTATGTGTGTGTGTGTGTGTGTGTGTGTGTGTGTGTGTGTGTGTGTGTGTGCATAGACTTGTTCCGCTGTCAACGTACTCCGAATATGCATGCAATTATTTGTATAGTAATCAGAAATGTGTGTGAGAGAGACATTTTAATAATTTGTAGGTTGTATCTTACAAATATGAAAATTATTATTTAAACTGATAATTGTTTTATTAAAATCTTACAATGACGACATATTATTATTTCATTGTTTACGATATATATTTAATGCAAAAAATGAATTTTTAAAATTACAATCGTCTGTATTTAAGTTCGTGTACACACATACAAATCGTTTGAATAAGGGAAATCTTCGAATATGCATCCAATTATTTGTATAGTAATCAGAAATGTGTGAGAGAGACATTTTAATAATTTGCAGGTTGTATCTTACAATTACGAAAATTATTATACAATGTGTGTGTACGCAAAACTTTTGAAAATACCTTATTTCAAGGAGATTTTTTTATGCGTAACACTTTACCACACACACACACACAGACTTGGCAGTATATTAATTTCTAAATCGTAGTCCAATGACTGTCATGTGTCAAAAAAGGACGCCACGAGATAGGTGATAAATATATATTTCCTGGTGATTACATTTTAGTATCGCTAATTACAATAATCCATAAGTAGCACGACGCTTATGTAAAACTGATGACAACTGTGTCTAGAGACAAAGAGAGAGGAGGGGAGAGAGAGTTGATATCGAAGTCGTCAACAATTTACTATAATATAGTTTGAATTTCCCACCGAAGAAAAATGTTGGCAGATCTGTTCTATACACACACACAATAATGCAGGATTGGTAACCCTGATCATATATTTTAATATACACTATAATACACACACACATATCAAGTTTGAACCCATACATAGGTTGGTAAACCTGATCATATAGATTTAATATACATTATAACAAATTTGAACTCATGCAAGGTTGGTAACCCTGATCATATATTTAATATATACACTATAATACATCAAGTGATAGAAAGTGAAAGTGATCTAAGCTCGCGAAAGGCGGCATATAAAAAAAAAAATTATATTCGCGGATGCTGTGGTCCAGATACGCGAAAAAGTCGCGGATCTTGACACAGATCAGCGAAAAAGTCGCGGATGCTGTGGTCTAGTAGAAAGTGAAAGTGATCTAGGCTCGCGAAAGGCTGCATATAAAAAATTATATTCGCGGAAATTAGAAAGTGAAAGTGATTTAGGCTCGCGAAAGGCGGCATATATTCGCGGATATGCAAATCAATTTAATTAAAAAAATAAAAATATCAAATTAAAAAAAAATAAAAAAATTTATTCGCGGAAATTCGCGGTCCTTTGGGATGCTGTGGTCCAGCGGTGGTGGGGAGAGCGTGGGAAAAAATCTTGGACCGTGGGAACGGCGGCATCTCTTTGATCTAGACCGTGGGAAAGGCGGCATCCTTTGTTAGTTAGAACCGGTATTTTCCCCCTACTTATGTAAATTATTAAGTAACTGAAACAGTGTAAATTATCTCAATTTTTATTTAGACAACAAAAAATGAGGCCCCAATTTTACAAATTTTCTCATTTCTTTGCTTACAGAAAGGACAATGGCAAACTAGGAGATGCCGCATATTTGAGCATATATGTTTTCTTTGTTTATTTTGGTATATTATATTTTGTGATGAATTTATACTCTCAAAAAGTGAAGAGAGTGATGCACGCTATATAAATTACGATGAGATTCACTCTCAGCGTATTGCGCACGCTGTAAAACGGGCAACCTTGATAATGTTTGGGAATTGCATGCCTTCTATAGTAAATGAAAAACTTATATTGTGAAAGAGATTATAAAGCAGAAGAAGGTAGAATAGTCCTAGAAATACGATTTTTTCACAACTTAATGATTGGTTCCTTGATGGACAATATGTTTTCATGCAAGACGGGCCACCAAGTCGTAAAGCCTGATCATTCAGAAATGTATTGAAGAAAACAACGTTGATGACTTACATGAGCTAGTTAGCGGCCTATGAGCTAGTTCATGTCCTTCATTAGCAGCCTATGAGCTAGATCATGTCCTTCATTAGCGGCATATGAGCTAGTTCATGTCCTTCATTAGCAGCCTATGAGCTAGTTCATGTCCTTCTTTAGCAGCCTATGAGATAGTTCATGTCCTTCATTAGCAGCCTATGAGCTGGTTTATGTCCTTCATTAGCAGCCTATGAGCTAGTTCATGTCCTTTATTAGCAGCCTATGCTAAAAAGCATAAAAAGCATGTTAAGTTCATTGTCAATAAAAAAGAATATCATGTTAAACATTAATAGTAGTAAACTTTGTGTCAATAAAAGTGGATTATTGAAAACAAAATATACTAGTTAATTTCGTGTTTGATTCTAATATAATTTGCAAACTTTTGTGGCCTAAAATTACTATGTTATTTAACTCGAATTTTCTTTAAACATCATCAGAATAAAAATTAAAGGCAATAAAGGAAAATGTAAAATATTTTCTAAATTTCCGAATTTTTAATATCAATAGTGAATTATCGGTTACAGTTTCCATAATTACACATAATTACAGTTTGCATCATACATAAAGGTTTTGAATGATTTCTTAAAACGAGTTAAAAGATTAATGTTTACATTATCTTTTACAATTTAATATAAAATACTTAACAATTACTTTCTGTTAACCAGCAAAAGGTACGTGAGTACTTACAAAGCCCACCTTTTCTGCACCAACTATATTAATGGCGAGTATATGTGGCCTGAAATCTCCGTATCTGTACAGTAATATTTTCGTTGGAAATGTTCTGCTATAACCGTTTCTAGTATCTATGCGTCGATCTTAAACAGTTCTCAAACTCATCCATTCACAGGCCCAAATATCACTTGCTTTATTTTTCCTATCAAATATGTACTGTACTTACGTATTATATATGTATCTTCTAACCGCTGACAATATATCAATTTGCAATTTATGCTTTCAGTATCCAAGTCACTTATACGTATATGAATAGAATAAAATTTACCTCTTTTATCCGCCTAGTGGCTTTTCCTTTCCGTCTAGCGGTTATCCGTCAGAAACATCAAAGAAGTCCTGCTGAACGAACAGCTGAACTTTCAGTTCAATTCTGTATACGACACAGCGATAAGGTTACAAGACGAGGTCCGTAGTGCACGGCCAATAACAACGTAAGCATAACAGTCGATTATAGTGTTACCGTGGTGCGCACCAACAACACCGCGTGTGTTCATGTATTTTATATTTATTTACGACTTGTGTGTAAATTATACGTAATATGTCTTAGTTATCTGACGAACTTTATTAAGGGATTACGCCTGAAGATGGGACATATGTCCATAAACGCGTAGTGAAATATAAAAAAAGGAAAAGCCACTAGAAGGATAAAAGAGGTAAATTTTATTCTAATCATATTAATTTGCATTACAACTGGGAAACGTGTTTTCCAAACTATTTTCTCTTAATTCTAAGATACCTTCTCGTTGCTAATGTTAGAACCAGTTGCCGGGCGCCTAAAATTTGTTACCTACGTGCATCTGATGAATAACACATATGAAATTAAAAAGCAGTTTTCTACTAACAAAATAATCGTCGTTAATTTAACGCCTTGCGTGTATATACGCCTTTTGCATAGAAACAGTTCAGCAGTACCACTGTTAAGTAAATTTAGCTTGTAGTTTAATTTCAGTCAATGTTATTTAAACTGTGATGTAAATTTCCATCTACATTTCATCCAGACGTGTCAAATTCTGCTTGTCGCAAGTGCACAATGTCAGCGGACTGTTTGAATACAACGATTAAAACAGAAATAATATTTAGAAATAATTTCCTTGTATAAATACTCGTCTGTGTAAATTGTTAGTGCCACTTGTTAGAAAGTCGCATTTGTTCTGATAAGCAAAATATACGATTACTGTCATATTACGCTTTTCTAATTATCACGAGTATATTTTACAGTATTCTATAGTTGCGTGAGCACAAGATAATTTGGTCAATGCTATTGTACATTTATATATTTTAATTTTAAAATGAGGCGAGTTAAATGTTACACAATTTAAAAAACGATATACAATTTATAACACTCTAAAATCTGCTTGAATATAAAAATCGATATTTGGTTGTAGTAACTGAGAAAAATTATTGTTGAAAATCAGTTATTTGTATGACGTTTTGTGTAAGTGTTGGACGAGGTTTCTGAACGAGGAGATATTAACAACAACAACAACGATGTAGTTGAGAATTCTACTTTTAATATAAAGAAATATATATTTTGGAAGAATAGAAGAAATAGATCATCTACGAAACGACGACACTTAAGGAAGGACCTGAAATTACCGTCTGTTCTGGATAGAATAAAGAAACACAGGCAGAATTGGAAGTCCCATGTGGAACGCATGGTAGACACGCGTAATCCTAAACAAGCGTTTGAATATAGGCCAGTGGAAACGAGAGATCGTGGAAGACCCTGGAAAAAATGGTCAGAGACTGGTGAAGTCGGAACTGACTATATAGCTCAAGCCGTGTAGTGAAGAAGAAGAAGAAGAAGAAGAAGAAGAAGAAGAAGAAGAAGAAGAAGAAGAAGAAGAAGAAGAAGAAGAAGAAGAGAAGGTTTAAATAAATAGTCACTGTCCTTTTACAGATTCAAAGTAAAATACTAGTTGTTTAATATTTTTTAGATTTTATGATTATGTGTACCTTATTACGGAATAGTACTGGATGAAGCAATGAATTTATCGAACCGCAAAGAAGAGTACAAAACTTAGGTATTTAAAATGCGGGGCCCATATAACGCTGTTTATTTAATAATTAAAGTAATGCAATGTTAATATTGAGTTATACATCCTACACTATATTATGGTAAGATGTGTGGATAGTAAATAAATATTATAGCACATTTTAAGAAATAATATATTCACCAATATTTTATAAATATTTTCCCTCAATAACAATAAAATCTGCACCATTCTCCACAGATTTCATCATTACGCTTTATGTTTGTTCTTTGAATTCAAATATTGTTAAGACGGTTAATCTGATCGTCGTACGGTACAGTGGAAACAAATACAGACACCAATGAAGTCACTAATCGGCAGATTTAATTAATCACAATTGACAATTCGTAATCAACAAAATAGCCTGTTACAACAATTCAAGTAAAATTTGAACACACGAAATAAAAATGTCAAATAGTAGAGTTCCACACTAATTTCAAAACAGTAAACACTTTCCACTTCAACCACTAATCGATCCGCAATAAGGGAAATCGCTCACGTAACTGAACTGACAAAGCCGGCTGCTGGCTTTTTATAGGTAGCACACGCGTTCTAGAATAAAATTTACATCCTTACTGTGGTGTGCCAGCGAATGCGTATTTCAAGTGTGCTCTTGAGCAATCTGGAACATACTTTTGCGCGACCTTGACTGAGGCTACGCCTGCACTAATAGCGGAGGGACGGGTGGAGGACGCTCTCGGCTGTTCGATAGGGTTCTCGTTACAATACGTTATATATATATAGCCCTAGCGATGTTAAACATTTAATAATCATGTTTTCCCTTTCAATACTCGTCCCGAATCCAAATTATAAAACTATATATGGTATGAGTGCATTTTGTATTTGTATTTGTACTTTAATTTTATTTGTATAAATATATTAATATCTATAATAAACATAAATATAATTACTAAATATATTTATATTTAATTTATATGAGTGTTCAATTAATTATGTGTGTGCTTATGGGAGATGGAGCAGACGATCGAGTGAGAGTTCGAGTAAGTGAGGGGCATATGTTTTGCACCGACCCTTTCACAGCCGAGCCGCCTCGAACGAGAATACTTGAACGTTTACATTGTTTTACGTTGTTTTCTTTATTTGTCACTATTGATTATCACATTTACTTACACCTATCAGTTGGCCTGCAATAGATTTTTGGTAGTGTCAGTGTTAGTAGGTAGTTTCTTTGGTAGTTTGTTTTATCGAGTTCGATGATGTGTGACGTCGTACACAAAACGTCGGCGTAATAGACAAGGAAAGAGACCAGGGTTAAATTTTATAAAACAATGTCAGTGTTTGTTTTACTTTATGGATGTGAAACATGGGCTCCTACAAAGAAGATAAAAAAAACTGTTTCAAACTTAGAAAATAAAGTTTCTGACAAGAACAAAGTGTTGCACGAGACAGGATCCTTTGCGCAATGAGGATGTTAGAGAAGAGCTACAGGTATTCTCCATAAAATCCAGCAATATTGCAGGGAACGGTTACAGCATCTAGACAGAATGAAGGACGGACGACTACCTAAGGTTGCGTTTCAATATAGACCGTTTGGTACAAGAGATGTAGGAAGACCGAGAGTGAGATGGAGAGACACTCTGTGAAGACGGAACAGGCAAAGTGCCTACTCCATGAGGTGAAGAAGAAGAAGTTCAGTAATTGGTAGTGTTTATGTAATTAGTGTGATCCAATGACAGAAAGACAATTTATTATTTATAATTTTACAGACAGAGTTTTTTTCATAAATTATAATATTAAGTTCATTTCTGCATGTATGTAATACAAAAAGTATATAAATCTTCTACTGTTAAAGAGCAGTATATGATTAAAACCATTTGTCGTGATTCACAACACGAGAAACCACTGCTCCGTGATGTTCGTGTAAGACAAGAGCGTCAAGAAGTTAGCGGTGTTGTAAACAGTCTGAGGAGTGGCACGCGAGAAATGTACTCACCGCAAATAAAACTATATATCAGTAGTAGCTGTCAGTGTAAAAGAGAATACACTGATGTCGCAATTCTAACCTTTAAATAGTTGATATGCGTTCATGAAATCTGGTTTTAGATATGCTGAGTACAACGCCGGTAGATAAACGTATACTAGTAACTTGTTATTAATACAACTGCCTGAACTGTGATTAATAGTACTTTGTGACCGATAGACGTCATATTACTGAATCGTGAGATAGAGCGTGGAACTAATAATGAAAAAACCTATGAACCGATCATTCGTAATTTTCAATTTAATTGTTTGAAACTCAACACTGTTTAATTATTCCCCTGTTTTCCCATGTTATGTGTTGCTACTGTTTGCAAAAAGTATGGTTTCCAGTTTCTAAAGAGTCACTTACAATGTGGTTTTAATTAGTCAATCGAATACGTAAGAGTAATTGCGACCCTGGAAGTAATATCTTTAGTACTTTTTGTTGCTCACATTCTAAACTATAAAACTTTAGATGGTTAAGTTAACTTCAATCGAGTTCCGAAACCAGCATTTTTGTAGATGACAGATCTTGAGAAGGCATTTGTTAGGGTCCGAGTGTCGCATGTGTTAAAGATTTTACAACAACTAGGAGTCCCAATCGACGTCACAGAACTAATAAAAGAAATCTACACGAACACTTCAATGAGAGTAAAAGTCAATGGCAAATTATCAGATAATATACCTGTAACAAAACGCATCAGACAGGGGGATTCCTGTCATACTATTGCCATACTCTTCAATGTACTTATAGATGAAATTAGTAACGAGGATATAAGAGAATATAGGATATATAGTGGTTTGTTTAATATCATGTGTTATACAGAGGACATTATTCTAATAGTGGAAAATGAAAATGACTTAGAAAGACTTGTGTGTAATTTTAACAAAGCATGCCAGAAATATAACATAAAGATAGCGAAAGAGAAAACAAACTCAATTACTATTTCCCATGACCCATTAAGGCGTAAGCTTGTGATAAATGACAGAATAATAGAACAAGTAATGCAGATAGACTACTTAGGAACAAGTCTTACAAGTAACAATTGGGCACATGAAGAAATAGAGCATCAATTGATGAAAGCAAGAAGAATTGCTAAATAACCTTATATGGAATAATAAATACTTCATAGAAGAAGCAAAAACTAGGGTTTACAAAACCACAATACGTCAAGTAATATCCTGTGCATCAGAGACCAAGCCAGATACAGCAACAACTTAAAGAAAACGAGAAACTATAGAAATGGCTATTACGGAGGGTACTGGGAAAGTCAAGGTACGATAGGTTGCCAATCGATAGTATGAGAGAAACGTGTAATGTAACAGATATTAATTCTTGGATTGCGGACAGAAGAAAGATATGGAATGAACAAATATCAATAATGGATGATACAAGGCTACTGAAGAGGCAAGAGATAGCCAACCAAATACCAAGAGAAGCGTTGGCCGGCCAAGGAAGAGGTGGATTGACAGCATGTAGGACCGTTGTTATAGAACAGGACAGAGTCCTAACAAGAAAGTTATAGAAGTAATAAGAAGTAGTAGTAGTAGTAGTAGTAGTAGTAGTAGTAGTAGTAGTAGTAGTAGTAGTAGTAGTAGTAGTGGTAGTAGTAGTAGTAGTAGTAGTAGTAGTAGAAGAAGAAGAAGAAGAAGAAGAAGAAGAAGAAGAAGAAGAAGAAGAAGAAGAAGAAGAAGAAATTAACTTATTTTTTTAACTAGCAGCTTAGTTTAATTTACAGTAATAATAGTAGATTACGCTTTGTACTTCAGGTTGTTAAAATTTACGTTTTCCGTCTTCCACCGATTACGTCAAAAATTGTAATCTCTAAAGTTATATTGTCTAATTGTCATTGCTTGAGCGTCGTGTTTCTATAGTCAGACAGTCGCATGTGGAAATATTTTTATGACACCAGATTTTAGCCTGATATTTAATTCATGATCATCTTCTTCAAGGATTAAACCAAGGATGGTTTGTTCCGGTCTCAAACAGGCGAAGTTTAGAGCTGGTCACTCCAGCGCTTCCTCGGACGTCTCACACCTCTCCGTCCCCTAGGCTTATAGTTCCATAGTTTTTTGGAGATGCGACAGTCATCCATTCGGCAAATATGTTCCCACCAATTCAGCCGATACTGGACAATCCTGTCGAGTATACTCATAATATTCAGTCCTTGCCGTATATCTGTGTTTCTTCTATGATCATGGAGAGTATGCTTTGCCACATGCCTGTGAAGTCTCATTTCAGCCACTTCATGCGACTGGCCAGGCCTTTCCTTAAAGTCCAATTCTCAGACCTACAAAGAAATTTGGGAATGGCCATCACCTTGTAGAATTTTAGGCGTGTTTCTTGGCTTGCTGACTTAAGGTTTCGCCTGATGATTCCGCACATAATGTTAACGTTTAATTAATTGTAAAATGAACTTCATTTATAAACTCGCTATTCACTTTAAACTATATTTTACAAACAAATTAATATACACGAATTAGGGAGACAATTATAATTAATAATATCTCAGCATTAAATAAGGAACAGAGAACAGAAAGTTGGAAACATACACACGAAAAGTAGAACAAATTCAATGGTATACAGGGTATATCAAAATTGTCCACAGCTTACGGGAAATAATATGCTCCTCTCCTCAATATACTATTCTATTTCTTCTTCGCCAACTGAGGTGCATAATCGAAATTGGTCTGTAACCGCGTCAGCTGCAAAACACCAATGCGATTACGTTTCACATGCCAGGTACGGTTGTTAATAGCGTTCAGTCGCTGTGCTTATAATCTCAGACAAAAATCGTATAAATATACTAAGCAATCTTTAATACCTTGTTTAAGAGGTGAAACGTAACACTTGCTATTATCAGCACCAGCACTTGCTTATGAGCTACCAATGAAGACGATAATAAAGCGCAGAAAGTGTTCACGAGTGGCACGTGTGCGCTTTAGGCATTAGTCATTCAGTTACTTAAATAATTTGTTAATCTTAAAAAATACATCACGTAAAAAAATTTGAGTTGCTATTACTTATTTCAAATTAACATAAAAGTTGTTAACAGTATTTGTATAATTGTAAAAACTAATAAGAACAAAAATAATAATTAATGAATAAATTAGAAACAGGTGAGCCGTTTTAACTATTTGAGAAGTGATAATGGCTGTGATAAGAATTATGATATTGATATTAAGTTACGTGTTTTGAACTTGATCGTATACAGAACGAGGTCATAAAAGAAAAATTATAAGTTACTGAATTGAATAAAAAATTAAAATATTATAAACAACGGTGGAAAACACTTGGAAAGACTGTTAGATTCAAGACTAGACGAACAAGTCTAATAATATAAACCAATAGGACACGTGTGTGTGGGTAGACCTAGGTAGAAATGGCTGGAGGATCTTAGAAGGCGGAGCAAGCAGAATCTTGCCTATACCGTGATGTTAAGATGATGCTGAAGTAAATCTTTATTTACAATAAATCACACCCAGTTGAGAAAGGTACTTACAGACGGCTTACGGCTTACAAAAGGGAGTCGTAAGATCCCTTTCAGGGCCATAGAGCACTACAGCGTTAACATTGTTATTATATTCATTAAACTACTATTGATCATAAAAAACTCTCTCCACGTCTTTTTCTGTTTAGAGATTTACGGTCTATTTCATGATACTCTGATATTTACTGGTTCCCAAAAGACATACTTAGTGTATGGCGAGTTAGTGTAGTAGTGTGTCCAGTACATTTGGTAAACTCACTTTATTTATAACAAAAAGAGATATTCTTCAATTTATATTATTATAGAATATAACCTTCCGTAACCTTTGATATTTTTTCCAGATGTTCTTCTTTCATGTTGATAGAGTCTGATGATAAACGAATGCTGATACTGCCTTTTCTACAGAATATCTACCTTTGTTTTACTCTTCTACAGCTCCACCTTCTCTCTGTGTGTGTGTGTGTGTATATATATCTGTAATATATCCGTAAAATTAGTATTAATCGAAGGCGGAATGTACTCTTTAAAAATTGTAAGATTTTGGACATTAGCCATCGTAAGTTAAAATTTCCAACCACGGGAGGAATCCTTGTTTACGTTGCAACCACAGGAGGAATCCTTCTTTAATATAAAGGTGAGTACTGTTTTATTATTATTATTAGTTTAGCCCTATATTTGTATAACTAAGGTTTGGAGTTTTAACGATATATGTTTCTTAGTGACTGATTTATCCTTGTGTTAATATATTGTTCGCCTGAAGACAACTTCTGAGTCTATAGACGTCGAAACGTCGTGTTTATTAATTTTAACTTACGATGGCTAATGTCCGAAATCTTATAATTTGTAATGACGTAATCAGTTTAGCGGTCTGTGGTTATATCTTTGTTAAAAACTGAAATCACTAGAGTGTATTTAAAAGAACAATTAAAAGTCGCGCCTTTACAACATTGTATGCATATTATTGCGGATAATCGTACACATGCAGGACAGTCACAATTTCATATACTTAAAAAAAATTGTTTTTAGATTAGGACAGGTAGGCTGATTGAAGTGACCTCCGTGTTACCTCAAGGACTAGAATAATAGTTACAGGTCCCACTGTAACAAGAGGTCGTCATTACATATCTATAAGAAGGTGTATATTGCTACGAGAAGTTCGTTATGCTGTCAAAAATTTGAGAGCGTCATGTTACAAGATTCTCAACTAGACCAGCGCGTACAGCTTCTGTGTCAAGGTCGTACTCTAACGTAGCCCACAGACTGTTCGAGGTCTTGTAACTACGCCAATTATGTCGGAACACCGCCAAGAGTGTAGAAGATTATTCTGGAACCTCTGCGGGACCTATATAAGCAACAGTCAGGTAATACAGTTGGCGATTTGTTGAGTGCGGACCAAATGATTGTTGCTGATTAGTGGAGATTGGTTATGTGTTAGTTAGTGCTGTACTGTAATAAGGTACATCATTATTGCGTGTGGACAAATTTAACTTGAATTATTGTTTGAGAGTACCTTTGTTGATTTCAAATTGTTGTTTGTGAGTAATTGAGGTTGGTAATTCGCGTCTTCATTGGTGTGTGTTACTTTGTTTCCACAGTACAATACGACGATCAGCGTGACCGCCGTAACAATATCAACATATAACATAAGTATAACAAAAGTTACGAAGTGTAAAGTATCAACAAAGTAACAAAGTATAAAGTAACAACAAAGCCCTATTTAATGACAGGTGAATAGCGAGGAATCTATTTAATTTTCCAATTATTGTGTTACAGCATCAGGGATTATTTATTTAATTACCAAAAATGAAGATTATGTGGATATCATCTCAGGGTAGCTGTGGAGGGAGGAGTGAGAAATCAGGTCAATTAACACGCGTAATCAGATACAAGCACGTTGCAAAAGCATAGCCACATTTCTACATTACATCATACATAAAACGGTAGCAGAAAACTCAAGATACAACTCAGAGAACATGAATACAAAAAAAATCGCACAATTTTCACTGGGAAAACTATTAGGTCAAAATAATAATTTCAACTTTGTCGTGTTTACTTGCTAAAGTGCTACTTGCCATGTTCCGGACGAGGCCTTTTAGTGCTTCCACCATTTTCAAATCCTAAACCACGACTTGAAAATGGTGGAAACACTGAAAGGCCTCGTCCGGAACATGACAAGCAGCAGTTTAGCAAGTAAACATGACAAAGTTGGAATTACAGAGACTGATAATTCAAATAGCAAGATTAACCAAAACATTAACACTAAACAAAAGATTTATTAATTCGTGTGTGATGACTATACGAAACATTTTCCATTAACGTGTTACCAGTAAACTTGACCTAGTGCAAATACAATAAAGTCGAACTACGGTTCTTGCACGACGACTCACACCCGTTGTTAAATACTAGTTCTGTTATACGAAGGCCTGGTTTCCGACACTACTGTTAGAATTGTGAGTTTTTGATTGAGGACACCGTATAGGGCAACCAACTATATGCCTGCTAGGTTTTTTTTATCGACCTTGTCGGGTCTAGATCCGTCGTGTTTTGTTACAGGACCACCTCGAAAAGGGTGTGGCTCTTCACCACGCACGACGGGCTTGAGTAGGTAGAGGCTCCGGTCAAAACGGCTCTGTATGCCTCATATCCTGCTCTTGGATGTGAAAACATTGTAAGGTCCCTGTAACTTGGTATGGTATGGTTCTGAAACTTGGGTCATAAAGAAATAAAATGAACAGAAGATACAAACAGCAGAAATGAAATTTCTGAGATCAGTTATAAGATGTAATAGACGAAATCATAATAGAAATGAAGAGATAAGAAGTGATTTAGGTATTTTGCAGTTAATGAAAGGATTAAAGAGTACAGAATAAAATTGGTTCAACACAGAGATAGAATGTAAGAAATTAGAATACCGAAGATGGCGAAAGATTACAACCCTAGAGGCAGAAGAAAAGTTGGTAGACCTAAGAAAAGATATACTGTAAAATATGAACAGGCCATTAAAGCTTAAAACCGTTAAGAAGATGATTATGATAATACAAAGGCATAATGTTTATGTCTGTATTCCTTAATGGGGGATGGGGACTAGTTAGCTTTGTTAATCGTCAGTTTCACAGCGCATGTAGGGCAATTCCTAGTGTTTGTGTTGTACAGCCAGGAATAATGGATGCAAAAGTATTGTGTACTACTTGTAATTAACTCTCATTGTTTAATTCTAACTTATTATCGCTTTTACTGTAGACTCATTTAACTGTATTTAAAATATGGATAAAAAAAAAATAAGCGGAAAAGGTACTATGAGCTGTGAGATTACTCAGTACACACGTAAGTTATACTTTGGATACATCAGATTATAATCTGCTGACAGCAATAATAAACATATAAGAACTATATAAGCCAGAAAGTATGAACAACGTTTATTAATATGCAATCATCAAATTGTCTCAAATACGGACTAGCCAGACGGATCACCTAAAATTCTACAAGGTGATGGCTCTTGCCACACTTTTTATGGGTCTGAGAACCTTACCTTATGTGCGGGATCATCAGGCGAACTCTTAAGTCAGCAAGCAAAGAAACACGCCTAAAATTCTACAAGGTGATGGCCCTTCCCACACTTCTTTATAGGTCTGAAAATTGGACTTTAAGGAAAGGCCTGGCCAGTCGCATCCAAGAGGCTGAAATGAGACTTCACAGGCACGTGGCAAGGCATACTCTCCATGACAATAGAAGAAACACAGATATACTGCAGGAACTGAATATTATGAGTATACTCGACAGAATTGTCCAGTATCGGCTGAATTGCTGGGAACATCTTTGCCGAATGGATGTCTGGTGCCCCAAACAACTATGGAACTATAAGCCGAAGGGATGGAAAGGTGTGGGACGCCCTAGGAAGCGCTGGAGTGACTAGCTCTAAACTCTTTACATTTTGAGACCGTTACGAACCATCTTTGGGTCAATCGTTGTAGATAATGATGATTATGATGATGATGATTAATATGAGTGAATATAACTGAATATAACTCGTATGAATATAACTGAATTCTTTCCTCATCTTGGTCGCTAAAGTAACTTGTACATTTGAAAATATTAATTCAGAATTCCTAAAGTGTGAGCCCGTTTTTCTCCACATCATAGAATTCTCACACCATTCTTTTCATACCGTACTGTCACGGCAAGTGTACGTACGTTCTGTTACTTATGATGTACCAGAAAGTTGTAATTGACATATTATTCTATTAGGCAAACGTTTATTGTGTTTTTCGTGAATGACCTTGACTGGATTGTATCATCACATATAACAACATGTTATTCACTTTTGACAATTTTTTTACAGCAATTAGTGTTGTATTAGTGTTAGCGTTAAGTGTTACAATGTTTTGATGCTTTATGATATTGTCAGTTACACATTAGTCACCGCAATTATGTTGTATGTAAGCGCGTACTGGACAATTTTATAAAAGGAAGTAAGTTGTATGAGAGGAAAATTTTTACTCCGAAGCGAAAACAAATCTAATTGTTTGAAAGCCATGTTAATAAAAAATTCTGCGTATCAATTTCTCTGGTATTTAATTGTTTATTTCACTTTTCAAGTTCACGGTCCATGCAATCTCCGTAACAGTATGTACACCTTTAACTTATGGCGCTTGAGACACACACACACACACTAACCAAGAAAGAAGGATTTGATGCCCAAAATGTTCAGTAGTTAAAATATTCACTAATGTATTAATATTACTTTCATTAAAATGGTCTTTTCTTATCACTGTATATTTTGCAAGTGGGTTTCTTCTCCATAAGTGAACGCAGTCGTCGTTAGTCACAAAATATGTTGCAGGGAAATATACAAAACACATAGTACAATCATGCTGACTCGACTTGTAAATAAAAGACAGTTGATCAAGCAGGTAGGGCTGCAAGCAAAATTATTAAACATAAAATGACATTGAAAGTAAAAGTAGCTACCAAATAAAAGGAAACCGAATTTGGTGCAGCCAAACCGAAGATCAGTGTTATCTGTTCGAAAAATATCCAACCGACGCGACGAGCAGCGGTTTAATTTACTGAAATATATTTTAATAGTCGAGGGCTAGGGTGTCTTCCTTTTTTAATACTAATTTCTTAATTTTGGGTGGCTTAGGATCTTAGAGTGCTCACTGATGCCGATAGGTGAGCACTGGAAATACTAAGAAACGTTCAGTATGAGAATCACTGATACGAAGCCACCAAATCCTATCTCAGAAAGAGAATGGTGAGGGCGAATCTCCTGCGCCCCAAAACAGGGCACTTTCGGCTAAGGTATGGTAGCCCTGACAGAAAAGTCTCTTGTCCTCTTAGTAGGGGATTGTACAACAGGCCAGTAACCTGTTCATGTAAAACTTAAGAAATACTTGTAGTATCTAAAGCAGCCTCGGATGACAATGGAAGGATCACCTGCAAAGGACGACAGAGGATTGATTGCCGAAAGCGGCACTGAACTATAAAACCATTGGTAGAAGAGACGTGGGCGGTCCGAGGATGACATGGGTGCCGGAACAGGTTTATATAACCTAACACTTGAAGAGGAGAAGAGAAGAAGACATTTTTATATTTCTATTGAATTTTTAAACAGATTTACCCAGAATTCATCAGTGTATCTAAATATTAAATACTTTATTACTCAAATGTTCGTAAAACATTTACGATACCTCAAAGTTTTCCGCTACATTTAACGGAATCCTGAGTTTAATGTTACTCATTCGTTAGTAAAAATTGCAAAAACGTATAAAACCGAGTACGAGTAAAGTGTAAATGTTACATTTAGATTATGTAAATATTACCTTCATAGTAAAACTCTACTTGTTCGTGTAATGTAATGCACGTTAATGTACAGAACAATAATTATGTAGACACGTGCACGCATTCCTGCAAAAGCATTACAATGAATTACCATATGATATGTCTGCTTTATATTGCAACGCAAAGTGTGGGTAAATACGTAACTTTAACAATTCCTAACGTTATAAACACTGACGTTCATGATGTAAGAATGCAGAAACACAATTCGTCAACGTTAATGCGAGTTTATAACAAGCGTCTTCTTAATAATGGGGTCTCCTATTCCCCAGCTGTATTTCCTTTCATGCTATAACGAGATATTGCGGAAATCGTATCACAGCATTTATTATTCCTTGTAAAAAACACAACTTTAGTCGTGTGTGTGTGTGTGTGTGTGTGTGGTGTGTGTGTGTGTGTGTGTGTGTGTGTGTGTGTGTGTGTTTTGGTTATTAAGTTTTTTTACTCGGCCTCCTCTTGTCATTTTTTAATTTATCTTTTATATAGGTAGATCGTAACCTGTGTAAAGCTCAACACATTTATACGAACTATTTCACGTCAAATAAAGATACTGTTACGACGGTCTACTGATCGTCGTATGGTACAGTGGAAAACAAAATACAAGACACCAATTAAGTCACTAATCACCAGATTCAATTAATCTCAATTAACAGTTTGAAATCGACAAGTTATTCAAAAAGATTCTACTCGTACAATAATTCAAGTTAATCTGTCCATACACACAGTAATGTCAAATAATTCCACACTATAATCACTTTTCATTAATACACCACTTGAGATGCACTGTGTAAATCGCCCGCTATAAACTGACTTCTAAACGGCAGTTGTCGTATTTTAAATAGTTTTCTGGCACAAGAGTTCCAGAATAATCCATAATACGCGTCAAAACTACTCGTAAACACTAGAGCGTAACCGATTGCGGTATTCAACACAGTGCGCCGACCGATATGATCTAGAATAGCCTCGTTTGTTGACGCTTGTTAAGTGTCATGTACGCACACAAACATTACAGTTGGGCTCTTCTGAGATAGCCGAGAAACATGTACAACTTCCTGCAACGGCGTAGATTAAATAAATAATTATTTATCTGATTAAAAAAACAATTATGCACCAAAATAAATAAGTTGTTTGGAAATCTATTGACACGAAATTAATTAGTTGCATTATATATATCCTTTAAAAAATTCGTTTTAAAAACTAATAATTTTAAATAATTTTCACTACATATGAGTCAGGTAACGCCGCAGTCAGATGTTCGGAGAACCAAGCATTTCGGTCCCACCATCCGTTTGGGTTATTTACGGGGAAGATCTGCCACACTACATTTTAATAAAAGTGACCTATAAGGGTAGGCCTACAGTTTATCACAGAACGTAGATTTATTCGTCGAGGCATTGTGACATAAGTGCATACAAAAACAAAAACAAAAATAGTTTAAAATATTTACAGTATTATGACATCTTACGTTTTATGTCTTAACATTGTTGTTTAAATGTTCATGGAGAATAAAATTGGTCTACAGCGATCCTTTTAAACAAGAAAAATACATCGATCCTTTCAAAGCAGGATAAATAAAAATATGTATTGTAAAATTCTATGTTTTTCTTCTTCTTTAACTTCCTTGTTAGAACTCTGTCTTGTTCTGTAACAACGGTCCTACTTGCTGTCACCTCTTCCTTGGCCGACCAATGAGTCTCTTGATGTTTGGTTGGCTATCTCTTGCCTTTTCCTCTTGCCTTGTGTCATCCATTCTTTGTATGTGTTCATTCCACATCCCTTTTCTTTCCGCAATCCAAGAATTAATATCTCTTACATTACACGCAGTGGCGTAGCTGGGCTTTTTGGCGACGGGGCAAGGAGATCGTCGTGGCCTCACCTTCATTCACAATTAAAGGAGGACAAAAGAGCAAAAATGAAGGCCCATCCAGAAAACAAAGTACTTAATAAATGGAAATGTGTAGATTTTTGAATGAAAGCACGTCCAGCAAACGTCTTAATAATATATCTTAAGTCAAATTTAAGAAATAACACATTATAATATTACATGTATTCAGTTTGCATACATTTATTATTAACAAAAGTAGAATTTAAAAAATTTTGTAATATAAAAATTTTATAACGTTAAAATGTTCTAATAAACATGCAAATTCCTTGTAGGTCTAAAGCACACCGTCAAAACAATATCCTAAACCAACATAAAGTTAAACAAAGAGTTACATCAAAAGTAATAAAATAAATCACTTACATTACAGGTTAATGGTTGGAACGTCTTCTATTAATAAACACTTAATATTTATTTTTAATATTAATATATATTTAAAACGAGACATTTTAAAATATCTTAATTGCAGCAATTAAGACATTTCCTGGTCTTAATTGCTGCAAAGTGGGCTATTAAACCACTATAATCTAAAGACGAAGCAGTGTTGTTTCCAATTGAAAGTGTCGCTAGATTTGATACCCTGTCTTGAAATACTGTTGATTGTAGGTACGATTTAATCAATTTAAGCTTACTAAACAATCTTTCACAAGAAGACACAGACACTGGTAAGGTAAGAAAAAATTTTAAAGCTGATTTGTAGGCTTCTAATCTCATTGATGAAATGTATTGTAGCAGTCCCTGAGGTGTAAAGTCTTTTTGTTTTCCGATAACATTTTCCCTTTTAAATAAAAGTATGACTTTCTTCAAGTCACTGAACAATTCGTCACTGTTTAGGTCATGTGGATACAGTTTTGGAAGCACTGTGCCCTTAATATTGATTTGGAAAAGCTGTTCCTTAAAATGTATATGTACGCCTCAAATTTATAGAGGAACCCAAAGCGTTTTTCTAACTCTTTTATGTTAGAGAAACGGCTTGAAATTTCAGCCGACAGTTTGTCCAGAGTTTTCTATTAGAGAACGTCGCATTTCTTGCCGAATGGTTAATGTAGAATCGTCTGCACACTCCCCTGGCATCGTGGGCTTCCTTGTTATCCTTTTTGTTATACTGACACTCCATTCATTACATACCTGCTCTGCCTTAGTAACGACGTTGTCACACAGGTCATGCCTTCAAACTTTTAATTTGTCCGTTAGCGTCTCCAATAGTGTCCATGCTTTATTTAGCCATAGCATAACAAAGTATTTTAACACGTTATGCACAAAGTATATTTTTATACGCTAAAAATTTATCCAAGTATTTTAACAAAGCCAGAAAGTTTCCAAGACTTGGATCGTTACTAACTGACTCTCGATGTCCTATCAGTGTCAGATTTTGTTGTGCAAGGGTTTGTACTGTAGCAATGACCCGTTCGAGGATTTCTTCCGATGTCTGAACTCCTTCACTCTTTTGTTCATAAAGTAGATCATCAATAAGTCTTCCTTTGTTTAAAGAACGTTCCAATTCATTCCATTTAAAAAACGCAGAGCGATGAGCAGGACTATTTTCATGATCCTGAATACGGGGATTTAACTTTTGCCACGACGAAACCCCATTTTTACTATTGAAATGGCTTCTTTGATAGTTTTTTTGTAGAAATAAAGTGCAACAAAAGCAAAACAGAGATTTTTTAGTTGGAAAAAACACATCCAAGTGCGATTTACTTTTCGCTATTTTGCAAACCAATACTTGTTTAAGGATCGTCCAGTTTCATCTTCAGGAAAATGGCTGTCCTTGTACTGCAACTGACTTGTTCCTCTATTCACCATTATATCTCAGAAGGATTGAGATATATATCGCTTGGCCAAGCTCCCATATCTCGTAGAGCAGCACCGGGAACACGGTCTACATTGTTGCTAGTAATGTTCTGTCCTTCATCGCCTGTAATTTCAAGACAGTAGGGTGCTACATCATCCATGGTACTAGAACCAACAGAATCTTGTAACTGTACTTTGACACTTTCACAGTTTGAAGTATTCACGTCGTTAACTTTACTGTATTTATCAACAGTCTTGTCGCCAATAACATCTATTTTATGATCACAAGTTGATTCTTTGTTAATTGTAATATTTTGACACTCAGGGTTCGATTTTCGTTAAATAAGAGACTTCATAAACTCTTTGGAACTTGTTGTAGTTCTTTATCTTATAGGCCTACGCGTATTAAGAAAATCTTATATACCTGTAGTTCTTAAGGAATAGTCACACCTAAGAAACAAGTTGTTTGTAGTTTTATAAATTAAAAATAATTTTGTCAAGTCTATGCTCACTTTGCGGCCGGGGCGGCTGCCCCCTTGACCCCCCTAGCTACGCCTCTCAATACACATTCCTCTTATACTACTGTTTGGCAACCTGTCGTACCTTGTCTTTCCTAGTACTCTCCGTAATATAGTCATTTCAATAGTTTGTTGTCATTTCCTTTGAGTTGCAGGTATATCTTGCTCGGTCTCTGATGTATAAGATATACTGGATGTATTGGGGTTTTCTAAACCCTAGTTTTTGCTTCTTGTGTGAGGTATTTATTATTCCGTATAAGATTATTCGTGCATCGAGCAATTCATGTTTGTGCATCCAGTGATTTCATCAATTGATGTTTTATTTCTTCATCTGCCCTATTGTTACTAATAAGCCTTGTTCCCAAGTAGTCTATGTGCATTACTAAATTTGTATGTTGTAAAATAAATAAATTTAATATTTTAATTTATGTACTTAGTAAGAAAAAGTGGTAGCGAGCTGTATGTTGTAAGATTGTTGTCGATATGGGAAAATAACGTGATAACATCATGCGTTTACACGTAACTTTATAAATTGACCTTACTTTACGCAGATGCAAATTATTACTTGTACCGTATTCAGTCACTTGACCTTTAGAGCTGGGTCTCTGGTAAATTAAATGCCTGTTTGTTTAGCAGGTCCTATGTAAATATTACCATGTCAGCTTCTCTGTTAACGAATGGGTACAGCAGTACAGTTTCCGCCAACCTTCAAACTGATTGTACAGTGTTTATCGACAAATGAAGCCAAGTAACTTGCGACGAAACTTGTTTTTATAATTTAGATTAATTTAAATATATTACTGTATACAGATAATGTGGTTATACTACAAAATAATGAAGCATACTTACAATAACGAACCTCTGTGTTCAGACTTCAATTGGAATTAACATGGCAATTTTTCTGTTGGGACGGCAATAAAAAACCTAAAGATATCTACCAACAGAACAAAAGTTATGGCTCATTATGGAAAATTTCCAATACGCTCAAAGATTATTATTGAGGATAAAGTATTGGGACAGCTCTCAAATTTTAACTATTTAGGTTGTGATATAATTGTTGACGTCGACAAAGTTGTACAAAGTAAAGTCAATTGATTTCAACACGTATGTGAAACTTTAAATAAAACACTGAAAAATAAAACAAGACTTGAGACAAAATTAGAATTCTACAAAACAGTGGCTGTTCCAGCGCTATTAAATAGCAGTGAATCCTGGATTATAGAACAAAAAGATAAAAGCAACATACAATCAGCAGAGTTGAGATATTTAAGAAGGGTTATAGGATGCACAAGAAGGAATCATATCAGAAATGAAAGTATACTGGAAGAATTCAACGACAAAGATATACAAAGACAAAGAAAAAATATACGTTGACAAAGATATACAAAATAAAGTCAATAGATTTCATCACATATGTGGAACTAGTGGAACTATAAATAGAACACTGAAAAGTAAAACGAAACGTGAGACAAAATTAAAATTCTACAAAACAATGCCTATTCCAGTGCTATTATATGACAATCAATCCTGGATTGCAAAAGAAAGGGATAAAAGCTACATACAAACAACAGGGTTGAGATGTTTAAGATGGGTTAGAAGATCCACAAGAAGGAATCATAAGAAATGAAGAAATGCGGGAAGAATTAAATATACCTAATCTAATGAAGAAAATGGGGAAAGTATATTTTCCCATAAATACAGGGGAAAATGGAGACAACACTTAAGTCCCATGGATCAAAATAGAATAGCAATAATTCTAAACTACTACAACCCTTCTCGAAAAAGGGATGTAGGAAGACCAAGAAAGAATTGGATCTGATAAATGTAAAGAGGGAACAGGCACATTGTCTAATCCCTGAAGTGTAGAAGAAGAAGAAGAAGAAGAAAAAGAAGTTTCAAGAAAGTAATGCTTTTCTCAGTAATTATTAGGATTGTTCATGCTTCTTCCTTCTATAAAAATATTGAAGATAATTTTTGTTTTAATTTAAATGATTAGAATTCCTATTAAGTTTGATCGACTACACGGCAGTCATATTAGTCCCTTTTGCAACTGACTGTTACAACTGTGTGCGCAACGTCACAATAGACAGTGACCCGTTTCTCAGAAAAGGATAAACTAAAGCATTACTTATTGTCATTTTTCTCTATGACGCACTTCACTTTGCAACATACGTTAGCTTTGAACGTTAGAGTTTGTTAGAACATTAAGGCTTCATAGTACCACTCGAATATAATAAAATAATAACTTCATAAGGTAAAGTCGATTATAACGTTATTTCTTAGATATATCTTCTCATACTAACTACGGAGAAGTAATATTACCATTTACAGAATACTACGTTTGTATAGTGCTTTTGAATTTTAGTATAATTATATATATATAAAACTCAAAATCTGAGGATTTATACGTACTGAATACAAATCCACATCGTTACACCGATCGCCACCAATGTTTGGATAGGTAACCTTTGACACAAGGCGCAAAATACTGTGTAACTTAGAATTTGATATTTTGCCCCGTTCGCACGATTTAGGCCTTTTTGATTATGCCTTTTCGTTGACGCGTATAAAGATGTCAACAACACCATGGAGACCAGAATTAATTACCATAGTAACAAGTAAATAAACAAATGATATTTAGTGGCATCTGAACTGTACATTTATCCATTCCTGCATTTTCGATGTTTTATATAATATGCGATTGTATCGATATATTACGATGTGAAAAGTTTACTAAATATAAATTATTCTATTACTTAATGCAAAGCAAAAATACGTGTTGCTTTCATTTGTAGGTTAGGTGACAACGGTTTTTGGTTTTCAGTTTACTGCTGAAATAAATAAAAGCCATGGTTGAGGAAAACAACGTTTAATGTGTTATACTATGCTTCTAACACAGTAACACTTAAAAAAAGAATTTAGCGTTTTTTATTTAACAGGTACTTTATAAATATCTCCAAAGGCTTTATAAGCGGGTACTTTTAAATCTCCAAAGGCTGTTGCACCAACATAATAGTTTAGTACAAGTTAAAATAGTACAAGTGTTGGAAACAGCTTTGGAGAGAATTTGACTAATGAGTACAAAATTGTTATACTAGCTGACAGAACGCCATATAGACATAAACAATAAAAATTATATTAAAATATTTAGTAAAAGTCAAATATTCGCGTGCGAAGCCGCGGGTGATAGCTAGGATATTATAAACGTTTTAAATTGCGTATTGGGTTATTTATGGTTTTTATGTTATTTAAAGAACAAAATTAACAAGAATAATACTTTTCCGTCTCTGATATTACTATATGTTTTGTACACATTACAAGATTTAGACAACTATGTGTGTAATAATAAAGAAGAGATTATTATGGGACCAATATTGCAAATCTTTGTCAAATACAGTAAATTGTATAGCGCAATCTATTATCACGAAATACTACTAACAAAATTCACTTGTTTTATTGTTTCTTGTATAAATATTATTTCCTAATTTTATAACACATAAATTTACAAAACTTTCTACAAGATAAGTTCATAAAATTGAAGGTGGTAGTTGGCAAACCAAAGAATAACTATTACAAAATCCCATAAATGTACAAGTAAAATTTTTATTTGTTATGTAATAATAAAATTTGCTAATGCCACAGGGCTACATGACTTACCGTACAGTCTGATAAGCCCCAGTATCATGTACTGACACTGTTTAATACCATACCTATAATAAAACTAGCCAAACTCATCATCATCATCATCACTTCACGGATTAAACCAAGGATGGTTTGTTCCGGTCTCAAATAGGCAAAGATTAGAGCTGGTCACTCCTGCGCTTCCTCGGACGTCCCTCACCTCTCCGTCCCCTCGGCTTATAGTTCCAGAGCCAAAATCATGCATTCTTAATTTTCCAAGAGACAATATACTGGATGTAGAGATTTTTCAGATACCCGTGACGAGTAAACTTTTACAAAATCTGTAACTTTATCTGACAACGATCATGACGTATTGCAACACATTCAAGACTTAACCATTAAAAAAATAATAATATGTAGTTTAGTAATCCTTCTCTGAACTATTTACACACATATTTATTTAACCGAAATATTATTTTTACATAAAAATCAACCACTAAACTAAAACAAAAATCAAGATCATGAAGCGTCTAGCAATATGCTCAGAGGCAACAATATTTCTTGGAAATAATAGGAAGCAGAAACTTAAAACTTTGAAAGGAAAATATTAAGAAGAGTCAGTGATTCACGGAGGGTGAGAAAAGAACATAGAACTTTAATGAATAATGAAATAACAAATATTAAATTAAGGGGCGTAATGAGGCTTACTAAAGCTGAAAGGAAAGGAAGGGTTTAAAATTTGTACATAAAAGAAACCTGAAGTGCTGCGTTTGAAGAGCTCTTACTACAAAGGAAGTAATAAATTAAATGTAAGTATTAAATATTTAAAATTAAATAATATTGTTTACGTACAATAATATTTATAAAATGCTGTCTATTTATGTAGCAAAAATAATTACTTTTTCTCTACATTTATAATTTTACAATTATAATCTACTTATTTGTGTCTCTATTATGCCTTAATAAAAAAAAGTTACAAATAGTTTAAAATTAGTTTTGCTGTTCATTCAATTTTTTTCTTTAATATTACATTCTTTGTGTCCGGATTTTTAGGAAACTTTACATAATAACTGAACAAATATTTTTATACTGGAAATTTAATTTCGATAACTGTAATTATTCATTAAAACTATAAGTATTGGATTTTCTCTATCGGACAGGAGATCTGTTTCACTGTGTGCAGTAAAAGGGTCGTTATTTATTTGACTGTTTGGCAGCACCGTCACGTAAAAGGCACAGATGTTAGCAGTTGTCAGCTGGTTACTATGAACACGAAAACTAGAAAATTAATATTTAGCACAACAGTATTTCTCAATATTTAAAATCATTTAAATTCGTATATTGTATAACGGTGATGAAATTCGCTGTCAATACGCATACTATGATTACATTTCAAGGCATTTGGAATACGCTGATACGCAAACAACTTTGGGTTGACACATACTGCGGTAGGCAGTAGAAGTCAACAAATGCAGAGAAGAGTTCAACATTGGGAAGATACTAGTTGTAGGTAACACAATTTACTGAAGAGTTTTAAACAGGGGATTGAGAGTGAACTGGTAAAGCGCAGGACGGGCAAAGTAATCTGGAAATAAGCAAAAGAATTTTTTTTACGCTTTCACAGCCGGCGTCAACTTGTTGGGATTATTATTTACCGGGAAGACGCAACAGTTCCTGAGACCAGTGAAGGATGCAAGGGATCTGGTCTCGTCATGCGGCGTGTACGGTGTGCGTTGCGTGGGCGGTGAGGTGTACATCGCCATTACGAAGCGCAGCGTGTGACCCGCGTTGGTGAACACAGCTGTTGTTACCGCTTGAGACAACCGGAGAAGCGTGCGCTCTCCAACGCTGATCATCGCGTTCTCTTCGAGGAGACAAAGATCTTGTCCTCAGTAAGTGCCTACTACCTTCGGCTGCACACGGAGTCCGCGGTAATCTTCAAACATGTTTCCGTTTCTACGAATGAAAAGGAGGACAGGGGCGAGGCGTCTCAAGGTGTCTTCAAAATATCGGATACCTAGTCCTCTGCTCAAAGCTTGAGAAGAGAACCTCCGAGGAACTTCACACGCAAGCTTCAGCGCCGGTCGGGAACGCGTTGGAGCGCCGATCTATGACAGCGTGCAAGGTGTCTCCAATCAGGACAGGCATAGGTAATCACTGGCAACACGAACATGTTGAGCTTACCTAGCCGGGGGGTCATCGCCGCATTACCACGGGGCACGGGGCAAAGTCTGCTGATTTGCTCCGAGGCGCGTTGTCTGATGTATTGGGCATGAGTTCGGCAGATGAGTCGAGAATCAACACGAAGCCTGAGGTACTTGACGCTGTTGGTCCAGGGCGATTCGACGGAGTCTACGGTAAGTGGCCGAGGTCGCTTACGGCGTCGCGAGAATATTACAGCTGCCCTCTTTGTAGCGTTAACGGCAACTCTCGGTCCACCTTATGTGACGATTTTAAAATAGGAAATGTAAAAAGGAGAGAAATTAAATTTTTTTTTAATCGCACATTTAAACTAATTTTAAATCCCTTAAATAACTTAAAATAATATTTAATAAAGAGATTAAAAAGACAAAAAGGAATGCGAGTGTAAAGTAAAGAAACCCTTTAATAATTTACCATGCATCGACATGCGAATACCGGAATCAACTTGCATAACGGCCCATAAACTAAACTAATAATACTTGTTAATTTGAATTAAATGAATAATTAAACAACAACATAGTAGTATACTATAATTAATTCTGAAGTAAAGCGTAGCTTTGGATAATTATAATGTCAAACATTAATACCGTAAATATCAAATAAATGTGGAACTACTTTTATGGTGAAGAGTAAACTACGCGAGGTTACAAATCTGCCCCTAAACGAAGCCCACTTGAAATGGAGCGGTCAAGCCGTAGGCTGCGCACAGCAGTAATGTGGAACGTTAAAAATAGTTTGTTTGCTAAAGTGATTAATCCCGTCAGTTAAGACATAGAGGCATTCTTTACACTATTAAACAATGTGTATCGTTAATATAGTTGAACCGCGATTCATATAAATATGTAGTGAACGAGTAAGAAAGAATAATGAAAATTGAGCGCCTATGACATCTCTACAAAAATCTTAAAATTTGAAACTTATGTAATTAAAACTGTGGTAAGACCATAATGTGAAGTGCAACAAATAAACAATCATGTGAAGTGGATACAGGTAAATAAAACTTTTGTGTTAATCATTCAAATCAACTAGCTATTACTACCAGTTATCAAAGAGCAGTGAACCAGGACCCACAATGATCTAAAAGACTTCAGGACTACATCATCACCGGATACGAAGATAACGAGAGATACCTGACCTACATGAAACATGCTGGAACCGAGGACCGAGGACTGGTATAACGAGGAGCTGGAGGATATCACAGGTGACACGGAGGCATGCCTTCCGTGGTTATGAAATACTAAATACTATATCCAACAAAAGACAATTAAATTAACACCTTTAAGGCATTTTAATTACTGACATAGCCTGTACTCTGGTAAATCTATTCTTAGTAAAAGAGTTAAAGCTCTAAACTGTAAAGCCTTATTGTTTAAAAAAGGAAATAAGTCCATTCTTCTAATGGCACCACTTCAAGATAATATATGGATATGTGACCATTATTAATATTCTTTTTCAAGTCCCGGATCCGTGGAAAAGTTAAACAGATGTACATCTATATTTAGGGCCCTTGTAATTGAACAAAACATAAAATCATTTTGTAAACTATTGAAACACAAATGTTGATAACCATAAGTAAAGATGCTAATATCATTATGTAATAAAGAGATGTCATGGTCCAACAAAGATGAGTGAATAAGTCTACAAACCCCTGCCAATTATCCTTAATTCTCGGGATCCTATTTAACATTTGTTTACTTTTCAGTTATTTATGATTTTGTTAAGATTATGGCAGTCTGTTTAATTGACCTGAGCCAATTAACCAGGTTCCCGATGTTATAACGAAGAGACGTTATACTTAAACTTACCTGACGTAGGGGTTACCGTGATCAAGATGAATGAAAGGGGAGAAAGCCTCTTATTAAATAGGATTTGGCATGCTGTGCTACCAAGCCAATCAGGTACACTCAATCTGATTGCTTGATGCTGCTGATTTCCAGCTAAGATCGTGCCGGTTTGAAAAGCTTACTTAAGTGGGCCTTCTCAAGGCAAATACATAGTCTCAACCTCTGTACTGGGGAAATTGGCGGACACCGTGCCAATTGTTACTGACACTGATGGTAGGTCCGAAACGTCTGTATTCCACACAAGCAGCAGACCACCACCTAACTGACAGGCAGAAAATAATTCCAACAATAGAAAAAATATTTTCAGAGTCAGATTTAAATCCGAACACGTTGTATATTTGCTAGGTCGAGACGAGCAAAATTTAGGGATTTACACTCTAGTGTTACACTCATGTGATATAATAACATGAATGAAGTGTGTTGTATATTTGTTCGGTTATCAAGCAGAGAGAGAGAGAGAGAGAGAGAGAGAGAGAGAGAGAGAGAGAGAGAGAGAGAGAGAGAGAGAGAGAGAGAGAGAAGTAGAGGAGTACTGGCCACCGCCTGCAAATTGCGTAAACTTTTCGATTAATTTAGTGTCACCTGAATGACTCTAGATAAAATTACACCGATTACGCAAATACCGCGAGTCGCAGTTCAACTAGCGGAGTTCTCTGAATTGCTGCACCCTTAAGATTTATCAACAGCTAAGTAACATAAGCTGTTTCGTATGTGGAATCCTCAGCAGGATCTACACTGCATGTCTTAGGCCGATCATGACACATTCGCATCCGATCCTGCTGACTGCAGACCCAGGTAGACTCGACCCCTACAGGATCACAGAACGGCAAGCTCTACGGATAATATACCGCCGCCGTCTCCTTACCAAAACCTCCAACGCAGCTTTATATGCCCTAAATAAATCATTATCAGACCTAGACACCTTTCTCTGAAAAGTAAATTGGAAGTATGTCAAAGTAGCAAAAACCCGCACCGCATTACAATCCATCGCCTCTCCCATCAATAGAACCATCGGTTATACACAACGCCCATTATTCCTCATTACCGCCTCCTAGCTCTTGCGAATTAACCTCCACCTAGAAATAGTCAAGAACCCGCGTCAGGAGAATCCTCGGATCTAACTGATGAGCTACACAGGCAACAACATGTGAAATGAAATAAAATCAACATGCATACAACTCCCATGCCCCGCTCACAACCCACAACGAATCGCCGAACCCTACTAAAGAGTTAAAAAGGCCACAATAAAACGAAATAAATAAACTAAAATAAATTAAATTCCATAGAACCTATCTGCCCAACTCAAACCCCACATAACCTGTCCCACGCCGATTCTTTGACGCCATTACGACGCTTCCTGCCACCTTTAGCGTCAAACGTTGCTGGTCCCTGGTTCCCCTCTACCCTCTCCAATAGGCTGTCACACTACAACAAACACAATCACAATCTGCTCCTCTAAATTGTCTGCTGCCTCCACCCTCCCAACGGCTGCTCTGGCGTGCGACTCCACAATTCCTTCCCAAATGACTGAAGGGGGCTTGCCCCAGAACAGCTTGAGACTGGTTCTCACCGACCAGCCTCAAACATCTCAAAAAAAGTAACAACAAAAATAATTTAATTTAACAATAAATGTTGTAATGCAACTTTGCAATTTTCGAGTATTTTGAAAAGCTATTTTCTACCACAACACACAAGGAAAAGAATTGTGTAGAACCTTAATTGAAAACGATGTTTAAAACGACAGCACTAATAAACACATTAATCTAGTGTATACAGCACTAATAAACACATTAATCTAGTGTATACAGCACTAATAAACACATTAATCTAGTGTATATAGTATGTTATTAAATAATCAGTATGTACTCAGATGTCAGTAAGTGTTCATGGAAGGTTAAATGGAAGATTTTACATCCTCATGAATGAATTGTGTTAATAATATTGGCAGTTACATTACAGTTACTAAGCCACGTTTTATTACATTTCCTAGCCAAGTTTATTACGACATTTCTCAGCGGAGTTTTATTACATTTCCTACCGACGTTTTAGACTACAAACAAGAATTATAGTTATTAGCGTGGTTAGTGATTAGCGTTTAAGTAACACGTTAACTACTTTTAATTACTATTTCTTTTATCAATCCAGGTGTTGTATATAACATTTGTTTATGTTTATGTGCAATATTGATCAGGCTATGGGAGTTAATGTCTCATGTATCTAGCGCTAATTGCTTTTGTTTACCTTATGGAAAGAAAAATTAGGTGCTACTTTTCTTTGCAGCCTTTTCCTAAAGCCCAGAACCATTTCTAGAACCTCCAAGTTTCAGATTTACAAAACCGTAAAGCGGCCATTAGTATTGTATGCTCCAGAAGCCTGAACCATGCCCTAATTTTAAGAAGATATGATCAGAAGATGGGAAATAAAGATTCTGAGGAGGATGTATGGAGGAATGTGGCGTATGAGGGCAAACGCCGAATTGTACGAACGACACAAGGAACCGGACGTCGTCACAGTAATAAAACAAGGTAGAATTAGATAGGCAAGTCACGTACAAAGAATGACAGAGGAAAGGGCAGTGAAAAAAGTATTCATTAGAGGACCAGGAGAAAGAAGAGAATAGGGAGGCCAAAAAGAAGATAGGTGGACGATGTAGATGAAGATATGAGAAGACTGGTGGTGAAAAGGTAGCGAAGAGTCCCACAAGATAGAGAGAAGTAGAGGCACATGAGTTGTAACGCCGCAGAATAAGTAAGTATTGAGAAAACGCTACGTTAAGCCGAAACAAAAATTAATGCCAGTATTTTTTAGTAGACTAAAGTGTGTTAAAGTACATTAATCACCAAATGAGTTCCCTCGTGGAAGAAAATCTTGTACTTAGAAATGTTTTCACACATAAAAATTTCAAAATGAATTATGTGTTTAATGTTTCACAGTAATAGTCATATGCCTTTTTCATCCGGTAGAGAAAAATCTGAAGAAAATAAGATTGTAGTTTACACTTCACCCATAATGCTGTTAAACTGACATAGGCCGAACGTCCCCAATGTAAATAGTATTTTGCGTACACTTAGAAACAGTTGAGTTGTTATTACTTGCTTTAATCAAGTCATAATTTTGAGTTTAGTAAGTTACTAAAATGAGTTTCTTCGTACCCACAGATCATGATAGCAACAGAATTATCAGTAAATGACAAACGTATTATATTGTTACGACAATCTCGCGGATCGTCGTGTTGTCCAGAAGAAACTAAATACAGACACCATTGAAGTCACTAATTACCAGCTGTAATTAGTCACAAATAACAATTTAAAATCAACGAAGTACTTTCATTCAATACGAGGGCTACTCAGAAAGTAAATTCTTAAATTGTATTAAAGAAAACTAAGAATATATTTACAAAACATTTTTATTTGTATTTGAAGTACACACTTTAAGCTACTTTTCTATATAGTTTCCGAAATTTTTGAAACAACTTTCACAATTGTATTATAAAAATTACATTTTTTTTATTTTAAAAACCAAGTTTGTTTTACAAAACAAAATTGCAAGTCCAAACTAAAATAGTGTTACAATAGACTGGTACATTTAGTACTTAGTAGAACAGAACATAGTTTAAGAGTTTCAAAATGTGTTATTAAGACTAAAAAAATCAGGAAATAAATTAATAGTCTTCAGTAAATATAAATCAAAGACTGTATAACTCTATAGCGAGGTACACTATATAACACTTCTTATAGCGAGGTACCAGGCGTTGTAGGCCCTAGAACTTCTTCGTCGCAGAACTTACCCGCCTGTGAGTTGAGCCATGTATTAGCAGCTCGTTTGATATCGTTGGCTACCAACAAAAGATTTCTCATGCTTGAAAAGGTGATATTTGCTTGGTATATGAGGTCAGTTTTGTAAGGCAGACGATCAAATTGTTTCCAGCCAAATTTTATGAGATGTTGCGTTGCAGCGGCAGTGTGTGTGTGCGCGCGCGCGCGCGCGCGCAATGCCACGATTCAACGCAATGTCCCTGTGTAAGCATCCTACGTCGCTTACAGTGATCGGACTGAGCAAAAATGTTGTATCCATCTTGGTACCATTGAATCGCTCAAAATCTGGCGGTGCATTTCAATTGTTTTAATGTCTTTCGCATTCAAGAACCGAATCACATCCTACATTTTCACGCGGCGGGCGTCTAGAATTTCTTCGACATTATAAACACGTCCAACGAAGCTTACCCAGTGCACAGTTGCTTACAAATAGTGTTGTTGTTGGCTTGCCAACGAATCAACAAACTGGCCGCGCATGCGCAACAGCGCAACAGGATCGACACGGCGGCAATATTAAAAACCGGAACTTACTTTCTGACCAACCCCTGTAACTCAAGTTAAATTTTCCACACGCAATAATAATGTCAATTATTAGAGTTCTGCACTAATTATAGCACAACAATCACTTCTCACTAGTCCGTAACAATCACGTGATCCGCATTCTACAATAACGCAAGGTGTAATTAACTTCTAAACCGGCCGTAAACCCTTACATATACCCCGCGGAAGTTGCAGAATAATTTTCCAATTTTTGGGAACCATAATTTCTGTAGTTAACAGTGATCGAACAGTCTGGAAGTTATTTGAGTGCATGGCCTTGACAGAGACACTTGACCTTGAGCCGAGAAACGTGTAGAACTACTTAACTGCACCTGCCGACTTATCGCTAGCGTTACGTAATTGTCGCAACAATATATTGTCAGGTATAAGTTAACTTAAGAAATATAATTAAGTCTATTGTAATTGTAATTATAACAAAAGTACCATTAGCTTAGGTATTTAAAATTTTGTTGTAAATAAAATTTTTGCTGTAAAAACAATTTTATTAAAATAACTAACGAACGACCAATTGGAATAAATAAATTTACCAGTCGAAGTCAGTCAATAAACCATTGAAATGAAAACCAGTTTTCTAAACTATAAACTTACACAACTTAAAATTAACGGTTAAAGGTTCTATTTGTATACATTTAACTATTTCTACACTGTTTTTAATTGACAGTAAGTTGTACAGTACAGATGCAACTATGTGTAATCAAGTTGAGGTCAACTGTTTCACACGTCCGAGTAGATATCGATACCTGTCAGTTGTCAATGTTAGCCACTCACAGGTACTCAGTCAGTCATTAATAACGTATTGTCAATTTCAGCGTCAGGTAAACTGCAAATCGATTGCCGCTTTCATATACTAAGTACATTATTGTGAGAGCTCACTTTAAGTGACAAAAATATATTTCTCATTCGTGCTGTACCCCCGGTTTCTTCTTTGTGTGCGTGCGTGCGTGCGCGCGCGCGCGCGCGCGTGTGTGTGTGTGTGTGTGTGTGTGTGTGTGTGATTAAATATAATTGGTATAGAAATTATGACATTGTTGTTAAGTTAAATAAGTTCCAGAAGATCTGTGGGATAATCAACCGTATTTTTAGAAACAAGGTACGCCTATACACAAAATTCAAGTTTTACAAAGTTATGACAGTCCCTGTACTGTCCTATTCGTGTGAATGGTGGACAACCAAGTATCAAGACAGTAAAACACAGGCCTACGAAACGGCGTTCTTAGGAGGAGTTAAAAAGTGTTCTAAACTTGACCGTATAACGAATGAGGCCATAAGAGAAGAATCACAAGTTGAACGAAAGACTATAAGAATCTAAACGACGGCGGAAAGAACACTTAGTAAGAACGTCAGATTCACGACTGTCCAAACAAGTCTGGAAGTAGAAATCAGGAGGACACAGGTGTGTGGGTAGACCCAGGAAGAGATGGCTGGAGGATTTTGAAGGCGAAATAGGCAGCACCGTGTTGTAAACATGATTATTAAAGATAACCAGTGTCACGTTATTTTAGTTGTGCACCATTACTCAGCAACGTCTCCTCTTAAACATTTTAGACGTCGTGTTTCCTAATAGAATAATTTCAAGATACATACTAGAATGTTTACTATATGAAACTGAATCTGAATTATTATTCACAGAGTAAGGAAATCAACAAATATTAAATTAAATATATTTATATAAACTTCATACCTACTACTACACGTCAGCATAAAGAAATCTAGAAAGCACAGAGCAAATAATGAACTATTTTAGAGATAAATGTTAATGAATGAATAAAATATCGTCGGAATTAGATAAGCGTTAAAACTTGTGACTGCTTTAAAGTACGCTTCGCTCTGAAAATGCTTGTGTAACGCTGTAAAATGAAGAAAACTAATTTTAAGTATCGGGAATGTATTGCCTTTTATTGATTTTGCCATAAAAATGAATAACTAATCATAAAATTGCAGTGTAGAAATGCAAGTTGCATAAAATCCCTTTGCGCTTACGACCAAACAAAACAAGAGGAATACGATAATCCAGATTAAATAAAATTGTAACACTGTAACCGTAAAATTATGTACTCTCATCACAACAAGAGAAATCCCGATGAAACAATATTTATTGTAGTGCCCTACTTTAGTAGAAGATGGTTGTAAAATACGATCATAACAAAAATTATAAACATTTTTAGATTAACGTTATTTATAAAAAGTAAAAGAATATTAAAATTATATTAATACTACTACTATAATATTTAAAGAATATAAAAGTATTTATAGTACTATAATATTTAAAAGTAGCTATTTTGGAAAACGATATTTTGAGACGAATTGAAAGGTATTTTTGAAATTACCAAAAGTTTATTAACAACGTACTATCCATTTGTTTATTTAAATAATTAAATATTCATCATTAAATACTGTTGTACACTGAAGTTGATATATAATATAACAATTATATTGAAGTTGCCATATCAATTTAACAAAAAATAAGTTTACGATATTGTTATATAAATATAGGATGAGATATTATGTAACGCTTTATTTCAATTAAATTAAATAGAGGTACTTTTGGACGTTATATCTTGGAGCAGGAAACCATAAAAGCTTTTCCGGTTCCTGTAACTCTAAACCTTCACGTTTTTATTGAATTTTTTAAAGCGTTTTTAGACATAAAAAGAAATTTTTCTTCACCTCTCTTTCCCTTTATACATTTTATGGTATATTTAAAGCTATTCTGAAACTCATTCTTCCTAAGAGACATATTTTATTACATTTTACTTTATTGTTACCGTGTAAATTTTGCTTTATGTAGAAGTAACAAAATTTATTCGTATTTTAAGGGCATAATTTCAGGTGGAACGAGCCGGAACGACGTTCAGGAACCTCTTGGATCCAAAAATAAATTACCGAAAAAATTTATGAAAAGAAATACCTAATTATTACAAAAATTTACTACTACTTTTTCAATTGTGCCCATTATTAGCAATACTACAAAACTAAACATTTGTCAAAATCAAACATCAGCACTAATCATTATCTTAACTATCATCGTTCATTTTTTGTTTCAGAATTGCAATCAATGTTGGTCTGGGTTTTGCCAAAGAAAAGATGAAAATTATAGCTTCTTTATTTGAAAGCAGAAAATCAGTACCAGGCTCCTATTATTCTATTGCTCTGAAAGCAGTACAAAATTTAACCTTTTTCGGAGTTCTGCTTCAAAAAAAAGAAAGCCAGGAAAAACAATAATCCCGTAGGCCCTGAAATATTTTATGAGCCACTGAAAAAATCTAGGCCTATTGAAAATAGAAAAACAGAGTGCTTAGTGAACAAGATCTCGAGCTAATATAAAATATAAGTATATTTGTTCATGCGTACAACTTTATATGTACAACTTTTGAATTCATGCGTTCCGGCACCTATAATTTTAGAAATCAACCATTGCGTATTTCTGTATTTTACGAAATATGTAATTAACCTTACAACCTACTGTGATGTTTTTTCAGCTGTTTCCTGCTTGCATCATGTAACGGGTAAAATCTATTGGTGACCTACAGCTTTCTGCTACAGAATAACTGTCCTTATTTGATTTTAAACTTTTCTACGGGTGTCGATGTATTTCCTGTTGATAACTTTGAATTTTAATGGTTTACCGCTACACAATAGAACTCCGTTAAAATTGTTCAAATCTAATGCGTACTTTTTCCTTACAACGAAGAGATTGTAATGAAGAGACGCGAACATGACTTGTAAATATTATACACTTCGAAGGCTGAGTATCAAAAACAACCAGCTATGGTATAGTACTGTGAGAATACTACACTTCTTATGTTCGCTTAGTATATGTGCATAGCGTGGAATACTAGCATAGGAGCTTCGCATAGATGATCGCACATGTATGAGAGGTGTGCATACCAAGGATGAAATAATGTCTGATACGTGAGAATAGTGAACAGTGTCGAGTTCTGTACATGCCGCCGTAAGCACATTTTACAGCAGATTAGAGACCGAACTGTTTACACTTTACCGGGAATTGTACGTTGGATAGATTTGCGTGTGGCTATAGTGCGGGAAATGTCCTTGAAGCAACCAATCAGACCTCAGAAGTATTCCATGGTCGATGTAAAAAAAAACTTGTTTGCTTTCCGAAGAGGATCAGCGATGATATTCTCTGGTAAGCAATGCGCAATCTGCTTCGCTATATGAACACATGATACGGTGCCATATGAACACATGAGCTTGTTTTCACACTGATTGTAATCTGTGTGAGTATTCTATGCTAGTATTCCGCACTATGTACGTACCCTTAGAGAGTTGTACTGTAACAAACATCTTCTGTACGATGACACAACCTTTTAATAATTAGTAGGTCTAAAGAAAAGGATTGTGGTAACACTAACATCACCTATACAAGTTGAAATTTGTTAATCATCATCTTCTTTGTGCACGTAGTGAGGCTTATAATATTATGGTTATAGGCCTATTGAAGTTAAATTTATATTACATTAACTTCAATTACCCCTCCAACGTTTAATTTTAACTTATTACTTAGTTTCTAAATTTTAATTTAACTTAAAGGTTTACATAAACTTCCTTTAATTTTTAATGACTTTATTAATCAAATCTTAAAACGTTTTGAAGCGTTATTGATAATGAAATTCTTAATATGTAATTTTTTCTAAAAAGTCCAAATAATTTAATTTTTACTATTTGTATAATAGTATATCCCACTTGCATACATAAAATTAACATTTCTATTATTGAAAATTATTATATAATTAACATTAATTAAAACCGACAACCGTCGTAGGCATAGCCCTCGGAGTCTCTGAAGATATATTCTTCTGAAGATAAATGCGAAGATTGAAATAAGGCAACTAACACACACACACACACACACACACACACACACACACACACCTTGAGCCAACACATTACTCGTATGCAGTCTGCGTGTTGGGCTGATTAAAAGCGAGCATCTTGCACTGCCTCCATTGTGCACTCTCGCACGCACACGCGTCAACCTCTCGGGTTGTAGACACTTGATTTGTTGTTTTAATCGTGACAGTCATAGTAGTAAAATTGTCTAAAGATTTTTACATAGGTAAATAAGTACACCAGATTATTGAAGATACACAGAACATAAAAAGATAACTATCTGCAACAATGTACAAGTAAATAAATACGTATTCTCACGGAAAAATACTGACAGCATAAAAGCTACGTCATTGGACGACCTTGACACAGACATTGCACGCGTCGGGCTAGTCGAGAAACGTGTAGAATGACGCCCTTAAATTTTCGAGCTTCATACGTAACTGTCGTAGCAATATGTTTACTTTGAAGTCATAACGGTGCTACGTAATCGCTGAAATGACCTCGTATTCATGAAGTTAACAATAGAAGTTAACGTCCGAAACCTAGCTGGTTTCACTGTACACACCTGTCATGCGATACAGGGCTGAACGATGGTGCGGCAAAGCTTTCTTAAAAAGCCCTTTCTAAAAAACGTGATTTCCGCAAAGTTAAAAAAATATTGCCCTTGCAAACGAGAATGGTATATACGAAAAGTTAAGTTAACGTGTTTACATGCATACTGTGCATAGCTCAAGTGCACCAGTATCACTGTCGACTAAATTTAACTTGCAGTTTAATTTCAGTCAGTGTCATTTGAACCTTTGTGAAAATTTCTACTTACAATTTGGGGCCGGGGTTTGAATTCTCCCGGCGTGATTAGAACGTTCGGTACCGCCAAAGCGCGTGGCCACCGGACGAGACGGCTAACGCAATTAGTAAGGCTGTGCCTGCGCCACGTCGCGTCGGCGCAATCTAGTAAGCCAGCCAACTGTAACAGCTGATGCGTTGGTGGCCGAAGGTTAGGTTGTTCGACAATTCGAGACAAGTTGAATTTGTACATCATGTGGGAACGCAGAATACATTGTCCTTTCTCATTTCTTCTCCAACCTTCTGACAGAGTGCTTGTGGTCTGACGGCAGGGCGAAGTACGTGTTCAACTTTCAATATGACTTCGTAAAATTCTAAAGCGTCTCAGGGTCCCCGTACAGCCGGGAGAGAGGGGAATGCGGAGATGGTGACATCTACAACAGTCACCATCGGCAGAGCAGTGCACCCGGATGCTCCCCAACGCTGTCAGGCCCCGAACCACTTCTCCTGCAACACACCAAGGGACAGCTGCCCAGAATGAGATGAGCTCGAGCTTCGGAACTCTTCGGGAACCATCACCAATACTCATCGCCACGGCTCTACCCGGTGTCATTCCAGTTCTTCAAAGTACAGGTGAGAGCTTTTCAGTTACTAAACACTCAACAACAACTCCACCCGTTTTTTTTTTTTTTAAACAAGAGTAATTGACGTTATATGTAAATGTAAAGACATGCTCCACACAAGGGGTATCAGAAGCCCAGGTGTTTCTAAAATTAATATTGTAACTAATCTTTGTAAATCTAAATTATGTTAAAAAAATTAACCATATTAGAACTCATTTTTAAAGGATTAAATCAACATGTTATAAAAAAAATTAAAAACACTAATAAAAGTTGTTAATGCTTACATGAGTGTTTTATTGCAAGTTCTGTCACTCTGGGTGTCAGCACATTTTTCACTCCGTCTAGGCCAAGCGGTCTAGTTTTTAAATTTTACGTAACGGCCTAAGTGGCCGTTACAATTTCACCCTGATGTACCAATTCTGCTTGCCAACAGCACATAATGTTAGCGGAATATTTCAGCACAATTAAAACATTAATAATATTTCAAATCATTTTCCCGAATAAATACTATTTTGTGTCAATCGATAGTGAAATAACTGTACTCCCATCAGTGCATTTTATCTTTATAATTATTTTTTATTTTTCAGCATGCTCAATTACAATTGTGTAATACTATATGCAAAGTTGTTCCTTATTTGAATAACAATGTGTTTATATATATTTACATCAAGTAATAACAAATACGTATTTAATAACACAGCTTACAATGCTTATGTGTCAATATTTCATTATTATTATTCTGGTTGTGCAATGTTTACACATCTTCCAAAACAAAAGATTACAGAATTGATTGATTCTCCTCTTCCACTACTGCTTGTCCATCCAAAGATCTTCTTCAATTCTTCGTTCCGTCAAAATAGTCTGAATTTCTTCTATCCAGGTGATTGGTGGTTTTTTCCTTCTTCCTGGTGAGGTCCATTCCATAATTCTTCTTGGCAATTTTTCCTGTGCCATTATTTTCATGTGTCCATACCGTTGTATTTTGTTTGTTTGAATAAAATCAACAATTGTGTTGTTTACATTCATTCTGTCCTTAATGAATTCGTCAATATTTCATCACTTACAATATAATAAATTATAAAATTTCTATTGCATTGATAAATATTGTGAACTCTTTCAGGTGTTTTTTTTATAAGATCTACTTTGTAGGTAGCCAAGTTCCTGTTTCTTGTACACTATTGATTAAATTTTGTCTCTGAATTTGTAACATCTCACTCTCATATATGATGTGATCGAATCCAATAATGTCTCCTGGATTTTACTGGTACGTTACCTTGGAGCGGCACAGTTATTGTTTTATTAATGTCATGTGTGTACAGATGTCCTTTTTTGCAGTCCACTATAGTCGCCTAACGAATGTGAAATCGCTTTGTGTGAATTCGCTCACGTATTGGTTGAAACGTTTTATAATTTTGACGTTATGTGTTATTTGCGAGTGGGAAGGAGGTGGTTGTAGACTAATAGCCTTCGAATGTTGCGTATCCTACTTTGTTTACATATTTATACAGCAGTCGTTTACTTTATAACAACTTTACAAAAAAATATGTATTGTTACGACGGTCTCACTGTTTTTTAACATTTTTAAACGTGTTTTTAGGTTACAAGTACAATAACTTTGTTAAATGACTAATAAATGCATAAAAGTTAGAAACAGAACTTGTAAAGAATTTAATTCTGAGAAAAATGGTGTAAATAAAGTCAATAAAAATCAACAAAAAATTCTAATTGTTTCCAATTTTCCAAAATTTGTTGTTAGGCAAAGGTTTTTCTGTTGTACGTCGGATATCATGAAACATATGGAATATACAGTTCTGCGACCTATTTTATTCGATTTTTCAGGTCAAAAACCATAAGAAACAACAGAATTTGCCCCTTCCCAGAATTCATTTACCCGGGGGAACCGAAACCCGGGCGAAATCTTTCGCTACCCGTAACTCGCTTACAAAGCGTTTCCGGACATATATGAACAATATAATATGAACTTTTTTTTCTTCTTTTACACTATAGAACCATTTCTCAAATTATTTCCCTCTCCTCCCGGGACACCCTGTATATATAAAACTCAAAGTCTGAGGATTTATGCGTACTGAATACAAATCCACATCGTTATACCGATCGCCACCAATGTTTGTACAGGTAACCTTTGGCACAAGGCGCAAAATGCTGTGTAACTTAGAATTTGATATTTTGCCCCGTTCGCACGATTTAGGCCTTTTTAATTATGCCTTTTCGATGACGCGTATAAAGATGTCAACAACACCATGGAGACCAGAATTAATTACCATAGTAACAAGTAAATAAACTAATGATGTTTAGTGGCATCGGAACTGTACATTTATCCATTCCTGCATTTTCGATGTTTTATATAATATGCGATTGTATCGATATATTACGATGTGAAAAGTGTACTAAATATAAATTATTCTATTACTTAATGCAAAGCAAAAATACATGTTGCTTTCATTTGTAGGTTAGGTGACAACGGTTTTTGGTAAATGCAGCTAGTCTAAAGCATATTATTACGACGGTCTCACTATGATACAGTGGAAAACTAAATACAAGACGACACCAATGGCGTCACTAATCACCAGCTTTAATTATTACAATCAAACAGTTTGTAATCAACAAGTTATTCAACAAGATTATACTCGTACAATAATTTAAATAAAATTTGTACTCACGCAATAATAATGCCAACTAATAGAGTCCCGCACAATAATCACTTTTCACTAATATCCACTTGAAACGCACTGACTAATCGCCCGAAGTAAACTGAAACTGACCGTCGCTGAATGTCTACATTTATACCGCGCCCCAGAATAATCTGTCACTTTGGATAACGTGTTAAACAAACAGGCGCTCTCGAATCCACTAGAAACAGTGTCCTTGAAAACAGTGAGCTGAACGGTACGGTCTGGAATAGACTCCATTGTGACGCATGATATGTGTCGCGTAATTGTCTTTCATCTCAAAGCAGCAGCCATATGTACGCACACAAACATTACAGTTGGCTCCGACACTTGTAATACTGTTTCCGTTCTTAGCTTACTCCTGACTTAAACAAACAGGCGTGGCACATCTGAAACGCTATTTGTTACTTGAATTAGAGGCGTGCCACTCTGACAGAAGCAGTACATACAGGGCATATAATATTGATAAAACACATGTAAATTGTAATTATATGTCCTGACCAAAATAAATTATACGTGACAGTGTCTGACCGACATTGAAACATTTTGTAACACCAGTTAACAGTTTTTTTTATTAACTGTTTGAATATTGCAACAAACAAGAATTTAAATTTTATTTAAAACGTAAATATAAGGTGTGATAATTACCAGTCTACTGAATACTATCAGTTGCTGTCAGAGAGTACTTCAATGCCTTCCATATCTGTGTCTGAAATTGTATCATCACTTGAATCAGCGTTATTATTGATAAGATTGTTCATTGTCCACAACGAGATCTGTAATGTAGACTAGTTGCCATAGCTTGTCATGTTCCATGATTATATGCTGCAAACAATGACCTCAATTGTCCGCCGATGTGTCATTTACCGCGTTCTCAAAAAATTATTTTATATCAAGCAGGTAATGTTGTCTTGTGACGAGCAACATATCATTTCAACTGGCTCTATATTAATTCAATGCGATTCATAATACAGTGATAAGAAGGAAGTCTTAAAACGACGTGTCTCGGTTTAAGTGGCAAGATAACTCTCACATGACTACACAGGCATTCTGCACATGCGCGTAATACATTACTGTGTGAACAGTGTCAACGCCTCTGACCAATAAATAGTGTTTCGGATTTGGTACGTAGGTTTGTTTACATCAGGATTGAACTAAGAACGGAAAGAGTACAGAGCGTTCCGTAACAGAAAGAGATGTTTGCTTAAGCTTAAGAGAAGTGACCATCGTAGTACCCAGTTTTCCATTCGTGTCAATCACTATCCTCATTCAGTATTTTGTTTGTTTTTTATTGTTAATATTAGCTTTTACTTCCATATTCCTTAAGGAAATGGAAGTATGGTGATGACAAAAAAAATCGTGTTCGAGATTTTTGCAGATTCTAATTGTACTACACTCAAAACATGAAAAAAGTCGTTTTTCGAAAAGTGTCTCTGTGTCTATCTGTCTGTCTATCTGTAGATTTTTTTTCTATGGCAAACGATAACTCCCGCAAATTCAAACAGAATCAAATAATTTTTTGCGTACAGTCCTGATTTGTAGAGTACTCACGACCTATTGTTTTCGGTGAAGAACGGTTGAGGGAAAGGGGTAGTTTACCTGCAACGGTTTTTTTTATCAAGGGTAATTTTTTTTTTTTTGGCAAACGATAACAGCCGCAAATTCAAACAGAATCAAATAATGTTTCGCATACAGCCCTGATTTGTAGAGTTCTCAAGACCTATTGTTTTTGGTGAAGATCGGTTAAGGGAAAGGGGTAGTTTACCTGCAACGTTTTATGTTTTAACAAGGGTATTTTCTATGGCAAACGATAACAGCCGCAAATTCAAACAGAATCAAAAGATTATTTGCATACATTCCTAAATTGTAGAGTTCTCAAGACCTATTGTTTTTGGTGAAGATCGGTTAAGGGGAAGGGGTAGTTTACCAGCAACGTTTTTTTTATAAAGGGTAATTTTCTATGGCAAACGATAACAGCCGCAAATTCAAACAGAATCAAATAATGTTTTGCATACGTCCCTGAATTGTAGAGATCTCAAGGACTTTTAATTTTGGTGAAGATCGGTTAAGGGGAAGGGGTAGTTTACCTGCAACCTTTTACGTTTTAACAACAGTAAAGTACTTGAAAATTCATTTAAACTTTTTCAAACAATGGTAATTGTTAAAAATAAAATAATTTTGTTGCCAGGCAATAAAATTTTAATTTTTTCATTTTAATGTAAATCATGTATGAGAGAAAATATATCGTTCGTGGCAGGCAAGCATATCTCAGTTATGTAATGTTTACGTTTCCATTTTATTATTATGACTACCGCAATAAAAAGGCAGGGAACACACACACACACACAACAATTCGCGTTATTTCTGGCCTCACTCATGTTTATTTTCTTACATTTGCACGCTTTTTAAATGGAAAGTGCCGAAACCCATACCAACATAATGCGTGCAAGCCGAAAAAGTGTCCAGCGTGGATAGCGATTTGCTTCCTGTGGATCGCTGGGCAGTGTAACTGCACGTGTTTACAGAGGAACGATTCATAGACAGACTTTTCGTCTTTAGGGAATGAACCCTCTGCAAGATGCTGAGGGTCCATGAGTGACTTCGGAGAGCTCCTTCTTTTCCGCGTGTTTGTTCTGTGAAACGTACACTGTAGATTCGCAGCTTTAAGCAACGCTCAATAGGAAATGTTGACAATTTTTGTCCACGGTGTACCCTCATACACACTAAACCTGCTCTGATGTTTTAATTACGGACATCATAATATTAAAACTTTGGAAAGTTGAGCACTACTTAATGGAGATCAACGTTATCGACAACAAAGAAGTAGTTTTTGTTAAAATTCCGTCCCGGGACATTTGGCCATAGTCCAATGTTTTCTACAAAACCAGACGTTTCGGCAATGCCATCGACTTCCATCATCAGTGAAAATCGAGTGTGATAACGTGAGGTGGTATACGTTAGTGACCACAGTACTGTGGTTAAGGGTGAAGCAGTAAGTAGAAAGAAGTAGTTTCTATGGTAATATTTCATTTCGAAGATGATTTTAAATATAAATCTTAGAATATGGAAGTCATGTATGGTTCTCCATACCGATATTTTTGTTTTGTTAGCTTAATATTATTTATAAACAAAACAACAATGCAGTTTTTAAAATGTACCTGTTACTCTGTATGTATGTCGACCTCACACCGAACGCGAAGTTCAAAACACCATTTACAAACATTCACTGTACAGTCTCTGTTAGTGAACTGATTTTTATGGTAGCTTGCACATAATGTGCGGCCAACCACGTATTTGGCAAACGGTAGAGCGACTTTGAAACGTTTGTTTATTAGAATTTTTAGTACCGGTAGCTATTTGACAAAAATATTTTATCCATTTCCGGGTCAAAGAAAGTAGACCGATTTAATACTTTCCTCCAATTTAAAGTATACAACCACGTTTCCACTAAGCGAAGTTTTAAAAAATTTGGACAAAACGGTGAATATAATTAGTGTTTGCAAAGGATAAAAAAAAATTTGTAACAGTTTTCTCGTATTATTTACTTGATTTATACTGTAATGTAACATTACACTTACTGCTTTGATACTTACTTAAACTTTAGATACCTAATTGTGTTGATTATAAAAGCATATAAACTATATTGGACGTGAGATTACTTATGATCGAGATAGAGATATAAAAAATAAACTGACGAATTTCACAAGAATGTGTGTAAGTATTTGGAGAACGTTGGAAAATAAATGTAGAAAAGAATCACAAATAAAATTTTATAAAACAATGGCAATACCTACACTTCTCTATAGTTTTTAAAGTTGGGTCATAAAGAAAAAATATGAACAGAAAATATAAACAGCAGAAATGAAATATCTCGGATAAGTTAAAAGGTGTAATAGACAAGATCATATTTATAAGAAATGAGCAGACAAGAAGTAATTTAGATATTTGTGGAGTTAATAAAAGGATTAAATAATACAGAAGAAAATGGATTCAACACGTAGAAAGAATGGAAGAAAATAGAATACCGAAGGTAGCGGAAGATTACAACCCTAGAGGCAAAAGGAAAGTTGGTAGACCTAAGAAAAGGTGGACTGAGGAATAGGAAAAGGCCACTAAAGCCTAAAACAGTTGATGATGAAGATAAAGGTTTATAATTTTGTTGGTTATAACAAATTAGTGAGTTAAGCTGTCTCTTTCTATAACGTTTTGTAGCCTTATCAATCGTGTATAAGGCCAAAGGCAAGTTTTACAAGGTACGCTCCCTGTGCTTTCCTATCCTAGGCTAGTCGCTACATTCTTGTTGTGGTAACCAAAGATCGTCCATAATCTGGCCTCTTCTCTGTCCTTTAGTCCGCTTCCATTACCAGCATCTCTGGTGTTTCTGCCATCACGTTACCCTGTGTTTGCCGTACACAGTGTACCAACCAATTTGTCTTCCGGCCTCTACCGATTATGAGAAATATACATTTTTAAGTTTTCATTTTTGTTTTTAAATAAAACACAATTTTAATGGTTTTAACTCCGTCGTAATTATTTTGTCTCATGATATTCTCTCATCTTTACACATTAAATGTTTGTGTATGTATATATATATATATGTATATATATACACACAAACACACACACACACATATGTGTGTGTGTGTGTGTAACATAATGTTTAAACATAACTCAAATGAGTCCAAATCAGACGGCCTGGTTGCGTATGTAAATACATTACAGACACATTCAACACACGAACACGCTTAACATATGAACTCAAAGTTCATACCGTTTAATTTCAAGTTTACACTCACCAGAATGTAACGCTGCGATATATATATTTTTAAATTTAATCCACCAAAAACCGGGTTATTTGTAAATTTGATGCTAGAATTTGAGAAAGACTATCAGAAAGGGAGATAATATTAAGATTACTGAAGTTTCAAAGTATGTTTTGTTAATGCTTGTTGTTTTTTATGGCTTACAGCGATCCAATCAAATTATATTAGTACGACTGTTGAAGGAAGGGGCAATTATGACATTTGTACGGTTTGAGATGGGGTATAGGTTAGGAAGGATTATGTCTGTTAACAGTTATAAGGACTTCAGCTTCCATAAAAAGATCAGAAGAGGTATTATCATTTGTGTAAAAGATGGATACAACTTATCTTAAATTATAAATTTACTAGAGGCCATGTGTTTAATGTAAAGTATAATTTGCAGGTGTGTGTATGTTGACGTCAAAGTAGACTGCAGTGATTAATTTAATGAGTCTACCAATTACTTTCAATGGGTAATAGTCTTTCAATTGCCTTCAATTTTTCTGTTCTTTCGTAAGGTAGTTATACCTTTCATAACTATAAAGGTAAGACATTATATGAGGCATGATTGGTTCCATTATCTGTAACTGTACTAATGTTAATTTGGCTGTCGTTACAAAACGTCTTACTCGGTAGGTAACGAGGTACATAACGACACTGATGCGTCACACATATTGTTAGTGTTGTTGTTGACTAAGGGCAAGCTTCGTTAAGATATTTGGAAAATAATTGTCACCTAATAGTTTGCTGAGTGCTAACATAACTATCAAACATTCAAATAACAAATTATGTTCTGATTTTTAAATTGTTTTATTCTGAACTGTATTGAGTGAGTCATGTTCTCATACCATGCGTGAGGCAACGGTTTTCCCACACCGCAATCGCCCAGACGCGTATTCAACTGTATGGAACTTTACCTCAGTAAGTTCCACGGCGGTGAACAGGCGGCAAAGTTGTTACTAACTCAGCCAACAAACGATCCTTGAAACGCATATTAGATACTCTAATACGCGTTTTAGAGTTGTACAAAGTCCGTACTTTCGTCCTACCGTAAAAAGTAGTAGTGCAATAACTATATTAAAATAATCACAACCACAATATTTATTATTGCTGTCGCAATAAAAACAATTAAAAATATACAGCATACTACTTTTGTAAATAACTTATAACTTCATCAACAGTAATAAATTAGTTTCTTCTTTCACACACGCGCGCGCGCGCGCACACACACACAAGGAGACGCATGAAAATTTTATAAATTCTTGCAGCTGCCTCTCCCAGTTTAATAATTTGGGATAAATGCAGTATAACCCGTCAATAAATACGTTGACGTATATAAGAAATGAGAACGTGTAAGAGCGTATACATTACTGATTAAAACCGTAATATTATTATTTGAAAAATTTATTAAAAGTTGGTGGGAAGAGAAAACAGGGAAGAAGAAAGTTTTGAGTGCTTTATGATATCAGAATCAGAAGGAACTGTAGACAGATTTAAAGAACTGTAAAGCGGTATTTCAAATATAGACGACTGAAAAAAATGGAAAGAATCTACTTAAAATCTATTGTAAGTTTTATCAGAAAGAGATAAAATTATTAATTTTTACATAGAAAAGTGTGTATTCTCAAGAATAATGACATACATTTTATCATTCTAGCTCAAATGGAATTTGTTTACATTTATAAGTGTTACTAAATAACATAATGGAGAGACTGATTCTCACTTTTTGGTTCTGTCGTGGGTATAAAGGTGGTGTGAATTTTACGCGAAGGGACATTTCTCACAAGCAGAGAAAGAAAGTAGGTTCCCACCTGGGGTGGTAACTAATCTCAACCGACTACAGAATTAATTTTTCATTGACGTTAATGAATTTAAATTCTGCACCAATAGTTGCAGCATGTATATAAAATAATTTTCAGTATGTTAGCGTAATTATCAGACAGTGAAATAACGAAATTTGTTTTGATTTTAAAATTTTATTTTGAATTTTGTCCGTTACAGTTTAACATTTACAAAGTTATATAACAGTTTCTTCTAATTTTAATTTGACACAACGTAGTTTATCGTGTAGTCGTATATGTTGTGTACTTCCATAGTAAATTAAGAAAGACAAATCTGATGTGTGAAATGATATTTCATGTGTTGAAAATCATTGTATAAGTAAGAGACCCAAACATTTCTTTAACACGAACATAAAATTTGTCGAGTTTCATAAAGATAAGCACCAAATTACCAGCAAAAAAACATAAATTTCTACTAAACCACAATTGTCAGCATAACAGCAGCAATAAATTTAACGTATACTGTGGGATTGTAGTATAGAACTTTAATGCTGTCGCTTTGAGGTCAGTGACACACAGATAGATACAACATTGAGTTCAGAGATCATTTACACGAAATGTACTTAATCGAACTGAGGATATTAAATAAATTTTTTATACTATTATACTATTACTGTTTACTGCTGATGCTCTTATTTTAACTCCAATTATTCTGCGTTACTACTAGTACTACTACTGTTTCTACCAGTATACTACAACTAGTACTACTACTGCTGCTACTACTACTACTACTAATGCTGCTTCTACTAGTAACTACAACTAGTACTACTACTGTGACGATTTAAGATGCCTAAATCCCACAATAAAAAAAAAATAAAATAAAAATAAAAATTATAATACTAAAATAATTTAATAAGGTACTGATGAACCCTTTCTCCATGCCCCAAACCGGTAGTAACATGCCGATTTGCCAATGTATCAGTTAATAAAATTAAATGAACCCAATAAATCTATAACGACCTCGCGTTACATAAAAGAGTAATAAAAGTATAGAGTAATGTAATTAAATTGTAAGCAAATTAAAGGAAAATAAGTAATAATAATTGAGAACTACTTTTCGCGTTGAGAAACTACCCGCGCGCGGACAGCCCCATTACCCCTATAGTTAGTTAGTTCAGTTGACTCAGAGACTCCGCTGCTGATACAGCGTACAGAAAGTTGTGTTGACAATATAAAACATGTAGACTAGGTAAAGCTAGTGTAATTGCCGAATGATGTAAATCTTGTAAATGACTTGAGTGTGCGACGATGACATCTCTATAATTAAATAACATCACCTAAATGTGATGTTAAACTTTTAGAATGTAACTGTTAAACATAAGCAGTATGTGCGGTACAACAATGTGAACACCAGTGAAAGTTACCACCAAGAAACAGACCACAAGAATCTACAGAAGAGACAGACTACTCATCTTTAATTATGACACCATACTTCACCAACACACGATAGACAGAAGATCTCCCAGACACCCTGCACAACAGACAGAAAGCGCCGATTCGCCGAGGACATGTTACACACAGGTGACACGAAAGTTCAACTTCCGTGGTTCAGAACTTAACTTAAACTAAAATATGAAAGACACTTAAATAACAAAAATAAGAGTAAAATAAAGCACAAAAGACTGACCTAATTACCATAACATTGTAATTTCATGATATGTATTAAGATGTATTAAATTTAATGAGTATAACACTCTAAAGTTAAATAAGCCCATTCTTCAGATGGCACAAAATAAAGATTATTATTTGTAATATCATATACAGGAACAAACCACTCGGATCCGAGGGCAGTACAAGTTATGTGCACCCATGATTTACACTAATTTTAATTTGAATAACATGTCTGTCGGCATCCAGGTCACTTATAATGACAAATAATAAATAAATATATTTACCTTTTTTCTCCTGTCTCGTGACCACAATATAACGCAATGAATTATAATTGACGCGTTTCGAGACTATGTCTCGTCATCAGAATATTAAAATTTATCACTCATTGAGATCGTTAAAAAATTTTTAAAACATTAAAATACAAAATCGAAACCAAATCATCTAAGCATTATGTGAAGCGAGTGCGCACTCGGTGAAAGCCGGCCGGACACTGAATGTTATCAGTTACAGATAAATTTTAATGGTATGTCATACAATGGTTTCGACTTGAAATGTAAGTGGTCGTTTAATATGAATTTACGGTAGTATTTGTCATTATGTGCTTTATATATTTCAAATTGAACACGTGCATTTAAATAAGCGCCTTTACCACAGACATGTATGGGTTTCAAATTGGTGTCAAAACTTGTATAATTATGGTTTTCCTGTATAAGATGACGAGCATAGTTAGACTTTATATAAGATTGTGTTGTCAAGTCTTTTACATTATGCTTAGGAGTGTGCTCAACGAAACGTTTATAAAAACCTCTCCCTGTCTGACCGATATAAAAGCATTCGCAGTCATTACAAGAAAGCTTATAAACACCTGTTTTCATTTCCAAAGGTGTACTGGTTCTATTACAAAGCCTATTAAACAGATTGTTATTGGTTTTAAATGTTACAGTTCTATTGTTATTATTTAATACTTTTGATAAAATTTTGGGCATAATACTGGTGTAGGTTGTTGAAATAAAGGTTGGTTCCTTATCTTGTATTACTCGTGGTTTTGACAATTTACGCTTATGCTTTTTAAGGAGGTTATCAACCATGGAAGATGTGTAACCATTGGCAACAGCAATGTGTTTTATAATATTTAATTCACTTCTAAAATCATTTTCATTGAAAGGTGTCGTTAACAATCTGTGTATGAAATAATTATAAGCCGCTATTTTTTGCGAGAATGGGTGGTGTGAGTCAGCCGGTATGGTTACATCTGTGGTAGTAGGTTTCCTATATATACTATATTTCAATTTATCATCACATTTGGTGATAGTCAAGTCAAGAAAATTCAGTTTGTTATCTAGTTCAGTTTCATGTGTAAATTGAATGTGTTTATTGATATTATTTAAATGATTTTTAAAGTTTTCTATTTGACGTAATGCGCCCTTGTATATTATGAAAGTATCATCCACATATCGTGCGTAGAACATGATGTTTTTCTTATGAATATTGTTAGAAAACAAGTGTGTGTTTTCATAATGATTTAAATAAATATCTGCCAAAAGACCTGACAGCGGTGAGCCCATTGCCAAACCATCGCATTGACTGTAAAATCTGTTGTCAAATTCAAAATAATTTTGGTTTAAAATAACTTTAAGTAGGTTTATTAATTCATCTATTGCTTGAGTGTTTAATTTGTTGCAGTTCATCAGATTGTCCCTTAAAATATTAAGTGTATCATTTATTGGGATATTTGTGTACAAATTAACAATATCGAGGGACACTAATTTATAATTAGGTAATAATTTGATATTATTAACTTTATGTATAAAATCAGTTATATTTTTGACAGTGTGACTATTTTCTATAATTAAACTATCCTTAATGATTTTTACTAATTTCTTAGCTGTACGGAACCCTGGCGCTGTAGTGAAATTAACTAACGGTCTAATTGGCATATCAATTTTGTGGATTTTTGGCAATCCAGTTAATATAGGGGCTTTAGCGTTACAAGGTTTTAAGTAACGGCGAGTACGTTGATCAAATAAACTTGTACTTTTATTAATCTGTGTATTAAGATTTTTGACATACCGGTGTGTTGGGTCCGATGCCAGGTTTATAATATTATTGTTTGAAATGAAATTATGAACTTTATTCGTGTATGTTGTATTATCCATTATTACCAGGGTTCTGCCTTTATCTGCCTTACAAATGATCGCATTATTATCAAGTAATTTGGTTTTTATCTGTTTCTATATTTTATAGCTTTCTCTGGAACTATTGTTATTAATTAAATGACTAGACGAGTTAGGCGACATGTGTGTGTTCATGAATCTCTTGAACAGGTTGTTTATCAGATGACGTGCCTCGTCTTGCATTTTTGGATCAGCAATCGATTTTACTGCTGTTTCAGCACTGATAAGCTCATGGGCAATATGATAATTATTAAAAACCGGCGGAATACAATAATTTATGCCTTTATTCAATAAGTTTGACTCATCATTGTTGAAGTTTATAGACGTTAAGTTAGAAATGCGTGGGTAGAAAACATGATTACTTTGTATGTCCTCGTTTTGGCTGTGTTTATGATTCAACTTAAGATTATACAAGTTTTGACACCAATTTGAAACCCATACATGTCTGTGGTAAAGGCGCTTATTTAAATGCACGTGAAGAATTTGAAATATATAAAGCACATAATGACAAATACTACCGTAAATTCATATTAAACGACCACTTACATTTCAAGTCGAAACCATTGTATGACATAGCATTAAAATTTATCTGTAACTGATAACATTCAGTGTCCGGCCGGCTTTCACCGAGTGCGCACTCGCTTCACAAAGTGCTTAGATGATTTGGTTTCGATTTTGTATTTTAATGTTTTAAAAATTTTTAACGATCTCAATGAGTGATAAATTTTAATATTCTGATGACGAGACATAGTCTCGAAACGCGTCAATTATAATTCATTGCGTTATATTGTGCTCACGAGACAGGAGAAAAAAGGTAAATATATTTATTTATTATTTGTAATTTTAATTGTACGTAATTTGCAAATATTTTTGTCTTTAGTATACACATTACTAATTTTCTACTATGATGTTAAAACCAGTATGTAATAAAGAGATGTCATGGTCTAAAAAGGTGAGTGAATAAATCTACAAACCCCTGTCAAAATTCCTGAATTCACGGGATCCTATTTAGCGTTTGTTTATATTTCAGTTAATTATGAGTTTGTTAATATTATGGCAGCCTGTTTAATTGACCTGAGCCAATTAACCAGGTTCCCGATATTATAACGTTCAGACGTTATACTACTGCTGGTACTACTACTACTACTACTACTACTACTACTAATACTACTACTAGTACTACTACTACTACTACTACTACTACTACTACTACTACTACTACTACTGCTACCATCATCACCACCATCACGATTATTTTTGCTATTTTCACTACCGGAAAACTATTTATGTCAACTGTTTTGATGGGTGTTTGTTAAAAGAGTTAAAATTTGATGGACGTGTGTCACTAAATTAGTTCGTGTAGGTTTCTAAAAGTTTAATAATTAAAGTTCCGATGTTTTCTAATAGTAAAGGTACAGCCTACATAAAACAATGCCTTATTAGCTAAAAACAACATATTCCATCCTACGTTTGTGTTCATGACACATCACAGGCAAACCGCTTTATGTGTTATGAATCCAGATATGAAGAATCAAATAAATAAAGTCACTTTCCAGACGCAGTAAGTACGTAATGTCTATACGAGCGCATCCAGAACTGCGAAGAACTCTGAAATGTATTTAGAACTATGATGACAATTTACTTATAATCATAATTAATCTTACAGCTTAAAATTCCATGCGCAGGTCATTGGTATCCAAACCGTTAAAAATGGTGTTACGTGAAAAATAAGACAATGTGTGTGTGTGTGTGTGTGTGTGTGTGTGTGTGTGTGTGTGTGTGTGTGTGTGTGTGTGTGTGTGTGTGTGTGTGTGTGTGTGTGTGTGTGTGTGTGTGTGAATTGTGGAGTTCAACAATGCGCGTTTCATATATACTGTTACGTACGAAGGTCTAACTGATCGTCTTATGGTACAGTAGAAAACAAAATACAAGACACCAATTAAGTCACTAATCGCCAGATTTAATTATCACAATTAAACAGTTTGTAATCAACAAGATAGTCTCATACAACAAATAAAATAAAAATTGTTAACATGCAATAAATGTGTCAACTAACAGAGTCCCGCACAGTTATAAAACATGTAACACTTCGCCACAACACTTCGGGCCGCACTGCAATAAATCTCCACTAAAACTGACTCTAAGCGCCGTTGAATGCCTATATTTATAACCTGATGAAATTCCAGAATCATCCATACTACGCGTCAGCGCTACACTAGAGCGTAATTGCTTGCACCCTTGACACAGTGCGCGTGCCCGGCGAAGTCTGGAACAGTCTGGCTAACGCATGTTGATGTCACGTACGCACACAACATTATAGCCAGGCTCTGCTGGAATAGCCGAGAAAGACGTAGCATGTTCTGTAATGTCGTAACTGTACGTCTAAAAAAAGACACTCAAACACACACACACACACACACACACACACACACACACACACACACACACACAATAATATGACTGATTATGGTCTTTTTTAGTTTTTTCTGTTCTCTTCGCTTTATTATCGCAGTAGTCATTGCTGCGACTTCTTCAATCAGGATATTTAATATAAAATTGTACTATTCCAATTCATTGGAAATAAATTATTTATTAAACATAACTAGACATTCAATGGGTAAAAGAATTAAGCCACTGAAGGTATGAAACATGTTACAATTTTGTTTAATTGTGATAAACAAAGAAGAATTTAATTAGCGACGACGGTGTTGAAGAGGTATTTTGATTCAACCAAATACAGACGTTAGCAAGTAAATAAATATCCTGCTTACATTAGACACACACCTATATTCTCATAGGAGCGGTCGTGGCGTAGTGGCTAGCGAGTTGCGCTGCTTCGCTGTCGGCGCGGGTTCGATTCCCCCACCCCCGCGGAACCATCTGATTTAGATAGTACAGTTCCCCCTCGCAAGGCGATGCCAAACCAGCGAGAGGTATCTTGCCTAGTATAAACCCTCCCCAACTATGCCTTTCGGATTCGGCTTTAAAATGTAGGTCCCATATACCTGTGAGACTCCGTAACACACGCACCACGTGTATATGTGGTGAGGGTACGGACTGAAGCCTCCGATATATATTCCCATAAAACGTAACAAGTTAGAGGGTGTTATTAGGAATTATTATTATTAAAATAAAGTAGTGAAGTAAATATTATAAAAGCAATTATAATAAAGTCAACAATTACACTTTCACCGTAAACGACAACATAACTGAGCATTCGAAAATGTTACAAAAATTGACAAATTTTGTTAGAATGCAGGTAACTAAAACAGAATCTCCGATAATGGGGAATGAAGTTCTATTAAATGTTTTTCAGATGTTACAAAATTGTTTATAAATATTATAATAGAATTATGTACAACGATTAATAATAGGTCTATCTGCATGCGAGTAGAAAATAACAATCTTAATTAAAGTTTTTTAAAAACGTCTACAAATTTATCCGGAAATTATTACATGATTTAGAAAAACTAAACGTCTATTTTCACAGACGTGTATTTTGTGGACATATTATTATCGGATGATAATATTTGATAATATCATTGGAATACCAGAGCCATGGAAAACAACAAACCGAATAGTATGTATATATTACGCCAAGTTTGAAGTAAAAGAATCGATGAGATGAAACAGGAGGGGAACACCGGGAGAAAGGATACATTTGTAACTCTTAATTAATGGAGGTAAATTAACCACACAACAGAGCAAAGCTAACTGAATCCAGTTGGCACCTTGCTGGGTGTAGTAAAAGCGTGAACTCCTTCTCAGCGTCTACGTGTTATCCCTGTTACAGACTTAAAAAAGAAGACTACTATTAACTTACTGCAGTGAAACTTCTAAACCATTTTTACTGATAACTATGAAATCAAAATACAACGCCTATTAATTTTTCATCCTTCATTTACTGCTCGTGATATTTATTCTTATTATGATTGTTTTCGATAATAATTATATTTAGTTCTAAGAATCTGAGAATATTAATTATTAAGAGACTCAGCTTGTTAATTGGAAGTTGCAGATTCAATTCCAATACATTGAAGCACCACAAATCTAAGAACTTTTTCAGCCCGTAAGTTGACTTAGCGTATGAAAGGGGGTATCTGGGGTCATAAGTAGCATGTAGCACTGGCCATGCCGAGTTCCTTACAAATCCACGAAGATTACACAAGTATGGAGGCCGCAGCACATACCCTCCTACAGTACGTATTCTCGGCGTCTCTAGATTAAGTCTATTTTTCTGTTAGCATGATAGTTGTTGCTGTCAGGCTTCAATGAAGACAAAGGTATTTTCTCTAAAGTATTTAATTTAGTTTCGAATTTTTTATTCTTTGGCATTGCTTGTGTTTGTAGCCCTATGAAAACATCCCCCTTATATTTTGCTTTACTCAGTCATGGGAACTTGTTCCATAAGTAAATTATCACGTCTCCTTCTTTACTTAGAGCTTTACAAAAATGTTTACCAAAGCCAGTTTGATATATAATGGAGGGAGCTAATCAACTTTGGCATTCACTAATGGTTTATGGGAAATACTACTTAAACGTGAAATAAAATTGCTCATTTGAGTTTAATATTTACGAACGAAGTGGTTGGTTCAGTCGCGGCTGTTACATTCACATAAAAACAGCAAAACTTATTGTAGCCTGGCTGCATTCCTAGTAGCAGCCCTACTACTATGAAGTCTCCACACACATGTCATTTGTGATCTTTGTAGTCCAGTATAGTTAACAAGTAGAGCATGTTTACATACAACTCATTCGTGTGTATATAATCGGTCAAGGCCCTAAAGGATAGGCGTTACCGTTGTGTAGAAACACCGCTTTAAAGTTAACTTTTAAGAATCAATAAACAACCCCCATTCTGATAAATGTGAGTCTGCCCTAAAACTAAAAACAAATCACCCACATTGAAACGGTAAACTAAACTGCCACTGGAAGAAAAAAAAATGTTCAAAATTTATTTGTCTTCGTCGACATGATTTTACTGTTTCATTAATCCAGAATATTCCAACCTAAGAAACAATACCCTAATAGCTCTGACTGAGCTTTAGAGAGGTGTAGGACTCTTGAAAATCACGTATTTCTTCTTGAGTTGTAAGACAGTAGACGACACGGAAGGTGCAAAGTCAAGATATGATTTCAGTCGCTATCACCTTATTCGTTGTTGTCTTCTTTAACGTCACTAAAGGGTACTAAAGATGGGCTAACGTGCCGTGTTGCTAAATAAGTAGGAATCGGAATTCTTACTAATGTAGAAACGTGAAATAGCATTGACGGTAGAGTATTTTTAAGCCAATTTCATAATTCTACGACCATGTGCTACAACATGTGCTACGAACATGTGCTACAACATTATAGCAATCAAAAAATTAAAAATTTAATTTTCGTTCTTGACCAGTTGTTCTCACACTACGGTGGCAGTCACTCTAAGAACAGAGCCATAAAACAAAGTAATTGGGGTAGGTGACAACTAACGACCTATCAGACAATAGAAGCGCGTTCAGTACGAGGCAACAATAGAAATGACGACTTGAATTGACAGGAGCGTGCCAACGGAGAATTATGACACCGTAACAATTTGAACAATGTACTTGGCTCAGCCGTACGTCTACGCAGAATCGAAGCGAGCATACATTTAAGGGTGTAGCTAAGGAACGAGGTCACTATACAAAAAACGAGACGAGAGACAAAGTGTTCAGGACGTACTGCAGTCTTTAGAAACGATCCGAACAACAAACTATGAAGAGAACCAGCGTCAAGTCACAGCGGGATATACGCTTAAGTGACAAGCTGAGATTTACAACGAGAAAGCGTGGAGGTTACAGCTGTCGACGCTGGATGGAAAACTGTTAATTGCCATGACGCAGAGTTTCAGAAACGAACAATAACCGAGATGTTAAGAGTAAACCCTTGCTGGAAACTCGAACAATGAGTTGATTGACACGCGGGGAATAGCTTGCATTTCCCAGAACGAGAGTGACGCCTGGACAAGACGATTCAAAGGACATCTCTAGCTACCTATTAGAACAAAGTATTTTACGAGAGAGAGCGGAAAAGAAGCCCGTTTCCATAGCAACTAGAAGAAGAACAAATCAGAGGGTAGAAGACTGGAAGACTTCGAAATGGTGGGAAACGACTTCGAGAGAGGGTAGTGTTTCAGCCTATCATAGTAATCTTAGGCGTGGACAAGCCAGAGACCGAATTTCTAGTAGGGAGACGTTAATAAAAACCAAGTGTCCAACGCGGGACGAGGCAGTCTTATTACAATTTTCGGCAGTCTTATTACAATTTTAGGTAGTCGACAATAATTTTAGTAGTCTACAATAATTTTCGGAGTCACATAATAATTTTCGGCAGTGATATAATAATGTTGAAAGTCTTATAATAATTCTCGAGCAGTTCGCGAGGAGTCTTATTTAGAAACTTTGAGTGTTTAACATAACTTACCAAACAGTTCGCGAAGAGTCTTATATTAAATCGGACTACAAAAGTATTTGTGCGACATATAACTCTCGTAATTAACTTTATAATGTTACAAACAATCTCACAAGTTTACTAAGTGTCGTACTTCTATTAAGAACAGCCATGTGAATTTCGAAGTGAATCGGTATATCGAACAACCGTGAATTCTCAAAGTACGCGGAATGGTGAACTGAACTTTATTTAACTAAGAATATATATAATTGTTTACGACTTAGAAAACAGTATAACGAACAGTAATTCACAATGTGCGTGAACGTTGTAATAATATCTATAAATTACTGTAACCAAGACACTTTTATTCAAAGGAAATATTAGACAGCCACACAATAATACCTTGTATAGTCACACAAAGAACACACAGAACACTTAAGCAAGCATGGATATACGCGGAGACAAGGTGGAGCGTGTGAACATAGAATAACACAAAACACTATTCTGTTAACGACGCGAGTGCGAATAACAAGTGAAAGTGATCACCACCATCATTATTCAATGGAGCAACATTTCCAACGATCGTCATCACCTGGAGATAGCGCCGATGGATTAACGGATTAACTAAACCAAGTAACACTTTATGATCTTGTTAACATAGTTAACTACTGTCCTGTCTCTTTCCAAGAATCTAACCCTGAGCAATTATGAGAAAAGTTATTAAAAGAAGGTTGCATTCAATATATATGATTATGTTCTATTAAAGCCAATCCATCTGGGTGAATGAACGCATTAGGTAGAGTAAATATTATTTGATTTTGTTGTATGCATTTTATATATGTTGTATGTACTAACAGGGAGCCATTAAGGAGGAATTTATGTTTCGAGATATATGTTATATGTATTTACAGGTACCAGGAAGATATTTGTTATTGAATACGAAATGTTTAACATATAATAAATTAGTACCTAAGTAATCAATAATGCGTTCATCATTCTCAGTAAACCCTGTGTAATTCACAATTCACATCACTATTATAATTTAATATTAAAGAAGCAACCTAAGTAAATTAGTAGATTTGTGCCTTAATTACATTGTGTAGTTAGCTTATGAAGGGTCTACTCATTAACCCTAACCCTTATCACAATTAAGAAATTGCAAATATCATTTAAATCCCAATTAATACCATATAAAATTGGCGCTCCAACAACACGGGGCTATCTAAAATCATATTTCATATAATTAGGGTAATCTATTAATTTATGCAAGTAATTTGCATATTATTACCGTAACATGTGCTATAACATATGCTACAACATGTGCTACACCATGTGCTGCGAACATGTGCTACGAACATGTGCCACAACATGTACTACAACATGTTTTAGTAGCTTAAGGCTTACACGAATTTTTTATTGTCAATTTCATATAGAGTTCACAGACCTTTGTTACATCAGGGGTGAGGTTACTTATTGTGATTTCAGTGTTTGTTCACAACAAATATAACAAAATGTATTACAGCTATATACACAAGTTTTAAACATTTTGAAACGTATATTTACACTAATAATAATGGCTCCCATGTACACCACCGAAGCAGCTTAGGAGTAGGCAGGGTAGGCTGCCTAATATGAGCCGTACGGCATATAAGGAAGGCAGTGTGGCCAGCACTACGCTTTAGCCACCCATTATTATCCCCAGGATGTTATCCCAGGTACTCATTTTCAACAGGCTGAGTCGAAGAGGTCTTTTTTTGTTTAGTTGGTCTATGATCTCTTTCAGAATAGCTTAACACGCTGAAACAGCTGTCGGAGTTAAATAATAAACTGTGAAACTTAGTAAGTGTTTGTATGTTTTTTAAAAGTTTGTACATATATTCTTCCTTTAAGCTGGTATAGCACGTGTAAACAATACAAGTCTTACGGAAACTCTTACTAACAAACTCAAGCTGGCGGAAGGTTTGATTTTTTTTGGGTGGGGGGGGGAGGAAAAATGCATTATGCACCATCAGAAGACACCCGACTGGTTTCCCGGTGTGTGGGACTCGCACCCACTAAAAAACCTCCACTTTACAGGCAGGGAACCCCCCCTGGAACAACTATTCGTATGGCTTCAGGGTGGCACCTCGTATTGCGCCTACTAGGCTTCTACAGCTTTATCTATATCATCGACCTGTGAGACGGTCCAGTTCAGGCTTCTTCTGCCGCAGGACCATCCTCACGAAGGTCACAACCATGTCCCAGTTCTCTTTGCTGTTGAGCATGACGCCTATGATGTTATCAGGCGTCATGGGGCCAATCTCCCATTCCAGTCCTCGCCTCTCCAGCACCCACCGTTGACACTCGAAAAAAGTATGATGAGCGTCATCAGAGTCTGAGTCGCCATACACGCACGACGGATCCTCCATCTTAACCATCCTTCGCAGGTGTGCACAGAAATAACCATGCCCTGTCAGGAATTGAGTAAGGTAATAATCTACCTTGCCGTGCGTTCTGTCCACCCATTCAGGGAGGTTCCCAATCAGCCTCGCCGTCCACCTAGCTCGACTCTCCTGCTCCCATCGTAGTTGCCAGCTCCGCATGGAGTGTGGCCTGGCCACTGCTCTTGGTTCTACAAACCCCAAGTCTTCCTTGGTCGTGTAGACCCTCCTCCTCTCCTCAGCCATCAGATCTATTGGCATTACTCCAGCGACGACCAACACTGCTGGTTCCGACACCGTTCTGTAGGAGCTTGCAATCCGAAGTGCTCCTTTTCGTTGTACCGCGGCCATCTGCTTGCGGTACTTTTCTTGCTTCAGTGCGTCAGCCCTGACCTCGCATCCGTAGAGGAGAATCGAGATGGTCACCGACATCAGCAGTCGCGGTCATCCTGCAGCTGGGCCTCCGACATTTGCCATTAGCCTGCTCAGCGCAGCAACGACCTTAGCGGCTTTCTCCGAGGAACATCGAATTTGCTCCCAGTAGGAAAGCTTAGTATCCAGGTGCACCCCTAGATACTTCACCGCTGGCTTTTATATTATCGCCTTTTCCCCCACCACGAACTGTGTGATTGTGGGTATACGTCGTCGAGTGAGCAGCACAATCTCTGTCTTCTTCGTCGCAAGGCTCAGACCGTGTTCTTCCATCCAGATGCGGACCCTGCGCATGAACTGGTTCTGCGTCTCTCGCGGTGATCACGGCAGCCACGTCATCAGCATATGCTATCAGAAAGATATCATCTGGCATCTCCATCCGGAAGGTTTGATTAGCTCCATGGGGTTCTCACAGATTGCAGCACTATTCAAAACAGTTAATAACAGTTTATTTGAGTTTAAATAAACTGATTTCATTGATTATATTTTTATGAAGGATCAACATTATATAAGAAAAAAGCATTAACATCTCAATTTTAACGCTCAAAAAAATTATTGTAACTTTAAAATATCAGGTGAAAAAAAAAATTATAATAATTTGGAAGTTTATTGCATATATACACGTGTGAAAACCTATTTTTATCCAGAGGAAAGATCATGTGTAATTAATGTAATTTACCTAATTATAGTTGAATGTAACCATACTCTGTTGCACTGTAATACTTATGAACATTAAAAAATAATAAATTTGTGTACTTTAGTATATAATATATAAAATGTGTAACGACAATTTTTGTTTAATTTGTTTATTTATGTTCGTTATAAACTACAGTAAACGTATTTTAGGATAATGACATATTTCAATTTTTTGATTTAGTAAACTTACAATTTGCAATGTATCAGAAATTGTACACATTTTATTTGAAAGGATACAAAAAAATATCAGTTTCAAGATAAATAATGTTCTGTAGGTAAAAATTATGTTTCCTACTCCTTGTTTTCTAATTTTCTACTTTTTCTAATAATATCTTCAAATAAATACACAGCAGGTAGGTTTATTTTTACTTGATGCACGTATCGCACAATGAATCTTTTGTTTATAATATAGTTAACGGATAATCGAGTTTTTTCTTCGAGTCTATTTTCGATTGTTGTAATGTTTATGTAGTGAGCTATTTATTATATATTTAATGTTTTTTAATCTAATAAATGTATGATTTTAAATAAATCGCCTTGTTTTTTTAATTTCAATTTGATCTTTAATTAGTGGATTATTATTATTGTGTTTGTAAATATTAAGATTTTTACCAGATATTCATTTTGTTACCTTTTTGTACGTTTTTATTAATTTGACATTTTGAATGTCTGGAAATTTATGTTTATTGTTTAAACAGTGTGTGGCTAAATTAGACTGATACATATTAGGTTTTAAAAACGCATTGCGATGTTGAATGTATCTCTCGAACAGTTTTTTCTTCGTCTGGCCTACGTAACATTTATTGCAATATAGACATTATATTTGGAAACTACATTTTTATTATAAATTTTGAACTTAGTTTTAGGTTTTATTTTATTAAAAGCAATATTATCAGTGTAATAAGATATTTTTAAATTTGTATCTTTAAATTTCTAAGTAAATATAGGTGTCTAAAAAATTACTTCAAATGAAAAGCAGTAAGTACCATTTTGCTAAACGTGCGTATACTATTATATCAAAATATAATTACTAGTGTATACTAGTCATGTTAAATTACCTTTAGCATTTACTTCTTTTCCTAGTTAACATTGCTGAAACATATGCTTTAATTTAACATTTTAAAACGTCGTGTATTTTTTGGAAATACAATAATATTCTAAATATTTAATACACTTACTAGCTGATCTAAATTACTGTAGAGTATATAACTAAACTTTCTTTGATTAAAAAATATGCTTGAAAGTAAAACGATTTCATCAGCCCTTCTTTATCGAAAGAAACGTGTGACAATTCGATTGTTTAGATGGAGAGTTAAACGTTCTGTTATGTTTACTAACTTTACCATACGGCTGCTCTACCGCATGTTACCGTAGAAACTCTGCAGAGACACTACCTAACAAACCACATTCTGCTCAAGCACTGTAACAAATTAATTCTTGTGTGTCCGACTTTACAGCTGGGCTAACCACGGTGCTAAGCATTTGTGGGCTTCAATTTGTGCTTCACTAATTAAATGTTAATATTTATTTTGAAAAGTCGATGCCTTATGTTCTAACCTTGCAAATACGCAATATAAACAACTAGAATTAATGATGTCGATAAAACTGTTTTCTTACGTGTCATTTGTTACACTGGATTAATGAGTGCACTTCAGAAAATTATAAATTGTAGTACTTAGTATTCCATGGCATGAATACGGGAGATACAACATCGATACGCCAACCTTCTCGAAGTCCCCTAAGCAGGAGGTAATGTCTCGGTAAGTACAGGACATGATGACAAAGGGAATAATCAAGCGTGAGTCAAGTTCTTGGTCTTCTGCGGTAGTGCTGATAGCCAAGAAGGATGCTAGGTTACGTTTCTTTGTAGACTATCGGTAGTTGAATGGCGTGACAAAGAAAGATTACTAAACCACTACATGTGGTGACTGTAAATAAACTACCCATCGAGTGGTCAAAACAGTGTGATCAAACATTGAGGACTTTAAAAATTGAATTATGTTTGCAGCCAATTCTTCCTTTTACATCGACATACTTTCTTCCAGTCTCCGAGGGGAAGCACATCGATATACTGTACAACGCAAAGCGCCGTCATTTTTGCTCCCGTAAACTTCAAACTAACTGGAAATGGCCCTTATACTGTGAATAAGAGAGCCAGAAATGTTGTTTATTGGATACAACAAGAAGGACAGCGGAAATTCAAAGTCGTCCACCTGGATCGCCTGGCCAAATATTACTGCAGAGACGGGTTGCCATTTCGGGACAAACAGGCTTAAGGAGGGGCAGTTCTACGTCCGTCGATATGAAAGACAAATACGTAACGTTCTTGAAATTTCGAGAGTGTCGTTCTACACGTTTCTCGACTAGCCCAGCCCGTGTAGAAGGGCTACATCATTTTAGGTTGTCCTGTGTCAACGTCGTGCACTGACTTAGTCTCCAGACTGTTATAGCGCCTGTAACTACGCACATTAAGTAGGCACGCCGCGCCGCCCAGAGAATGGAAATTATTCTGAAACTTCTGCGGAGTATATGTAAGCGTCAACGGTTAGCTTAGAAGTCATGCAAATTTGGCGATTTATTCAGTGCGGATCAAGAGATTGTTGTGAATTAGTGAAAAGTGATTACTGTTCAGTTAGTGCGGTGCGGTTTGTTACTGCGTGTGAACAACTTCAAATTCAATTATTGAACGAGAGTGCCTTCTTGATTTGAAAATGTTGTTTGTACCTAATTCAATTTAGTGATTAGTGACTTCGTTGGTGCCTGTCAGTTTATAACAGATCCGTGAGACCCTAGTAACAATATTCTTCTATTTCAATGGTGCATTTTATTGATGACCGGTTCCTGTCCAAAGTCTTGAACTTTCCATTATTCATTGGTTTAATATTAATTTTACTTCCATGTTCCATAAGGAAATGAAAGTATGGTGATGGCGAAAAAAACGTGCTCGAGATTCTGGTTGTACTACCCTCAAAACATGAAGAACAGTCATTTTCCGAAAAGTGTCTGTGTGTACAATTTTTTTTTATGGCTAAGGATAAATGCCGCAAATTCAAACAGAAACAAATAATTTTTTGTAGCCGTTGGACATGATTTTAATAACCGACCAATAGTCGGTATTCAAAATTTCATAAAAATGAGATCACGATCTCTTCTTAAAAATTCTGAAATTAAATTTTACGTCTATTAACCTTAATGCAATCTACGATCGCTTTGTATAATCTGGTGTTTCGAAATATATATGTGCATATGCACCTAGATATGACAAATTGTAAAGTTTACACTTCCAGCAGGTGGCATTAAATTTATTATGTGTTTTTACAATTTGCACAAAGCGAACTTGAAGGTCAAATGCTTACACATTTCATTGTAAACTCTGTATCAAATCTCTTGGTCTCTCATAAATCATCAACATCATTATCTACTAGGATTAAACCAAGGATGGTTTGTTCCAGTCTCAAATAGGCAAATATTAGAGCTGGTCACTCCAGTGCTTCCTGGGACGTCACTCCGTCCCCTCGGCTTATAGTTCCATAATTGTTTGGGGATGCTGCAGTAATCCGTTCGGCAAAGATGTTCCCACCAATTCAGACAATACTGAATTGAGTATACTTATAATATTAAGTTCCTGGCGTATATCTGCGTTTCTTCTATGATCATGGAGAGTATACCCTGCCACGTGCCTGATCTCATTTCAGCCGCTTGGAAGCGACTGGCGTGGCATTTCGTTAAAGTCCAATTTTCAACCTCATATAGAAGTGTAGAAAGAGTCATCACCTTGTAGAATTTTAGTCGTGTTCCTTTGCTTGCTGACTTAAGGATTCACCTAATGGTCCCGCATATATCGTTGAACTTATGCAACTTATTTACTTATCTGTCATAAATTCCGTTTAATATTCTAAAAGACATTATCAATAAGATAGGAAAAACTAGTGATGTGGCAGAGAGAGAGAGAGAGAGAGAGAGAGAGAGAGAGAGAGAGAGAGAGAGAGAGAGAGAGAGAGAGAGAGTGAGAGGGGGGGTGTTGTGAGGAAGAGAGAGAATCTTTTAAAACTGGGTCAGCAGGAATAATGACTTTGAAGTAGAAGTTATACACATTTGCATACACCCTTCTAGGAAAAAAGCATTTAAAATAATAAGAGTTTATAATCAATATTCGTACGTTTGGTTAATTGATTTAGAATTATGGTGTTCACCTAAACAGGAGCCTTAAATTTTAAAAATGGGATACTCGATTGTAAATATGTTTCCTTTTAAATACTTACTTTTTAACGTAACTCCATTTTGCTTTATATAACAGTGTCTATAGGACGCAGGTTTTTCATATTTGTTTTTTATTTTGCACCAATGTACCCATATTTGTTTTATAACCAAAACAAATCAATACAATAAAGCTATGTTAAAGAGAGAGAGAACCATTATTCCTTGGCGGTTTGTGTCGGTGCATTAGGAATTCCAAGCCGTCACTCTCTGCTGTTGTTTTCCAAGCTGACAGCTGTACTGCACTGATGTTAAAAGCGTTCGCTGGAAACGGAACAGTTTGTCACTTACATTTGTCTGTGCAGTTTGAGCACTAAACTGGATTTAGAATTCAACTAAAAGGTTGTATTTTCATGCTACTGTAATATTTGCAGATGTATATCACAAAATGTTAAAACTACAAATTTGAACAGAAAGCTGTGCGTCTGTAGAATAATTGGCCTACGTTGAACTCTGGGAACTCCCTTTACCTGCTAAAGACCACTTTATCCTTCGTTCGCAAACATCCATTCTTCGATTCCTGTTTTATTTTCCCACCTCGCTTCAAATATCTTCAGTAACATCCTTTTCAGCAATATTTTCTGATCCTTTAACTAAGTGTCATCCCATCCTGCTCTATACTATCCCCTCCATAGCCTATTTGCTTTTCTTTCTGTTCCTATATTTTGTATACTTGCTGAAATGTCTTCTCCCAGGGGCGCTTCGCTCAACTGAGGAACGAATACAGGTTTTTTTCTTGTTGATTCATTTTTTGATCACCTCTTCTGTTGTCATAAAATGTAGCATTATGTTGTCCTGTTCCTGACCCAGTTTCTAAACGCACACTAGGGTCGTTCTTCACACCTGTTTACTGCTTCTTCGGCCACGTCACTTGCTTCTTCGAACGTTTGCCTATACTAAACTTTCTTTCAGCATTGGAAAAATGTCTTTTCTCTTGGCCAACACTTGGGATACTTCCTATGAAATCCACTAATAACCTATAGGCAACCATAATGCACGTATCCAGAATCAGTTCATTGACGATGTCTTCCACGAACACGTAGGCCTACATTACTTAGGCGTACACGTACGTCAGCTTCCCAACACTTTGACCATGCTTCTTTTATTTATCCACTTTCGTAACACTTCTTTTATTAGGTCTAAGTTTATGTAGCCATAAAATCTGAAAGTCAATTACACTAATATATTGTTAAGGACAGTTACGGAATGCTCTCGAGAGTGTCCTTCCACCCGTGTTTTCGCTAGTCGAGCAAGGCACCACAGAAACCGTACCCCCTAGACCGTTAGAGTGCTAAGCAAATTATGCTGGCATGGAAAATTATTCTGGAACATCTGCAGGGTATATATAAGCAACAGCGGCCTGCTTCGTTTAGTCAATTACATCAGGCGGATTGTAGACTGCGAATCAACTGGTTGTTGTGGAAAGTGATCACTGTGTTATAATTAGTGCGAAACTCTTAATAGTTGACATTATTTTTGCGTGTAGACAAATTTAACTCAAATTATTGAATGAGAGTGCTTTGGTGATTACAAATTGGCACTTGTGACAAATTAAGGGCACTCGTAACCGGCAAATTGACCAAAAAATCCGATTTCAACATTTTCCTGAGTAATTTGATAATAAAATTATGTGAACATGCCTAATAATATTTTTTATGATTGAGATCGTAGAAACGTTCTCTCAAAAGTGGCAATAATGTTACCATTTTTTACAACCTGTAACTACATTATAACAAATGATAAAGATATGCAGTTTTTTATCACTCTATTGGAAAAGGAATTCACTTTTTTCCCTTAGGACATTCACTACCAATGTCTGTAATGTCTGTTATAAAGCAAATATTTGGTGATCTGAGCCATCCTAATTTGTAAAAAAAATGACTTAATAGTAGTACACAGAATGTAAACAAGTCGCTGAATCATTTGATCATCTACAACAGTAGATGAATTGATGAAAAAGGTTAGACAGTCAATTAGAAATATGAAAAACAATAGACGATCAAACGCACATAAGTAACGACCCTGAATATAGGGATGGACTATTTTAAATTAGGTAAAACAATAAAAATATATTTTACACACTTTAAATGTTTTTTTCTGAAAATATATTTTTTAGAAAATTGACCAATTATTTCAGAAAACAAATACACTATGAAGCTGAATTATTTTATGGCTATTTGGTTAATTGGGATATAATTACGTTACTAGCAGTACATGGATTCACAGAAAAATAAAAACGTAAAAAATTATAAGTATGCTTTTTTTACGCAAAATGTTTAGAGTAAAACATATTAAGAAATTATAGAAAATCAAGAAATTAAGATAGTTTCATATTTGTAGTATCGTTTTTAGTATATACAATTCTTACCTGCGTGATAAAATTTCAGACTTATTGTAACATAACAAGATTATGCCCTAGAATAAATATAAATTTATCATCAAAATTCGTTGTGAATTATGCCTAAACCCAATCTTTCTTATAGATAATATGCAGAAAAGTATAAAAACATTTTAACAAATAAAGGAATGAAAATAAGATGTAACTATCTGAAAATAAATAATAATAAAATTTCAGTGATTAAAAAGTAATAAAAAAGGAAATATTATAAGTACATGCAATGGGAACAGGAAATAAAAACCTGTTAATTAATTATTTAAATGACAATGACAAGTCTATCAGACGACATGACTATGACTACTACACCCAGGAGGGAAGATCAAATGATAAAAAAATATAAATAAATGCTAATGTAAATAGAAATATAGTGGATAAGTGTTAATAAGTTAGTAATTAAGTAAGAAAACATTTCTTATCGTATGAGTCTATCAAACCATATGGTCTGGGAACCTCAAACAGTTATTGTATGTAATCTCCCTACAGACTATAAGTGATATAAAAAAAAAACAATTAAAATAATATTAAACTCATAATTACCAACTAACTAATGTAAGAAAGGTGAAAATAATGAAAATACCAGTGATTAATGTAAGAAGCAGTGTATAAGTTTTCAGAATTTTGTGAAGTGAAATTGCATAGGAAATATACCTTGTTATAATATAAACAGTGAATAATAAATGTAATTAATATAAAATAACTATTTAACTAAACTAATAAGATTAAGAAATTTGTACAATACTTATAACTAGTGGAATATATCCCTGAAAACTAATTATGTACATCAGGGACAAGTAAAAATAAGGTTAGAATAAATCATGTTACTTATAAAGTGTGAAAACAACCCTGTGACCCATGAAACATGTTGTGAAGCCAAGAGCTTTACCAAGTGAATCTATAGAGACTAAAAGAAAGAGAAAGGGAGTTGATTGTCGGATTTGAAGAAAGCCAGAACACATGTAATTAGAAGCTTAACATTTCTACTAAAAGATAATGTTATACTGTATATTAATGAAGGAAAGTTCCTGAAATAATGAAAAGTACACTGGGCTTAATATAAAACACTGAAACTGAAGGCCAGAAGAATTATAACAAGAAAATAATCTGTAAAACTAAACAGAAATCTGGTGAGAGGGTTCTATGTATATACGATTAGGCTAAGACATACATTTGTTCACTCATTATTAAATTTAAAGTAACCAGAACAGTAAACTGATATAACACAAACACCATAAACATTATGAACAGTAAAGTACACACTAATTTACTATAAACTAAAGTGGAAAACTGTGTATTTTATTGAAAATAAACTTTGAACTAATCTTATAGATAGATCCAACATAGCGGCAGTGTTGAATTAGAAATAGTATCAAACGAATGAGTGGGAGTGAGACCCAATGCATATATAACGAGTGCGAGTGAGATGGTGAGATTCTCGCAGCGGTCATAGTGGAGAATACAGTAAACTCACTTAATAAGATTATATTGTTTTTAATTATTAATGAGTATTAACAGATTCAGTGTTCAAATTTTTTTAATTTTTAATTTTTTGTTAATTTCATTTTCTCATTGTACTCTTCTAGTTTGTTCTGATTAGATTAAACTGTTTCTTTTGTATAATCCAAAGAATCCATGACACAAAACACATACCCAATATAATATTAATGAAACTGATTTATTATTTTTATTAGTGTTGCGGATTTAATCGGTTAATCGAACCGATTAAAATTTGAACTTCGATTAATCAATCAAAACTACTTAATCGAATAATAGAGTCGACTAAAATTAATCGGTTGTTGAAATTTTCTTTTATGAGAAGTTGAAGCTTGTCCACTAAATACCTGAGTTATGTCTTGTCTCTTGAACGAGAGTCCCGTTATTTTAAATCATTTAGTAATACTGGAAGTTCCCACAAAAACACTGAAAGTGAAAGGATGGTGTAGTTGCAGTAGTTTTCAAAAGCCAGGAAGCGGCATGTCAGATTTAGTCCGTGTACGATAAAATCTACAGTAGAAGGCTGAGTCAGGTGCCTACTACTAATTGTCTGAGAGGGGGTGAGTATGCTAAAAATAAGAGTCCCACAAGAGCCTGTACTCTCATCCTAACAATGGGCGACCTATAGTATAGTAAAATTTAAAGTTAAGGGCATATGCGCAGAAACCAATTTATGGATGGACGAGTCCACTTTGAAATTGTGAATGGCGGGAGGGTACCGGAGAATCAGCTGGTATGCAAGTGAAGGTGTCGCCAACTTTGCGTGTGATGTTTTAGTTATCCGTGCATTCTTAGTTATTGTGTAACGTACTATCTCAGTCGTGCATTTGTTATTATTATTTCAATTTATTTTTAATTATATCGTTGTTTTACAGTCACTCATTTTTATTAGTTATTTAATTTTTTAGTTAATTTCTATTGGTAGTTTTTATTCTGTAATTACAATTACGTATTACTGCAATTATTTGTAGTATCATCCAGTAACGAGATTTGTTAAATGGATACTTTTCCTTCAACTAGCAAAGACAGGAAAGTTATTCATAGTCAAGCACGGGAAGTTATAATACACAGGTTTTTGTTGTCCAGGATTAAAAGATTCTTGCAATTAAATTAATACGAAGAATGCGTTCCTTTATGTAACGAGAAACTGTAGAGATAGTCGCGTGTACTTAAGGAGTGGAAGTGTACAGTTTGCAAATTCCGTTGCGATAAGAACGGTCAGAAAGGCTGTAGTTTTTTACGTCTCAGCAGTACACAATAACAGACCAAACAACACTCAGATATGTTTATAAAACATTCAGATATGTAAAAGATGTAAATTCTCACATCTCACAGCGAATCCCTCCACATAGCCTTTCCCCTCTGACCGTAAGCGTTTCGCGCATTTCCATGCCCTTAACTTTCAATTTTGCTATAATAGTAACAGTTTAACAGTTGGACAGGTGGCGTGTTACAGTGTGTTTATTCAGGTGAGGAAAACTTGTGTTTTTCAAAGAGGCTAGTTTTTGTGTGTGTGTTTCCTGATACAGTGCGTGAAATCTGTGTTATGGCGTACGAAGACTTACGAGGAAGACTCGGTGGAAGTTTTGGATATAAATTGAACGACAGTGGTAAAGTGACGGACAGGAAAACCGTTTTCTGTAAGCTTTGTGGGAAATCATTTAGCTACAGTGGTAGCACTAGCAGTTTGCAATACCATTTAAAACACGTCCATCCCTTACAAAGTGTTGCTGAATAATCTGTTGTTAATGCAAGTTAATCTCAGTCGAACTTGAAATATTTCATAGTGAAACCAATCTCTTCATTAAAGGAGGCTGAACTAACAAATAAAATTGTGAAGTGGATAGTAAAAGACAGTCGACCTATCAATATAATTTCGGATGAAGGGCTAAAAGAAGTTTTAAGGGAAGCTGTAGGTAGTAGTTCTTATAATCTTCCATCTAGAGACGTTGTAACTAGACGGACTGAGAAACTTTATGATGTCGAACGATCCAAGCTGCTAGACAAACTAAAAGAAACTGAATTTCTTGTCCTAACAGGTGATTTCAGGACATCGATAGCAAATCAAGGGTATTTGGGTTATTACTCATTGGATTGATTCTAACTGGGCGTTCTGCAGCGCTGCATTAGAAGTGAAACATGTGGTGGAGAAACACAGCGCAGCAAATTGTACGGAAGAATTCGAACAAGTTGTGTCTGACTGGAATCTTCAAAGTAAACTAGTTGCAATATGTACAGACAATGCCAGGAATATTGTTCTTGGTGTCGAAAATTCGAAATACGATAATGTTAGGTGCACTGCTCATACCCTGCAATTAAGTCTGAATACAGCAATTGAGAATGCGTCTATGGATAAACTGCTCTCCAAATGTAGAAAAATGGTGGGTCATTTCAAGCACAGTCCTTATTTAGAAAATCAGCTATGCCAAAAACTGAAAGAACTTAATATTCCGCAGTGCAAACTGAAACAAGATATAGTCACCCGATGGAATAGTACATGCCTTATGTTCGAGTCTCTTCTGGAAGCCAAGGAAGGAATTGTAGCTATAATGTCCACCAATCCATCAAACATCATTCCATTAACTGAAATGGAATGGGAAATGACACAAAAATGTATAAATGTCTTAAACCATGTTTGGAAATATGTGATTTTCTTGGAGGAAGTAAATACGTGACGGCAAGTGTTGTACTACCCGCCATAACTCATTTAAGAGTAAGTCTAAAAATTACCGACACGGATCCTGGTTACGTTACTCGGTTCAAAACAGCTCTGTTAGATGATTTAATGGAAAGAGTAAATGCCTGGCCTAAAATAGAAATGTATCAAGAAGCTACGGCTCTTGATCCAAGATTTAAATATTTGAAATGTTTTCCAAGAGAAGCAAGAGAATTAGTGTAGAACAGAATTTCCAATAAAGTTGTGTCCACTTCAGAAACAGAAATAAAACAAAATGTGAAGAAAAGAAAACTTGTTTTTGAAGAAGACAATGATGACAAGAGGGAAGAAACAGCTCCGTTAACACCGCTCGCAACAGAGGTTGATGTCTACAGATCTTTGGCAGAACTGGATGATGCCTTTGCAGACCCCTTATTGTGGTGGAAAACACATTCCATTCAGCTTCCACTTCTTTCATCTGTAGCGAAAAAATTGCTCTGCGTTCCAGCTACATCGGTTCCGTGCGAACGAGTGTTTAGTGACGCAGGCAATATTGTTACTAAACGTAGAGCACCCTTGATCCGGACCATGTGAACACACTCACATGCTTAAAATCCTGGTTGAAGCAGTACTGACTAGGTGAGTCTAATGTTATACCATAGCCTTACCTTCAAATTCATATTTGTCACTTAGTCTCCTGATAACAGTTCATATTATTAAATCTGTTCATACATATTATAATATTATTATTATTTGAATGTAATCCATGATAATATACTGATTTTATAAGCTACTTAAAAATAAAAAAAGTAACAATTAGATACATCTATTAAAATTAAATTTGTAAGCCATTAGTACGATAATTTTTTTAGTACACAAATTAATCGATTTAGACCGATTAAATATTTTGATCGATCGACAGCACTAAATATTATATTTTCTATAATATGTATAACATGTTTACTTTGACTGTATATTGACATTAATTTTTTTTACACTGAGAAAGAGTTCTTATTTTATTAAATCTAAAGAAGCTACCGGATGAAGGGAAATGCATTGCATGTCAATGAATTTTAATGTATGTTAAAAAGTAAAGAGTAATCATTTATATATATAACAAAAAAATAATATTAAAATAAAGCTGAGAATTAAGACAAGACAGAACAAGAGTTAATTTTTATTTCACTTTACATAAAATTGGCACCAACAACTTGGGGCTCTACAGGATATTAATTACATTGAACGTTAAGATTTACATTTATAACAAAAAATATTACATTATATTATATCTCTTACAGGTTCTGTGATAATGTATCTCAATGTTGATGAATTTAACATAGTAACCATAGCCGGTTTTGAGTGCCCTTATAGGTTGCCACCTTAAAGGTAATTAGTGACATCATTGGTATCTGTATTTTGGTTCCACTGCACCAAACGATGATCAATGAGACCGTCGTAACAATATTATCGTTTCTAAATAATTTTTTTATAAGCAACATGTTAGCTAACTGCCTGGATAGTTATTTTTTTTTTGACATGACTAAAACAATAAAATATAATCTGTTGTTTTACTAAGTTCAAATGATCAGCGTTCTCCAATCAAATCGTGGTTTGTTTTCAAAGGTCAGTGCAGTTTCGTAGTCAGACAATCTTTCAAAATTTCCCGGTGAAACGCAACGAGTATATGGGAACGCGCGATGTAGATGATCACGATGACTCATTAACTCACGAATATTTAGTGAGGCGTATAATCAAATGACCTAACTTTTTGTTGTGCTTCCAAATATAAAGAATCACCTTCCTTAAATGTTGCATAATAATCGAGCAAACAATTCTACAGTCTTACCGTCTGTTGTGTATTTCTTTGCGTTTCCGAAATTCTCGTAAGTAGGAGTGGCACTGCTGCTGGGGTTCTCTGAATCACTGAATGTTATCGACCTGTCGCCATTAGTTAAAGCAATTACACTTTATGTGAATACGCGTTACCTCTTCTATATACTTGCTACTAATACTCTACCCTACACTGATAGCAACATAGTAACGAGAATCGTATGAAGCCGCGTAGAACAGCCGAGAGCTTCCTTCCACTAGTCCCCCCCTCAGGGTTGGAGACAGGTTTTGTCACAGTCAAGGCAGCGTTCAAATTTGTTCTAGATTCGTCAAGAGGCCACTTGAAATACGCATTAGCGTCAGCATTAAGTGATGTGCACATTGAGGATGGAAGATTTCTAGAAGGTTTGCGCTACCTATAAAAAGCCATAGTAGCAGCCGGCTTGTGAGTTCTGTAGGATTGAGCGATTTCTTTAACGCGGGTCGAGTGTTTGTGGCAAAGTGTTTTTGTTTTAAACATTATTTAGACGGTCCAAGTCACTTTATATAGTAATGATTTACCTTATTGAAACCGTCCAGTGACTTCAAATTGTAAATTTATGACGCGTTTCGAGTCATATGACCCTTCATCAGATATTATCACTCACAAGGAGATCATCAAATATTAAAATTCACACAAACACAAAACACACATATGTACAATAATAAAACCTATACAAGCGTCCGACATAGTGCACTGCGTGTGGCCCACTGGACTCTGAGCAAACGCGTGTCACGTGTCAAGTGTTTTTGTGTTATAGTGCGGAATTCTTTATAGTTGGCATTATTATTGCATGTGGACAATTTTTACTTGAACTGTTGTAAGAGACTATCTTGTTAAATACAAATTATTAATTGTGATAAAGCTGGTTATTGGTGATTTCACTGGTGTCTTGAATTTTGTTTACGATTGTACCATACGACGATCAGTTAAACCGTCGTAACAATAACATTAGTAGACTGTTGTAAACTGAATTGAGTCAGATGTGTTAAATACAAACATACTGCTTTCTTATATTTTCTGTTAAGTAAATATTACATTTGAAATTGTACCTCATTTCAAATTAAAAAATGCTATATGTTTCAACTTGGTGATAAATATTCAGTATGTATTGAAATAAATGCGTTTTACATTAAGCAGTAAAACGCCCATTCATTGAGTAAATAATGGTGTGTTTAATCGACTGCATAAATTATGTTGACACAAGACCAGTACTGACACAATTTTTTTTATTCTCTCTACCCCCTACCGCAGTATTTTGTCCATTCGCTTTTCCTGTTGTCATGTTTAACGCGACTAAAGGTTTTTTGTTGGTACAGTACGCATCTTCTATGCTTTCAGGTTGGAATTTTTGGACATTTTATGTTAAATGATATTAAAATGTAATTAATTATATTTAAGTCTACTAAGGCAATAGTAAAATTTAATTAAATGTAATTTTATTTAATGCTACAATCTACTTCTGTCAACAATTATTATATTTACTGAAAAACATTGTATTATTAATTGACTCAAGTAAAAGTACTCGGAATTTTATGTATTTAGAGTTTGTTTTTAACAATGAATTTCCTTAAAAATTGTAAGTGCTGAAAAAGTGCCAAACAGTGTAAAAAATTAAAAGGCTTGTAGAGTCTACAATGACTACAATGTATCTAGAGATACAAGGCAGCTACCGGTAGACGGATATCAGGCGTGCGATCAAGTGGTCACACTATCTCATTCTGTGGTCTTCAATCCACTTGCATTTATTCTTTTACGTTAGCTTAGGTCGTTTTGCCGTATTTCTCATCCGATTTCCGAGGCTTGTATGAGTTCTGTGCGTACATATATTTTTACTTAAACAGGTTACTGGCGTGCTGTAAAACCACCAACCTGGAGGGCCAGGAACTTTGATTTCGGGCTGCTCTTCTCCTAGAGAGTTGCTTTCACCTCAGATGACGAGCTCTATCTGCCCGATCGCGGTAGACTAACTAACTCAGCCCATGTGTGCAGCCGTTGGCCTACTGTAGGCTCCTCCGCCTCCACACTAGATGCACACCCTGCTGCCGATGTGCACCATGCTGCCAGGCCAGAACCCAGGATACCCCCCCCCCCGGCTGCCTTGACAGGACCAACATTTCTCGTTCGCTTACCAATCCACTCCGCAGAAGGGATTGGCTACTACAACCTTGGAGTGGGTTGCTCAGCGTAACAGGACCCACCAGCGTGTAGGTGAGAGTGGAGTTGGGGTAGAAAGGCTAGTGCCTTTCTCTTCAATAAAAGGATATGTGCGCGTCACACCCCCTTTCGGACCCTTTGTTTAAACCGTCTACAATAAAGTAGATAATGTTTATTTGAAAGTTTAAATTAATTAATTTGAACGTCAGAAATTGAACGCAGATTGTTAAAGAAACCCTTTCAGAAATAGGGTAACAAAAGACTTGATAATAAACAATTTACAGTATGCTCTACATAGGTGGTTGATCGTGCTGGAACAGGTAAACCTACCGTTCAAGCAAAATCTTGTTTTTGTGCTCAGGATAGTGGTGTGAACGAAATTAATAATGATGACATTTTTAAACAACTTGTTTTTACTTTCTGTTAGCTTAAAAACCTCGTTACCCCAGAGTGCGACGGACAGTAATTTAATTTACTTTATTGTAATACTGAATATCGACTTGTAGTTTAAACGAATTTACCAAGCGATCACCAGCATGCGTAAATATTCTTCGTCTTCTTCAATGGCGTTACAGTTTGGTGTCGAACCATAGCCTCCATAATTATCCGCCTCCATTTTACCCTGTCCTTGGCGATCGATGTCCATCATTTTTTTTAAGTAAAGTATTAGCATCCCTCGCCAATGCGCCAATCCAGCGTTTCTTGGGTCTCCCGACAGGCCTTCTACCCTCGATTTGACTAAACAGTACCTTCCTAGGTATTCGGTTGCCTTCCATCCTAATGATGTGTCCTGCCCATTGCAGTCTATGCAGTGGGATGGTGGTAGCCAAATCATTGTCTTTATCCAGCTTGTATAAAGCCTCAATGTGATGCATTCTCCATATCTCATTGTCTTGGATTGGTCCGTATATTATCCTCAAAATTCTCCTTTCAGAAGTTTGACTATATTAGAGTGTTTGTTATATTATGTTTGTTCAGAGTCCAAGTGTCGGTTCCATATGTTATCATCAGTCTAATCATAACTTTATATAGTATGACCTTGGACTGATGGTGGACATTCTTTGTCTTGAATATAGTTGTTGCGTAAATATTAACATTCTGTATTTTAAATAGACACAAAATATATTTATATGATTGCGTTTAATGGAATAATTAGGTTAATTTGCTCAATCGTCAATAGACGTTGGAAACCAGCATAAAGCATAGTGTCAAGTAACGCACTTGCATTATGTACAAATATGACCTTTACCAGTAGAATGTAGTTGCCCGTCTAGCATCATGCAATTGTAATGTTCAGAGCATGAATTATGTAGAGGACGTACAGTATGCATATTCCTACAAACCATTACAAAGAATTACCATACAATATGTCTGCTTTCAACACAATACATTTTAACATATATTATAATCATCTATATAACGACAATACTGCTTCCACATGCTGATCGGGTGATTGGTCGATATCAGTGTGGAATTTGGAAAAGGAAAATCGACAATAGACCAGGTTTTCACACTCCGACAAATTCTAGAGGAAGGTAGAAAACATAAGCTACAAACCCATCACGTCTTCATAGATTTCAGAAATGCATACGACAGCATTGACAGAAAAGAACTTTACACTGCTCTTGAAGAACTGGGCATAACAAAGAAATTAATAAGATTGTGTAGGATAACAATGCTGACAGTGAAGGGCATGGTGAGGATTCAGAATGACTTATCAGGAGAGTTTGACTATGGAAAGGGAGTCCTCCAGGGCGATGCTCTTGTTTGCCTCCTCTTCAATCTTGGCTTAGAAAAAGCTATGAGAGATGCTGGAATATATTTCTCTGGGACTGTATTCAACAGGTTGGTGCAGGTCCTAGGATACGGTGATGACCTAGATATAATCGGGAGGTCCCTTCGAGCAGTCACTGAACCCTTTCTTGCTCTTGAATGTCCTGCAAGGAGACTGGGTCTCATAATAAATGAAAAAATGAAAGCAAGACAAAATACATGGCCACAGGACAGGAGGCTAGGGAAGGAGAGCACATTCAAATTGGCATCTATTCTTTCGAAAAATCAACAACTTTGTTTATTTAGGATGCCAAGTTAACGCTGGTGGGGAAACAACACAGGGAATAAAGCGAAGAATCACCTCAGCTAATAGGTGCTTTTTTGGTCTCAGACCCCTGTTCCAAAGGAGAATAATTGCCAGGTGCATCAAGCTGCTTTTGTATAAAACACTGATCCGCCCAGTTCTCACCTATGGTTCTGAGACCTGGACCATTTCTAGAAAGTCTGAGTCAAGCCTGCTGGTTCATGAACGCAAAATCCTCCGTAGTATATTTCGTTCAATATGTGTGGGAGGTGAGTGGAGGAAAAGAACCAGCCAAGAACTGAACACACTTCTGAATGAACCAGATATTGTGAAAATTATAAAGCTTGGTAGACTCAGGTAGGCTGGACACGTGATCAGAATGGGGGAGGCTGTTAAACGAGGCTTTGACTCAGTAATGGGTTGTTTCGCCGCAGATGATGATGATATTACGACAACATTACAGTTTAACACAAAGTATGAATTATATACGACTTCAAGAACTTCAAAGATCATACATATCAAAGTTGATGATGTAAGTCTACAGAAACTCTTAACCCATCAACATTAATGTGAGTTTATGACGAGCGCCTTCTGAATAATGAGGTCTGTTATTTCTCCAGCTGTATTTCCTTTCATGCTGCAACGAGATAGGCCTACTAAGTATCACAGGACGTATGATATCCTTAACCTTCCGAGTATAATAAAGAATTATAGTTCCTTGAGTTTGTGTGCGTGTGTGTGGGGGGGGGGCGTTTATTTACTCTTCTTGCCTATTAATAAAACGGGGAAGTTCAAATCATCATCGTCCTATAACGTAGTTTGTTTTTAAAAGTCAGTGTAGCTTCGTAATCAATCTTACAAATGTTCCAGCGACGCGCATCGATTACACGGAAACGGGCGATGTAGATAGTCACGATTAACGCATGAATATTTTGTAATGAATATAAACAAGCGCCCTAATGACCTGTTGTTACCAGCTATAAAGAATCATCTTCCTCAGTGTTGCATAATAATCAAGTAAACAATTCTACAGTCTTGCCATCAATTATATTGTTACGACGGTCTACTCGATCGTCGTAGGTACAGTGGAAACAAAATAAGTACAAGACACCAATTAAGTCACTAATCACACCTTTAATTGTTATAGTAAAACAGTTCGTAATTAACAACACAGTGTCTACAACAAATCAAATGAAATTGTTCATACGCAATAAAATGTCCACTAATATTAAAACTCAACTGTATTACAATTATACCGTCCGAATATAAACGCAACACTTCACTAATAACTACTTGAACGTACACCGTAATAACCCGAACCGCTCTGTAAAATATATCGCACAAATACTCTCGAACCGCACAGTCAAAAATCTCGCATTGAACTGAACTAAGGCTGCGACGCGATGTATTTATAGTTACGCTCACACACCAGAACCTTCCAAACTGCGTCTTATCTCTCGCGAACTACGTAAATTGCTACGGCCTTGACACAGTCCGAGCGCCCGAGCGGAGTCTGGCACAGTCGAGAAAATTCTCGCAAAATGCGTCTAGTAGTACGTACACCACACGCTTACATCGAGATCTTTCTGGCGCATTCGATAAACGCGTAGATTGTTCTGTGCTGTCGTAGCAATATAATTGTTTGCGTTCCCGAAATTCTTGTAATGGCACTGGTGGTGGGGTTAAAATTTATCATTTCTGATGCGGTTCTCTGAATCACTGAACGCTATCAACCTGTTTCAATTGAGATAAATTAATGACACTTTTTCTGAATACCTGATACCTTCCCTAAGAACTTGGTATTACTATTTCACCTGGTAGCGACACTATACACTGGAGTGTATACACTATACCTATGATTGCTACACTCTACACTGACAGCAACATAATATTAGTAGACAGTGTTACATTAAGCAGTAAAACATCCAGTCAGCGAGTAAATAATGGAATGTTTAATCGACTGCATAAATTATGTTGACACAAGACCAGCACTGACACACATTTTTTATACTCTCTACTCCCTACCGCAGTATTTTGTCCATTTGCTATTCCTTTTGTCATGTCTAACACGGCTAAAGCTTTTTGTTGGTACAGTACGCATCTTCTATGCTTTCGTGTTAGAATTTTTGACATTTTAGGTTAAATGATATTAAAAAGTAATTAATTATACTTAACTGTATTAAGGCAACAGTAAAGTATAATTAAATGTATATGTGTGTGTGTGTGTGTGATAATTTTTAAGAATGATGTATTGTTGTTGAAAACTATAAGATATTATTTATTATTAATATTTGTAATCAGAAGAATAATTCGGAGAGCTTGCCAATTATGTATATATATAGGCCTACATATTTAAAATATTTAAGCCGCATAACCATATACTCTTGACCTGATAGCGCGCTCGCGTGGAGTAAAGATTATTTCCCAATGCACAATCCAATTATACCCACTACTAGAGACAGCAGATAGGCTTATAGACTTCAAGCAGACAGCAGCGACACATATCTATTAGTGTTTATTTTACGACTGAACGTAGCGTTATCCGCTGAGGTAGTGCGCACTAACTGCTATAAAGGGAAAAAATACATAAAAATGTTTTAAATGTTATGGCTTTCCAAAAAAAACTGTAAGTTTAATATCGTTATAACGAAGTGAATACTCAGGCAAATACCAGAGTCAGTTGAAAAGTTCGCGGAGCGACATCTATAACTTAGCGGTAGAACTAAAATTTGTAGTGTATCGTAAGATTCATATTTCGCTTGAACACCTGTTAATTTCCAAATCTATTTGCCAATTTATTCATTGTTTACTGGCTTTTTGAAATTTACGTGTCATGCGTGTTTTGGAAAACGGACAAAATTACGATTTCTTTGATAAAAAGCGTCTAGCGCCAATGGAAATTCACAACGAAATGACAAATGTGTTAGGAAATGGTGCACCTTCAGAAACAAAAATAGCTCGTATGCTTCTGACGTCAGCCATGTCATCTACTACCAACAGCCTGTCTTCCAATACCGTGTAGGGATATGGCACTTTTTTAACGATACCTGGAGTTGTTGTATTTTTATGTTGTCCACCACGGGGATCATCTTCAGCGCTCGTGCGACCATGTCAACCATGATTGTGAAGACGCAGGATCTCGTAATTCGTAGTGAATTTCCATTGGCGCTAGACCGTTTATAACAGATAATTCAATCACAGCATGACGTTTAATTCTGTCCATTTTCAAAACATGCGTGGCACGAAAATTTCCAACATCTGTTAAACAATGAATAAACTGGTTTGGAAATTACCAGCTGTTTATAAGAAATATGAAACTCGCAACGCAGGAAACATTTTAGTTCTACCGCTAAGCTATAGATGTCGCTCCGCGAACTTTCAACCAGCCCTCGTAAAATTGGTTTCTGTCAATTCTCATATAAAATAAAATCAAGTTTAAAGTAGAGTGTTTATTTCTAAGGCTTTCACGGCTGGCGCCATAAATTATTAAATTAAGATCCAAGCTTCTTGGCCGTGATCTACTATAATTACCATTAGTACTTACCAATAGTGTTTACTTCCCTCGTCTGCGTATGGAATCCATTCAGATTCATAAGCATGCTGCCGTCTCAATGAGTCGGCTTGGAGAAAGCCTCACTTTACATAGAGTTTGGCATCCTGTACTGCTCGACGTACAGCACTGCGCATAATTCTGATTGGCCGACGGTGGTTTTCAGGTGGTATCGTGCAAACTCTACGAGTTTATATAAGACGGTCTTGGGACCGCGTATCTTTTGCCACAGTACTGTGATTACTGACGAACACTGTCAGTTGTATTAAAACCGTGTTTCACTGGTGCTGGCCTCCGGACGTGAAACGTCTGATTGCAACATCCGTCAGAATCGTAGTTATATTAGACGTCGGCCCAATAACCCGGCTCTTAATTTCAATAATCAATACCATCTTATTAACGGCTTTAGCCTTTAGCTAAGTCACTTCGTATCTCCTCATTTCTTGTATGATCTCGTATATTAGACCTTTTAACTAATCTCAAAAATTTCATTTCTTGCTGTCTGTACTTTCTGTTTATCTTTTTTATGACCAAGTCTTTTCTTTTAAAGGAAGAACAACATGGCATTAGGATAGGACGCTCTTGCATAGACTGCACATTTACCATACAACAAGTGATAGAAAAATGACGTGAAACGAATTTAGAAACACATATTCCCCTTATCAATTTCAACAAAGCTTTTTATAGAGTGATCAGACCAAAGTTATGGGATATACTTGAAAATAAAGGTATACCACAACACCTAGTTGAGGCCATAAAGAGTTTATATAGACACACTGCGATAATCACAGAAGACGGAGAGGAATGTATGCCGAGTGAAACAAACCAAGACGTAATACAAGGTTGTTGTCTGTCACCATTACTTTTTAACCTTTATCTAGATGATCTCCTAAAAAAAATGGTAAGAACAATTCCCTGAAGGTATTAAAATCTATCGAAATAAAAGCTTCAAAACCATTCTCTTCGCGGATGACCAAGCGCGATTCGCCACATTAGAAGACGATCTCCAGCGAGCAATATACATCTTACATAAAATAAAAAAAAAAAATATAACTGTAACATATCTGAATTTCAATAATTAAATTGTTTATTGTAAAAGAAGATAGCCTTAAAATTCTATTTTTGTACAGAGAAATAAAAAATTGTAACAACCTGTATGTTTTAAGACATTACATCAAAGTATGTGCGAGAAATACATGATAACACAGTGTATATACATGTACCTTCTAAATTAACTGTTGCTTCAAGCAGTAAAAATTATTGGTTGCACCATATTCTGTTCCTCATCATTTTCAATGTATAGGACTTTGATAAATTTAACGAATGTTTGTTTAGTACGTCCTATGTAAATATCACAACGTCAGCTGTTGTTAACGAATGAGTAGGTACACAATATTCCACAACCCTTTACGGTGACTTTATAGACCAAATATAGCTACGTAATTTACATTAAAAATTATCCTTGTTGACAAAATTAATTTAAAAATGTTTAGTATTGTTTCTTATTAAATTTTGTAAGCGACTATACCTCTCCTACAGAAATACTTGAAAATATAAAATTAATATTTTACTGTTTATTAAGTTTGGTAGGTGAAACGAAAGTCACATAAGCTTCTGTCTAACCATAAACTACTACTTCTGCTTCTTCTCTTCAAGGATTAGGTTATATAAACCTGCTCCGGCACTCATCTGATCCTCGGACGACCCACGTCTCTTCTACCAATTGTTTTTCGGTGCAGCGTCTCTTCAGTGCCGCTTTCGGCAATCAAAGTATGTCTCCTTCGTGATGGGTCACCCTGTATATTATAGTCATATTTTATAGGTACATATATATATTTGTTACATACAAGCTTACATATTTTACAAATTAGTTAAAAATAATGATGTCTCCATATTAAAAAGCAAACAATTACGTTACAGTAATTAACCAACAGAAAATTAAATTAAATAAATTCACCAAATAAAAGTCACTCAGTAGATAAATAATTAACAGTTTTCTGTAACACAAATTACACTAATCAAAATTGACGTTTTTAAAGTAATATTTACACAAATATTTCTCTAGCAATGTCTTTATTGATTTTAGTTGGCATCAAGAACAAGATGTAACTGTGTTCAAACAAATTGAGGTCAACATTGTTACACGTGTTAGCAGCTATCGATACCGTTATACTCGGCCAGATGTCAGTCTTAGTCAGTCACAGTTAGTCATTAATAACATTCTGTCTGTCAGTTTCAGTGTTAGGTAAACTGTATATCGATAGTCGCTTCCTACACTAGGTATCATCAGCGTCCACCTTGAATGGGAAAAATATTTTGTAACATGTCACTAGGTCTTGTACATCCAACCGTGTCTTGTACAGTTTAGTGACTACCAAGGCCAAAAGCATTATGCTTAAGTAACAGTTCCAATGGAAACAGAGTTGTTGTTCTAAAAAGCTGAAAATTACGTCAATAAATTCATAATCTTTACGATGAGGTTTTTAATGCAGGCATAATCTTCATACATAATCTTTAATCTTTGAAAAATATACAAGCACTTCATATGTATCACAGTTTATTAATAACCTCTGACATCTGTTTCAGCTTATTAAGCTATTCTCAAAGAGATCATAGAAACAACTAAACAAAGACAGTAAGGGTAGTAAACATGTGTTTAGGGTGTGTATCCGGACAAGCTTGTGGGTTGTGTATGATGGTGGGGGTGGAGAAGGGAAGGTCCAGTGTCTGTAGAAACTAAGTATATTTCTCATTTACTTCTCGTATAATTCTCAATTAGTGACGAAATAAGATTTTTTTAGAAATGTTAATAAATAGGAGATTATGGCAACAAATATATTTATTTTCAATATAAACTATTACTGCATACGAAGACAATAGAAAAATTATAAAGAACTCTATGTAATTCAGTATTCTGTTTTCTTTAAGAATTATTATAGAATTTCAAGGATGAGGTGGTAGCACTGTTGCGGTTTTAAATAAACTCGCCATTCTGTCTTCAATGTCTTGTATAGGTACTGAGGTATATTCGAGGCCCAATTTAGCTAAACTTGCTCTACACACACACACACACACACACACACACACACACACACACACACACACACACACACACACACACACAGAGGCGCGCGCGCATTGTTATAGAGCCTAGTAAAGTTGGATCCACGTTCGTATCAATACACTTTCACAGAGAAATGCTGTCAAGAGTCAGTCATGACGCTTTACAAAGTGAATAACGCAAATCCCAATTGCATCACTTCTTCATTATTCTTTTGTTCTATTTGTCTATCATAATTAATCGTCAGTGTAATCAAGGTGGCGCCTACCGATTCCTAATAGGCTTCTTGGGATGGCTGGGCAATCACCGTTTCACTAATTTCAAAGAAAATTTATCCTTTCTTTGCACAAAGATGTGAATGGCAAACGTGGTACCGACGATGGGTAGGTATTTCCAGGTTAAACGCATATTACTTTTCAAATATAAGTTATCCAGTTGCCTTTCTGTCACACACGTTTTGTTGCAGTACATTACGCAACATTTTATTTTTAGCTTTTGACGAGTGAGTCACAATTATGTACACTAAAAGGAATGTGTAAACAGTATCGTTATTTGGGTGCGGCGGAACAGAATCGTGTCTTATGTAATTAAACTGTAAACAAGTGACGTCAGCCAGTCAGCCAACGGCAGCAATGTGTGGCCGAAACCGGAAAAACTGGTTTTTAATTCCGCAATAAAACGGACATACTGTTGTGTAAGACAGTTTTGGTAAATACACCCCGCGACCAGGTGAGTCCTGGAAGCGACCTCGTTTGCTAGTCCCGGTGGTATAATCCACCAATCGCAGGTCGCTTCAGACCCCCCCCATAAGTAGATAAAAAGTATATATTGAACTCAACCAGACCCAGTGGCAGGAGTCCTTTCTGAGACTCGGGACACTGTACTACTCGCGACCCGCGCTTCGCGCGGGCCGCGCAACCCCCAGTTGTGTGTAAGACAGTCAGTCTCACGATCGCCAGCAGCCAGTAAAGACGTACTTTAGTGCGTGGACAATCACGGTAGGCCGAACAGCCTAGGTAGGCCTACCGATCTCAAAAGTTATAAAAACATGTAAAATTTGTAATATAATTAAAATATTACAAATAAAAATAAAAATTGAAATTAAAAATAATTGAACTATATATATAGAGAGATATATTGTGTGTGTATCTTTGGTGATAACAAAGGTATTGTGCTCTTCTTTTAGCCCCACTAGTTGGGCAAGCCAAATTGTAATATAAATAGAAATATTACAAATATAATCATAAAAATATAATTGAAATTGAAATATGTGTTGATATGTATCAATATTTTGTTTATCACTGGGTTAGTCTGACTCCTTAAAGTCCCACTGGTTAGGCTAGTCAAATAGTAATATATTTCAAGTATAATAATAAACAAAATATAAAGATATTGATGATAAGAATATGTTATAACTAAGTGTGTTGGATTGATAAATAACAAATATATCAAACTTTAAAAATTTTGCAAATATTTTTTTTCTTGTACTTGTATCGAATTTGACTGAATAATTTAATTTAATTAATTGATAATTAATTAATTATTTGAGGTGGTAATTTCCTCCTATATCTATTCTCTCAATGTGAACTATGTTTTTGCTTAATAAAAAATAATAATAACATTAATGGTAGAAATAAAAACAATGCTGGTAACTGAATACTGATTTGCGTTTATTCATTCAAAATTGTGCGCCAGTCAAACTGCGCATGTCCCAGGCACTGGCTAATATTCGCCACAGTCGGCAATGAGAAAAATCAACAGATATATTTTTTACAAGTTTAAATTTATGGTTCTTTTAACGAGTCGAAATGGTCAGAGGGCAAGGAACAAGATACATTTAACAGGTATTCTTAAACTAAATGTTAATATCTGAAATAGAACAAAATTATTATTACAATTGTCAATTAGAAAGAAATTATTTAAAATTCGAACCAAGTCGAAGAAATGACGTCACTCTGCTCCAGGTAGCACTGCACCGTCTATGTGAGAAATTCAGCAATGGCCGCCGTCTGCTTGGTTTTAATCTGCTATGACGCCGTTTGAATTGAAGATCTTCTCCCACAGAAATAAAACGATGTTCCCTTTTCCTGCGAAGTAGTGTTGGTCCAAAATATCGTGTTGAATGTCCCCTCGTCGTCTGCGATGTCGAATTCTGGATGGATCTCTTGTGTAGTGTAGTGTTCAAATATGCGTGTTGGTTTTGTGTGAATTCGTTCCAAAAATTGTTTCAAAATGGCTGTCGATTTCTGGCGTTAAGTTTTATGGTGTTATTCTGTGTTTTTGGAAACTTGTGAAGTGTTAGACATAGATAAATAATGTTATTTCACTTGTTAGTTCATCTCCGTTACACGCCACATAACCACACTTGGTTTTAATAGAAATTATTTGGTTTTCAAAACTCCACTAATACATTTTTCAACTGTTCAGCTTTGCGATTAACAATAGACTAAACGACGCAACGTCGTCGTTTTAGGGCAATTTGTGGTATGTCTTTTTCCTCTTCATATTGTTTAATTATAAAATATCTGTCTAAGACTTGTTTCACTATCTAACTATACATAACAAGTTTTCTTATTTTTTACTGTATTTCCAATATTTCTTAATTTTACCTGAATCTAACTATTCAGTAATATTGATTATTTAATTTTACATCTTTTGATATATAGCTGGGTTTGTTTCAAACTCATTTAAGCCCAAAAATTACAATTTTGCATAATAATTGTATGTCTCATATTTTGTACAAATTCAGTGTTTTAAAGGTTTTTATTTGTTTTTTCGGTATAATATTTCTCTGGAATACACCTAATAACTCCGTAATTACTTTGTTGTTAATAATTTGGTTATTAAAACATTTCAATATTGATTAATTTGCTGTTTAGTCTGATTTGATTACTATCATAAGCCTATTTTTGACTGTTTCCAAAAGAAGTTAGTTTTCTTTCTTTTGTCATTCTATTTGCTATTAACTGTATCTGTATTAATTATATTTTCAATTTCTGTATTGTATATATTGAATTCTATTCCTATTACATAGATTAATTCTTTGATAGATAGTTTTTTTTTTTTTTTTTGGTTTATAGGCCATTCTGTGTTTACAAACATAGTGTCTTGGTGGGTCTGTTTGTACATTATACATGGTTTACTGATTTGAATAAAACTATTACATTTTTATCCCCTACTTGCCTCTCTGACTTACACAATGGAAAATTAAATGACATGATTTTAATTACAATAGAATATCTTGTATCTACTAAACTTTCTTTATACTAATAACATCATTGAACCATAACATGAACATCTTATGCCTAATTTTAACAAAAACATCTTATTATCAACTATTTTCCATATATCACCTAATTTTAACAAAAACATCTTATTCCTATTATTTTTTCCTGTATCATCAAATGATAACAACATAGCTTATCCTAGACATAATTTAATTAGAAAACATAAAAAACTCCTATTACTAGTAACACTGTCAGTCACTAACTGTCTTGTGTATGTATTATTCTTATAAAAACACTTTAACTGTGATAAAAAAAAAACCTCGTGTATCTATTTACACCTTACATCTAAAATATTATTTAATTAATAATAAATAATAAACATTTTAATATTAGGCATACCTTCAGTTATGAACTGTCCTTTGGTATTTTTGTCCTCACCATTTATTTAGTTATAATTAAAGAAAACATTTTATATGTAATAGTCCTTATATCTAATTTAAAACTCTTATTACTAGTAATGTTGTCAGTCCTTAGACCGTCTTTCATTTCAATGGTTTTATTATTATTATTCTACACTCATGGTAGTCTTTTTATAATACTTAAACCTCATTGAAGATTTTTTCATAGATCTTTTAACTATGTTTCTCACTGTACACTCTGTAGTTCCTTAATTTTGTTATCTCACTTCACTTTATTGTATTCTACACTCTGGTAGTCTTTTTAGTGAGTTCTACTCTATGGTAGTCTCTTTTGACATATTTTTTGACATGTTACACTTACAACTAATATACAATTTGTTTTTATAGTATTGTATCTTGTAACTTGTTTGGGGTTTACCTATATCGGTTTCAATTTTGTCTCATGGTATTTAATATATGATTAACATTTTGTTTTGGTATATCTCTTCCTGTTTCTGGTCTCTGTTGGAATCTTGATATGTTTCGTCCCTTCTTCAAATATCACATTAGTAGTTTCCTTATTAAAATGGTTTCATGACAGATTATTTCCTTTTTTATGGTCCTTCCCTTTTTGTACTGCTTCCCCAATCTACTGGGTATACTGCTGGTTTAACTGGTTTTTTCATAGTAGGTTATTTTAATTAATGGTCTTCTTTATTATCTTCCATTTTTATTAACATTTTATAGACTTAATTATACAGTTTCTAGGGTAATCCTTAAACAATTTATTCCTCTCACTCACTATGGAACTTTCTCTTTTATTTATGTAACATTAATTCAAATGTTTAGTGTGATAATTTTGTTATGTTACATATGCTCTCCTGTAAAAGTGATTAGTTCAGATCATACTCAGTATGGATGAAATAATTACTACTAATTCTTTTGTATTTACATTTCTCCGTGATTACATGTTTTCACTTTATATACCTTCTTTTTCCACCATTGCTTCCTCTCAGCTGATGTGTATCTCCTTCATTAGTTTCTTTTTTCATTGATAAGTGATCTTCAATCTTGTGTATAACATTATCATTTTATATTCCTTCTTATTTGGTGCTTCCTCACCAGTATGTTTACTCCCTAACATTCCCTAACAAATTAATTGGAACAGTTCAGAGTGGCACTTTTGGCTTCAATCCCTGCTGTCCAATACTTCAATTGAGTCCAGAGGTATTATCATCTCTGCTCAACACATAAGACTGATGGCATTTTCCACATCCAGTCATAAAATAAATAAACAGTAAAAGTAGTCATTTTTGACTAAAATAAACATCTTTAGATTCTTCACTTCATAATACGTTATATTAATTAATACTTTTATACACTTGACTCTTCTTCTCTCTTAAAGCTTATTCCATATTAGGTGGTTTAGGTATGTGGTATCATATACATTTCATCATGTTTACATAGTAAGTAGTATTTATATTTACTCTTTCTACCATCTGGTATCCATCGAGTTACTTTTATTGCTCATGGTATAACATGAATTAATTCTTTATCACTTTCACTATAACAGTGGTTGTTGTAACAGCATTATCATTATTAATATCAGGTTTTTTTGTTTTTTGGTTTCTGGTCTCACTATTTGGTCTTTAGTGAGCTGGTCCTTCTTCATTGTTCCATTTTGATTAAATTATTTTCTTTGTGAGTTTGGTTAATTTGTTTCGATTAAGTCATATGACATTCTGGTTTCCTTTCTCCCTTAGAATTTTGTATCTCTTTCTTACAAAATCTTTTTTCATATTTCAGAGTTATTTCTCATCATTTGTATGAGTAATGATGTGAGTTTACTGTCTTTTAATTTTAGACATTTTTTATTCAACTACATTCTTTCTTGTTCATAGTTGTTTTTCAAATATTTTGGTATAAGTTGTACTTATTATTGTTTTGAATTTTGAAATTATTATTCCTCAAAATTCTTTTTGCATTCATAATAGTCTTTGAATGTTTGTGTAAGTGGTACTTACTAATTATTTTGAATTTGGACAATTATTATCTGCATCCAAATTCTTTTTACTTGCATAATAGTCTTTGAATATTTGTGTAGCTTGTACCTACTATTGCTTTTGAATTTTGAAGCTTATTATGTTCAAAATTCCTTTTATTTATTCACAATAATCTTTTAAATGTTTTGTGTAAGTTGTGCTTACTGATTTTTGAATTTTTGTAATTATCTATTTAGCAAAATTCTTTTTTCATTCACAATATTCTTTCTGATACTTGGTGTAAGATGTTCTTACTATATTTTTGAATTTTGTAACTTTTTATTCTTACCAAAATTCTTTTTGTATCATTCACAATTGTTCGAATATTTGGTGTAAGTTGTACTTACTATATTTTTTGAATTTTGTAATTATCTATTTATCAAAATTCTTATTTCATCATTCACAATTGTTCGAATATTTGGTGTAAGTTGTACTTACGGATTTTTGGAATTTGGTAATTATTTATTTATCAAAATTCTTTTTTTTTTCATCATTCACAATTGTTCGATTATTTGGTGTAAGTTGTACTTACTATATTTTTGAATTTGGTAATTATATTCTTATCAAAATTCTTTTTTCGTTTACAATATTCTTTCTGATACTTGGTGTAAGATGTTCTTACTAATTTTTGAATTTTGTAATTATATTCTTATCAAAATTCTTTTTTCGTTTACAATATTCTTTCTGATACTTGGTGTAAGATGTTCTTACTAATTTTTGAATTTGGTAATTTTTTATTCTTACCAAAATTCTTATTTCGTTCACAATATTCTTTCAGATACTTGGTGTAAGATGTCCTTACTATATTTTTGAATTTTTTAATTATATTCTTATCAAAATTCTTTTTTCATCATTCATAGTTTTAACTCACAATTATGAGTCCTCCAAATATTTTTTAATGGATAACTGATTATAAGTTCCTTTTACTTTATTCGAAATGATATCCTTTAGTACATATGTATTATTATTATTGTTTTTAATAATCAGGTATGGGCCGGTATACAGCAGTAATAACTTTCTGGTAATGCCTTCCAAAGTACTGGGTAGTTCCCTGTTTTTTAGCAGTACCTTTTCTCCGACTTCATATCTTATTATTTTCTTAACAGCCTTTTGATATTTGTTCTTGCGCCTTTCCTGGTCTTCAGCCAATTTATTGTAGAATCTAATTCGATTGAATTTGTATTCTTGACTCCTGGGGAACTCTATTATGTCTTGTATTTCTCTCGGAGGTGGTCTTTCATACATTGCCGTGTATGGAGTGGTACCAATAGCGGTGTGATATGACAAATTAAGGAATTCTTCAGTTGCTAATAAATATTCTTGCCACTTCTTTTGTTGGTTATAGCAATAAGTCCGTAATATTCTTCCGACCTCTCGCAGTACCCTCTCCGCTGGATTGCTGCTGGGGTGGTAGACAGACGTCTTGTATGTCTTAATGCCCAATGTATTCAGAGTGTTTCTCCACCGCCAACCCTTAAATTGCGTTCCATGGTCGGTGATTATGGATGTCGGGCTTCCTACCTCTGGAATGTAATGATTTGTTATTATTTCTAGAGTCTTCAGAGTGGTGGCTCTGTTCACAGGGTATAGTTTTGTAAATTTTGTAAAATGATCCATCATAATAACAATATACTTGTATCGATGGCGTCCGCCACTGCGGGGAAATGGACCACATATGTCCAGAAAGACCTTTTCCAGTTTGGCTTGTGAGGTAATTGGTACCATCATACCTTCCTTTCTTTCATTGTTGGTTTTCACCAATTGACATATCATACAGGTTTTAAGGTAGTTTCTAGTTTTTCTATTGATACTTTTTATGTGACAATTCTCTTCTATTGCCTTGATCACCTTCATGGCTCCCATGTGACCGTATCGTAGGTGATAGTCCAGGATTATATCCTTTTCAATTGTAGTAGGGATCATGATCTTCCAAACGTCTTCGTCAAGGGATGTCTTGATGAATAAAATCCCATTATGTATACAATAAAATTTGTTTATTGTGTCATCTTGGTTGGAGAGACGAAGTTTAATAGAGTTTAACTTCGGATCGGACTGCTAGTGTTTGCTGATGTCCTGCACTATCTTCTCCAAATCAGATCTGTCCTTAATAATGTTATAGATTTTCAAAATGCTCTCCTTTTCGCCTTCGAATGTTTGTTCTTCTAGATTCACTCTTGACAATACGTCGGCTACTACATTTTTACTTCCAGGAACATACTCCCACTGTATATCGTATTCCTGTAGGGCGAGTACCCATCTGGTCAATCTACCATGGCTTAATTTGCATCTTCTTAGAAATGATATTGACTTGTGATCTGTTCGGACGGTCACCGGATATCCGAGGATATACGTCCGAAACTTCCCGCAGGCAAAGACTACACTTAGCAGCTCTTTTTCCGTCACATTATAGTTCTTCTCACACTGGTTAAGGGTTCTGCTAGCAAAGCTCACTACTAGATGGTTTCCGCTTTCATCTTCTTGGTACAGTGTTGAACCCAAGCTAATATTACTAGCGTCACAGTTTAGAAAGAAGGGTCGGTTAAAATCTGGATGGTTGAGCATTACTGCATCTAAGAATTTCTCTTTAATTGATTTGAAGGTCTCGTCTTGTTCTTGACCCCATCGCCATTTATTCTTGGACGATAACTGGTACTGAAACTGGGCTGTTAGTTCGGAATAATTATTCTGGAACTTCCTATAATAGTTACATAGGCCCAAAAATGATTGTAGTTGCCTTCTGTTTTTTGGTGTAGGGAATCGTTGTATGGCGTCTACCTTTTCTGTTGATGGTGTTATTCCTTGACTGTTTAGCTGGAAACCCAGGAATTGAACTTCTTTAGCTATTAGCTTGGACTTGTCCAGTTTAAGGGTGACATTATTTTCAGCAAGCTTCTTCAAAACATACTCCACACGATAACAGTGTTCCTCCCAGCTGGTTGATGTTATTAGGAGATCATCAACATAGACAGTTGTGAATTGGAGCGCTTCTGGTCCTAGTATATGATCCATACAGGCGACAAAAACAGCTACTGAATTAACCAACCCGAAGGGCAACCTCTTAAACTGATAATTGCGCCCTTCGAAGATGAACGCCATATATTGCCGGCTTGCTGGGTGCAACTCCACTTGCCAATAGCCGCATACCGTATCCCAAGTGGTAATGAATCGTGTTCCGTGGAACCTCTTCAAAATTTCATCAATTTCGCCAGGTGAGGTACGATCGTTTATTATCATCTTATTTATCTCCCGAGCGTCAAGGCAAAGTCTTACCTTCCCATTTTTCTTTTGTATGGCCACAATTGGGCTTGTGTATGGCGATTGACTGCTCTCGATGATATCTCTACGAATCATATTCTGGATCTCTGCGCGTACGGCTTCTTTCAACGATTGTGCTATTGGGTATGACTTTCGGTTGAATTCTACCGGTTCTCTGAATCGTATTGAACATTGGTAGTTCCGGATCTTTCCAGGTTCGTCGGAAAATACAGCTCGATATTTCTCATATATTTCTACCAATTGATTCCGCTGGTCTTCCGTTAGTTGCTCGTTAGTATTGTGGCACTGGAAGTTACGTATCTCTTGGATCTTTTGTTTCCATAGGTCTTCCTCCGAATCTTGATGTACTGGCTTGTTGTTTGTTGGGTGGTTGGATAAGTAATTCACCTTATTTTGGTGGTCGAGAAGTCGTCTGGAGTCTAAAGTCTTGTTATCAGTTAAATTGGCTATCCAGGTTGAACCTTCAGCAAAGAGCGATACCTTTCCTCGGCACAAGTCGATAATTGCTGAGTTTCGGCGCAATATGTCGCATCCTATCATGATGTTGAAAGGTAATCCGGCTGCAACAAGAAATATCATATCCACACTAATGCCCTGACTTTTGACATTGAGGGATACCTGCTTTCTTATGGTCTTGTTCTGTCGGCCGGTAGCTCCTACAAGTACAATGTTATTAATAGGTAGTACCGGTAAGTTTTTATGGCATTCCTGCTGTATCCGGTCCAATTCATTTCGATTTATTATGGAGACATTGGCTCCAGTGTCTATCATTATAGGAACAGAAATACCTTCAATTTCTGCGATTATGTATATTATTTCATTATCATTATTTTTAATATTAAGCTCACTTTCTTCTAATAGGTCCTTACGGATATCCTTTAAATAATTGCTGTATATTATGGTAAAATTTTTTCTGTTTTTCTTCACATTCATACCTACTTGATTAAACCCAGCAGATTGGAGCAGTAAAGGGTCATTGGATTTTATTACTGCCTCCGTTCGTTTAAATGTTCCGCTTCATTACGGATCAGGCCGTTGGAAGCGTCAGCTTGAAGTCCTGAGGCTGTTTCGTTTGGTTCTGCTCGATCGTCTGGTTGGGCTTCTGTTACAGGTAGTCTGCGCTGATTATCCAAGCTGGAACTACGTCTGGGCTCGTACTCTCTGTACCGATTACTTCCCTGGCTCCCTTGGAAAGTCTCGTACTCGTAGTATCGGCTCCTTCTTTGAGGCTGGTATCTTCTGTGTCCACTGCCTTCTGCTCGGATGTAATTAACATTAGGTCGATATGCCCTGTAATTGTGGTTACCTCCACTTGGGTAATTTCGGTTATAATTACCATGATAATTATTATTATTAGAAAGGTTGGGGTTCCTCTGACCATTTGGAACATAGTTACTATTATGATTATAATAACCGTTGTTATTTTGGGGACGGCTATTATTATTATTATTATTATTGTTGTGGTTGTTGTTATTATTATTATTCATACGAGGAATATTACTATTATTATTATTATGGTTAAGCCTCGGCAAATTATTGTTATTTCTAGGGTTATAATTGTACTCGGCATTATTCCGATTTGCGGAATTATAATTGTTATTATTACCCACATTCTGCCGATTATTATTATTATTCAAATTATTGTTGTTATTCCTTGGTTCCGGCTTTTCATACCTCCTGCGACTTTGACGGTAATAGTCTTCGTGCTCGTACATCTCTAAAAGCTCGGTCATGGCTTGCACCGTTTTTATTTGACTATTTCGTCTGGCTCTGATAATATCCTCCTCGTAGTGGTATGAGAGTTTGCTGACCAGGCATTCTTCCGGTATTCGGGGCTCTAGATGTTTGGCCACGCACACCTTTCCTAAAAAGTACGCCGTTAAAGTTTGGTTTCCATATGGGTTGTACTTCCCATGGCATATCCCGTCTCTGGCGATATTTTGCGTTGATTCCGACCAATATTTGGCTTTGAATAGCCTTCTGAATTGTTGATAGTCGGTCACCTCGTCTCTTATTGCCATCCACCAATTGTCTGCTATTTCCTTGAATGATTCGTCCAGCACCTCTTTGTTCTCCCTCCAGCGATTACCTCTGTGTTTGGCAAAGTATTCCTCGATTCTTGCTAGGAATTCCATGTGTTTATTTTTATAAAACCTGAAGTTAATCCCTTCACGATTTTCACTGTTGGGACAACTGGTAATGGTTGTCGGTCGACTATGGAATAGGTCTATGTCGGTCTGGTTCTGTCGTACCTGACTGTTGATATTGGTCACAGCAGCTTCTATGCCGTCACATTTTTCTGTGAATCGGTCCTGCACTCGCTCCCAGTCTTCCCGTGTTTCCTTTAGTTTTTCCTCCAATGTCTTCCTAGTCGTTTCTTCAATGGTGTTAACCTTCGTATTTATTTCTGTTCTGATACTCCGTACTTCTTGTTCGGTTTGACTCCATTTTTCGTCAGCTCTGGTAACCCTTTGTTCGATTACCGTTATTTCCTCTTCTACTTTCTTGCTGATTGTCTCATTGTTTTCAGCTATTTTCTGGCTAAATTCTTCCTTCAATATTTCCATTCTTCCGTCTAACCGGTTCATGTTTTCTTGGTTCGTCTCCTTCAATTCTTCTCTCAATTGCTGACTATTATTCTCCATCTTTTTATTGGTTTCTTCCAGTTTCTGGCTTATCTGGGTCAATTCCTCCTTTGATTGTTTATTGTCAGTTTTTATTTCCTCCATTTTCTCCTCCATCTTCTGGATATTTTCCTCCATCTTCTCCTCGATCTTCTTAATATTTTCCTCCATTAGTAATTTATTTTCGTTCTTTATTTCGTCCACCTTCTCCTCCATCTTCTTACTGTTTTCTTCCATTTTCTCCTCCATCTTCTTACTGTTTTCTCTTAATTCTTCTTTCAATTGCTGGTTATCATTCTCCATTTTCTTACTATTTTCCTCCATCTTATTACCCAACTCTTCTTTCAATTGTTGGTTATCGTTTTCCAGCTTCTTACTATTTTCTTCCATCTTCTCCTTTAATTCTTCCTTCGTCGTTTTAAATTCTCTGAGTAACATCTCCATCATTTGATCAAATTTTGTATCTTCCTTTGCGGTGGATTTCTCCGGCTGTTCCTTCTGTGGTGCAGGCTTATTTGGTTCTGCTGGCGGTAACATTAACTCCACATCTTCCACTGGTGTCGCTTCTTTATCCTCCATGTTTATCTCCTGCTCGGCCTCCATAGCCCTTTTTCTTGATGTAGCTCTCCTGTGCATCTCGCTCCCTCTTCTGACCTGTTGACCGTTGCCAAGCTAAAAATAGGAAATTGGACAATCGTCCTTATTTTACAACACTATTATCTCCTATTTAAAGCCCCTTAAGTTGGACGCCAATTTGTAATATAATTATTATTATTACAAATAAAAATAAAAATTGAAATTAAAAATAATTGAACTATATATATAGAGAGATATATTGTGTGTGTATCTTTGGTGATAACAAAGGTATTGTGCTCTTCTTTTAGCCCCACTAGTTGGGCAAGCCAAATTGTAATATAAATAGAAATATTACAAATATAATCATAAAAATATAATTGAAATTGAAATATGTGTTGATATGTATCAATATTTTGTTTATCACTGGGTTAGTCTGACTCCTTAAAGTCCCACTGGTTAGGCTAGTCAAATAGTAATATATTTCAAGTATAATAATAAACAAAATATAAAGATATTGATGATAAGAATATGTTATAACTAAGTGTGTTGGATTGATAAATAACAAATATATCAAACTTTAAAAATTTTGCAAATATTTTTTTTCTTGTACTTGTATCGAATTTGACTGAATAATTTAATTTAATTAATTGATAATTAATTAATTATTTGAGGTGGTAATTTCCTCCTATATCTATTCTCTCAATGTGAACTATGTTTTTGCTTAATAAAAAATAATAATAACATTAATGGTAGAAATAAAAACAATGCTGGTAACTGAATACTGATTTGCGTTTATTCATTCAAAATTGTGCGCCAGTCAAACTGCGCATGTCCCAGGCACTGGCTAATATTCGCCACAGTCGGCAATGAGAAAAATCAACAGATATATTTTTTACAAGTTTAAATTTATGGTTCTTTTAACGAGTCGAAATGGTCAGAGGGCAAGGAACAAGATACATTTAACAGGTATTCTTAAACTAAATGTTAATATCTGAAATAGAACAAAATTATTATTACAATTGTCAATTAGAAAGAAATTATTTAAAATTCGAACCAAGTCGAAGAAATGACGTCACTCTGCTCCAGGTAGCACTGCACCGTCTATGTGAGAAATTCAGCAATGGCCGCCGTCTGCTTGGTTTTAATCTGCTATGACGCCGTTTGAATTGAAGATCTTCTCCCACAGAAATAAAACGATGTTCCCTTTTCCTGCGAAGTAGTGTTGGTCCAAAATATCGTGTTGAATGTCCCCTCGTCGTCTGCGATGTCGAATTCTGGATGGATCTCTTGTGTAGTGTAGTGTTCAAATATGCGTGTTGGTTTTGTGTGAATTCGTTCCAAAAATTGTTTCAAAATGGCTGTCGATTTCTGGCGTTAAGTTTTATGGTGTTATTCTGTGTTTTTGGAAACTTGTGAAGTGTTAGACATAGATAAATAATGTTATTTCACTTGTTAGTTCATCTCCGTTACACGCCACATAACCACACTTGGTTTTAATAGAAATTATTTGGTTTTCAAAACTCCACTAATACATTTTTCAACTGTTCAGCTTTGCGATTAACAATAGACTAAACGACGCAACGTCGTCGTTTTAGGGCAATTTGTGGTATGTCTTTTTCCTCTTCATATTGTTTAATTATAAAATATCTGTCTAAGACTTGTTTCACTATCTAACTATACATAACAAGTTTTCTTATTTTTTACTGTATTTCCAATATTTCTTAATTTTACCTGAATCTAACTATTCAGTAATATTGATTATTTAATTTTACATCTTTTGATATATAGCTGGGTTTGTTTCAAACTCATTTAAGCCCAAAAATTACAATTTTGCATAATAATTGTATGTCTCATATTTTGTACAAATTCAGTGTTTTAAAGGTTTTTATTTGTTTTTTCGGTATAATATTTCTCTGGAATACACCTAATAACTCCGTAATTACTTTGTTGTTAATAATTTGGTTATTAAAACATTTCAATATTGATTAATTTGCTGTTTAGTCTGATTTGATTACTATCATAAGCCTATTTTTGACTGTTTCCAAAAGAAGTTAGTTTTCTTTCTTTTGTCATTCTATTTGCTATTAACTGTATCTGTATTAATTATATTTTCAATTTCTGTATTGTATATATTGAATTCTATTCCTATTACATAGATTAATTCTTTGATAGATAGTTTTTTTTTTTTTTTTTGGTTTATAGGCCATTCTGTGTTTACAAACATAGTGTCTTGGTGGGTCTGTTTGTACATTATACATGGTTTACTGATTTGAATAAAACTATTACATTTTTATCCCCTACTTGCCTCTCTGACTTACACAATGGAAAATTAAATGACATGATTTTAATTACAATAGAATATCTTGTATCTACTAAACTTTCTTTATACTAATAACATCATTGAACCATAACATGAACATCTTATGCCTAATTTTAACAAAAACATCTTATTATCAACTATTTTCCATATATCACCTAATTTTAACAAAAACATCTTATTCCTATTATTTTTTCCTGTATCATCAAATGATAACAACATAGCTTATCCTAGACATAATTTAATTAGAAAACATAAAAAACTCCTATTACTAGTAACACTGTCAGTCACTAACTGTCTTGTGTATGTATTATTCTTATAAAAACACTTTAACTGTGATAAAAAAAAAACCTCGTGTATCTATTTACACCTTACATCTAAAATATTATTTAATTAATAATAAATAATAAACATTTTAATATTAGGCATACCTTCAGTTATGAACTGTCCTTTGGTATTTTTGTCCTCACCATTTATTTAGTTATAATTAAAGAAAACATTTTATATGTAATAGTCCTTATATCTAATTTAAAACTCTTATTACTAGTAATGTTGTCAGTCCTTAGACCGTCTTTCATTTCAATGGTTTTATTATTATTATTCTACACTCATGGTAGTCTTTTTATAATACTTAAACCTCATTGAAGATTTTTTCATAGATCTTTTAACTATGTTTCTCACTGTACACTCTGTAGTTCCTTAATTTTGTTATCTCACTTCACTTTATTGTATTCTACACTCTGGTAGTCTTTTTAGTGAGTTCTACTCTATGGTAGTCTCTTTTGACATATTTTTTGACATGTTACACTTACAACTAATATACAATTTGTTTTTATAGTATTGTATCTTGTAACTTGTTTGGGGTTTACCTATATCGGTTTCAATTTTGTCTCATGGTATTTAATATATGATTAACATTTTGTTTTGGTATATCTCTTCCTGTTTCTGGTCTCTGTTGGAATCTTGATATGTTTCGTCCCTTCTTCAAATATCACATTAGTAGTTTCCTTATTAAAATGGTTTCATGACAGATTATTTCCTTTTTTATGGTCCTTCCCTTTTTGTACTGCTTCCCCAATCTACTGGGTATACTGCTGGTTTAACTGGTTTTTTCATAGTAGGTTATTTTAATTAATGGTCTTCTTTATTATCTTCCATTTTTATTAACATTTTATAGACTTAATTATACAGTTTCTAGGGTAATCCTTAAACAATTTATTCCTCTCACTCACTATGGAACTTTCTCTTTTATTTATGTAACATTAATTCAAATGTTTAGTGTGATAATTTTGTTATGTTACAAATTATACAAATCAGTGAACGGTAGTTTATCGGAATGTTGGAAGGTTTTTGTTAATTGTTCATCAAGACCATAGTTATCGGGAAAGTGAGCAATTCGCCCGGGTAGTGCTGCAACTACAGTGAGGCTCAACGATAATACGGATAAGTAAAAGAACAAAAAATTTAAACAACGAGTGTGCAGAAAACATTTGGCCAATTGAATTTAATAAATCAATAAATATGAAATACAAATATATACAGAATCAGAGGGGAAGAGATTGTGCGAGAGAGAGAGAGAGAGAGAGAGAGAGAGACCAATACTAAAAGTACTGCTTTCCTGTGTTTTATTTGTTTGTTTTATTTTCTGTTTTGTAATCGAAATGTAAATTGTAGCCACAAATTACAATTGAATAATTCTTTTGAAATATTGAATAAAATAGTAAGATTTTTTATTACAATGTGTTAAGTTAATTTATTACTCCACTCTACCTACAACATATTCTCTGTATCGAAACCATCGACTAACGGCCTTGAAATTTTCTGTGATGGAGAGTTGGTATTTTAAATTGGTTTTCACTGGGAAATTTGTTACGGCTTCCACATTTCCTCCAATAAAAATGTGGTGGTGACCCTGCGGCTTTTGGTGTTTTTGGAATCTGTTGAATGTAAGATAGGTCAGGTTAGTAACGAGGTTTTTACCTTCATTTGTTTATTACGAATCGTTACAGTTTTTTATTGTCACCCTTTTTGATTCTCTCCCGCCATCCAGATTGATTTCCACTGTATTAGAATATATTGGATTTTTCTTCTCTAATTATATTTTGTCAATAATTGTAACAAATTTTTGAAGCACGGAGGCACTTTTTTGAAAAGGAAAATCTGATTGCTTATGTCACAGGCAGTGACGCTTTAAGTAGGTATATTACACCAATTAATATCTTTTAGCTGTATACATTTTTATCTCAGCATTACGTGAACAAATGTATTTCCCTTTTCAAATTATCTAATTCTGTATTAACTACAAAAATGTTTGTACCAGAAACGGTTATACCAAATTTAATATGAAGAAGAAAATAAGGGAAAAGTGATTTTAATATGAAAACACTGATGTATCCAGCAGAACGTAGGATTAATGTTTCATGTTCGCATGTACAATAATGTAACTGTACAAACTATAAAGCGTACTACATCATGCTGCATCTGAAGCATGTCAAATAGATTAGAAATACTAACAAATGTTAAAAGAATATTTATAAAAACTTTTGTACTTACTGCTACTTCTCAGCATAAAGCAACATAAGAAGGAGGAAGTAAATAACGAAAAATATTACAAGGAAATGTTAATAGATATGTACTGTCGTCATTAGCATCATTCACAACTCGAATTAGACTCCGACAATGAGATTATATAATCTAGCATTAGAAAAAGCGATAAGGGACTCCCCAATAAACACAACAGATACAATCCTAAACAAAAGTATACAGCTCTTAGCGTATGCAGACGATATTGATCTAATAACCAGGACAAAACAAGATCCCACTGGTGACTTTACAGCATTAGAGGAAACCTCAAATAAAATTGGACAGCAGATAAACTTGGAGAAAAAAATTATATGTATGCTACCAACAAACTACCATTAAACCCAACCCTTCAAAACCTTGAAATAGGCACAAAAAATGTAGAGGCAGTAAAAGAGTTCGAATATCTTGGCTTCCAAGTAAACAGCACTAACGACATCAAAACTGAAATAAGAAGAAGAATATATCTTGCAAATAAAGACTATTATGGATTAGAAAAGCACCTGACATCTAGCTTCATCTCAAGAAGCACGAAATGCAAAATCTACAAAACACTTAGGCCAGTGCTGACATATGCTTCAGAAACCAGGGCAATGACAAAAAATAGCGAGAGACTTCTAGGTTGCCGTAAAAGACGGATTCTAAAAACAATATTTAGAGGAGTACAAGAAAATGGAATGTGGCGCAAGCGCTGTAATTATGAACTATGCCATCTTTACAAAGAGCCAGACATTGTCAGGATAATCAAAATATACAGGCTAAGGTGGATTGGACACATAGAGAGAATGGAGGAAGGACAGCCTACGAAACATATTTTCTACCAGAAACCAATGAGTAGTAGGAAAAGGCGAAGCACCGATGTAGATTCAAAGACCAGATAGAGGAGGACCTGGGAAAGCTCAACATAAGAAACTGGAAAGCCAGTGCATGCAATAGGGTGGAATGGAATCGACTCTTGGAGCAAGCCAAGACCCACCAAGGCTTGTAGAGCCACGGTTGACGATGATAAGGCGTCCTACATGATGCAGCATCTGAATCATGTCAAATAGATTAGAAATACAAAGAAATGTTAAAAGACTATTTCTAAAAACTTTTATACTTACTGCTACACCTTAGTATAAAGCATCATAAGAAGGAGGAAGTAAATAATGAAAAATATTACAAGGAAATATTAATAAATATGTACTATCACCATTGGGTGAACGTAACACTTTATGACTGCTTTACAGTACAGTTAGCTCTGCCAGTGCTTGCGTAGTACAATGTACAATGAAGAAAACTAACTTTAAATATTCAGAGTGTATCGCTTTTTATAGATTGATCCATAGAAACTAATAACCTATCATAAAATTGCAGTGTGGAAATGCTTTGCGTTTACACCAAAGTAAAATCTGAGATACTTTAATGCAAATTAAATAGAACTTTAACGTTGTAACTGTAAAATTATACTTTATTATAGAAAAAGGAACAACGTTTGGTGACACAAATCTTCACTGCAGTATGCTAGGTTAGTTAAAGATATTTGTAAAAATATTTACAACAAAATTTTATAAATATTTTGTAGAGTTCATGTTATTTTTATAAAAAGAAAATTAGTATTTCAAGTACGTTTACTGGCAAACAATTTTGAGCAGAATCGAAAGATTTTTTTTAGCTTTACAAAATGTTATTAAAATCCACTATAGGGTATATTCATTTAGTGCAAAAAATAAAAAATTTGTAATTACATAATGGCACACAGTAAAATTACCCTGTGGTTAGTCATACACAATAAAAAATAATAAGTTAACAATATTTTTATGTGAATGTAGTTTTGAAAACTATGTAAGACTTTATACTGGCACGAATTTAAATATTGGTGCTTTCAGATTCTATATATTGAGAGGGAAACTCATCCGTCCCTGGAAATCTCTTTCACGTTTTAATTATATTTTTTAAAACGTTATATTTTTTAAAACGTTATATTTTTTATTGTGTTATTATATGTGTACACACACACGCGCGCGCGCACACACACACACACACACACACACACACACACACACACACACATATAATAACACAATAAAAAATATAACAACGTTTATTTATATTATATATAAATAACAACATTATATATAATGAGCTTTTTTATTACATTTTTATATATGTTATTATATTTTGTAAAAGTAATAAAAGTGATTGGGTTTTATAGTGAGAGTTAGTGCTTATGAAAGTAATATTACATACTTTGACTTTACTATAACGTAGTGCATATAGTATCTTTGACTGGCTTCGTTTTTGTTAGCAAGTAAATAAATTTATCCCTATATTTATATTTTGCGCAACAGATATCAAACTTTCGAGGTATAATATTTTTGCAGCTGTTTTCTGTTGTTTTTTTTTCATGCAATGTATATGTGTCTGTAGATAATTTACTGTTTTTATTTACAGAATCAACCCTTGTTTGATTCTCACGTTTCCAGGAGGATATAGGCCTATATTTTTTTCTGTTCACGGTTCTTTATTCAGTGCTTCGTAGTTATACAACTGATCTCTGTTGAGATCTTATCCGTTATTTCTCTTTACAACACAAATAATATAATAAAATGACCTGAATAGCATCTACAAACATCATTAACTTAAGAGACCTTAATATCAAAAACCATAAGACAAAATGTGTTGAGAACAAAAATAAGATCTACAATACTTTAAATGCTTCTTCTCCATCATCATCATCATCATCGTCTTCTTCTTCTTCTTCTTCTTCTTCTTCTTCTTCTTCTTCTTCTTCTTCTTCTTCTTCTTCTTCTTCTTCTTCTTCTTCTTCTTCTTCTTCTTCTTCTTTAGTTCAAGGATTACCCTTGTAGCCTGTTCCGTCTTCACAGCAAACCGTTTTCTTGATCTGCCTCTATCTCGTTCTTCAAGAGGCTTATACTGGATATCTGTAAATAATTCGAGCTTATACTTTAAATTATTTGCTCAAAATAAAACAGTATTTATGCATTTGCAATGACTACATTTTGGGAATATGTTTCATCGAGAAGGGGCGTAAATCTAATACAATTTGTAAGTTTATAAAACTGTATTTATAACTACTGGCCAATAATATTATTGGCTTATGACTAGCTAGTTCGTCGTCTACACTGTATGAGAAGCAGCGGTTTTTCCTAAACAACAATTTTAAGCACATCGTCAGTACAATATACAGCCTACACACATCATTATTCATTGTGGCAAGCATCAAAATATACTTCAGTATTGTTTATAAAACGTTTTTTTGTATATTATCGTGTATAATGGAAATGACGTGAGTACTGCTTCCTACGTTAGTTTGAAAGAGTTCTACTGTGACAAGCGGATTTTCTGTTCTTAGAACTGATATCTATAGTTGAGAAGGAATCTACGCGTACAAACGCATTGTGCTGACATTAAAATTCTGTGTACGGGTTGAACTTCGTGTGCGTAGTGCTATTCATAGTAATTAGTATCGTACAGTCATATATAATAAACCTACACAATATCAAATTTATTCAAATAACCTAATAGAGGACGACTAATGGATTTACGTGAAAAATAAATATAAAAAATGTATATTATACGCGTAGAAAATTCATGAATACTCATGTACCCAACCTACAGGACAATTAACATTAATAATAGTGTTACGGGATTACAGGACGGTCTACATGTTTCTCGGCTATCCCAGCAGAGCCCAGCTGTAATGTTTGTGTGCGTACGTGACACTTAACATGCGTCAACAGTGTTACGTAATGCTGAACGTCTCGTGCGTTCGATGGTGTCGTTCTAGAAGCTTCTCGACTAGCCCTGTCGGTGTGTGTTTCCGCCAAGGCCGCGCCGAAGTATCGTCTGGAATTTTCAAGTGTTTGTTAAGGACGCATATTATGGCACCCTGCAGACTATAAATAGTCCATACCTGATGCTTAGTTTTCAGTTTTATGTCGGGCGATTTAGTCAGTGCGTGTCAAGTGATGTATTAGGGGAAGGTTATTATAGTGCGGAATTCTTTATAGTTGACATTATTATTTGTGTGGACAGATTAACTTGAATTATTTTACGAGTATAATCTTGTTGAATAACTCGCTGATTACGAACTGTTAATTGTGATAATTAAAGCTGGTGTTTGTGACTTCATTGTTGTCTAGTATTTTGTTTTCCACTGTACCATACGACGATCAAGGACACCGCCGCAACAATAGATTATTGCTTAGGACTACGTATTGCACACATAAGAATATTAGATATTAGAGATCAGAGAGGAGCAAAGTGTAGTTCGGACCACCATTTACTAAAAGTAAAATTTTTTCCCATACAGAGGCTTCAAATCGTTGAAGGCAAAGCACATTGTTGAGAAGCTAATTGAAGTTAAAACAAAAACATTTAATTTTAAACTCTTGAGGTTTAATCAGTCTGGTTTCTATATCGACTGATACTTGATATAAGACTAAACAACTCTTCAAACAGTCTTATTAAGTTGTTAAAACTATAAATGAAGCTGCATATAAACCAACTGGCAAACCTAACAAAAGAAGAATGGATTGTGAATGGTGGAATGATATCAAGGAAAAATTGGTTAAAGCAAAAGACAGACGTCCTTAATGACTGACAACGAAACGTGTACTTGATAGACAAGAGTATAACTAACTAAACAAAGAAGTAAAGCCTTTAAAATTAACTGTGGGAAAAAGCGTATAATAGGATGGACATGCTTCTGGTTTTATTAGGATGTAAAGAGATATTATTATTATTCCGGCTGTACAAGGTTTACACATATTCCGTAACCAGAGATTACAGAAGTGATTAAAATCTCATTTTCCACTGCTGGTTATCCATCCAAATATCTTCACTTTCTCTTTCCCTCAATGTAGTATCAATTTCTTCTATCCAGGTGATAGGTGGTCTTCCTCTTTTCCTTCTTCCTGGTAGGGTCCATTCCATAACTTACCTTGGCAATCTTTACTGTGAAATTCTTCCGTGTGTGTCCATACCACTGTTATTATTTGTTTGGATAAAATCAACAATTAAATTTTTCACATTCATTATGTCCTTAATGACTTTATTTATAATTTTCTCACGTCTGGATACTCTTGCCGAACGTCTTCAAAAGCACATCTCTGCGGTCATTAATTTTGTTCTTGCATGTTTATTTGCAGTCCAAACGTCTGAGCCGTAAGTCACGAGACTTCTAACAATGGTTTTAAATATTTTGGTTTCTGTTTCTGCTGTAATTTGCTTATCCCACAGGATTCCATTCAATGTAGGTATAGCCATTTTTTTTTTCAAATTAATTCTTAATTGTATTTCTTTGTTTTTGCTTCTAACTGCCCGTAATGTTTACTCCTAAATACTTGCATACCACTGTATATGAAATCTCCCCCACGTCTTCCTCCAATATCAAGTCTTGATGAAGGTCACCTATTGCCATGTATTTTGTTTTAGGCCTATTCATATTTACCTTTAGTCGCCATTTCTTATAGTCCTGTATCAATTTTCTAGTCATGTCTTCAAAATCTTGAAAACCAAAAGTAATCGGTCATCAGCAAACTGCAATGAGTAAACAACAATAAATAAAAATGTAAAGAGACATGAAGGTCATAAATGAGACTAGAATGAATCACATGGAACAAAGTATGCTGGAAATGTGCTACAAAAAAAAGGTGATTCGTAGCTAGAATCCTAATAAAAGCCAGGGATGTTGGCTAGGCAAAAAATATAAGATGATCAAGGTGGATGACAGCCTTCAGTTCAGATACATAAAGGGGTATAGATATGGTTAAGTAAAGGTCATCAGGCTAAGTACATATTAGACTGAGTAGGACAGTAACTGATTAGGAAAGAAGTCACTGAGCAATTTGAGAGATATTTGGTCAACATTGGATGGATAATTGCTAATAATGGTGATGAATACACAGAAGCGCGAGCGCATGTGTGCGCGTGACTCTGTAAATATATATTTCCTCTTGCTTTTAGTTTTGATTTCTTTTTATTAAATGTAGAGTGCCAATGTGTTTATAATTGTGTAGCATAATTTGTGTTTGATTAACTATCAAACCATTTAATGAGAATGACAACATCGAATCATATCACATTATCTGGATAACATATGTTTAATCCAAAAAAGCAAAAAATGAAACTTAACTTATCCAAAGAATTAAAAATAAGCGTAAACCAGACTTATAGAAATAAGGGAAGGACGGTCTACATAATTATAACGCCTAGGAAAACTTTATTAATACTAAAACTGAGAAGTGTTTATGATGCTCATAATGCATCTGTGTTATTCAAACTGGAGTTTAGACATTACATTAAGCAATGCTTTAATACTCGTGTAGCAATTTCTAAGCCACCTATACACTGTTTTCTTCTTTAATTGTTTCTCTTTACGTATCCATGTTAAAAATTACGTTTCGTTGAGTTCATGCTTTTATTCTCTATGTAACATTTCTTAGTAATTTTAAAAACGAGCAAGTGTTATATCAATCAACTTTATAAATATTTTTACAAGTTGTAGATAATGCGGATCCTAATATATTTTTTTTAAGTTTCAAATTACTTAACTTTTACTATCTGCATATATAGTAGTGAATCACTTTGAAAACAAAATATTAAGATTTCCATTGCTTCAATTGTTAATAAGAAAATGCTAGTTATTTATAAGCGATTGGTCGAATTAATCAAAAATATTTCGTGTAATTTGTACCAGTTATTTCTAAATATATGCCGTTGGCTTCTATGCAGATACATTCAATTCGTGTCTCATACAATACGAAATACTTTATGTTTTCGAGCTACAATGAATGTTTATTATTTTAATTGCCTCGATTAAAATTCTGGCAATACGTTCTCACACACCCGTTTAGTGGAAGATGTCACGGATGTAGTCTGATAGTCGGGGTTAATGAAAGCATTCGTCTTGCACTAATTTCAGCACACATTCCCGCAAGCGTACCCATGTAATATCCGCGCGTACAACATATACGCACCGCTTGAGCCGATAGATGCTACGCATGAAACTGCTGTTTGTTGTCAATGCACTTGTAGATGCTCGCGCTCACTCTCATGTAGCATTCGGCTCGGACGCATATGCTTCGTTGTTTTAATCGTGGCAATCATAGTAATAAAATTGTCTAACATACTTCAAGACTCAAGATTTGAATGAAAATCTATTTTATGTTTTTACATATATTGTGAAAAATCTATACATTTGAATATATAATAACTCTACCGAATGTATAGACATAATGTGTAGAACATTATACACCAAATTGTTTAAAAAGACTGCAATTTTATAAGTTGCAAACAACATAAAATTGATTTATTTTTTAAAATTGAGTTCATCTTCACAACTACATATTGTGTAAACACATTAAACATAATAGCGTATTTTGTTTATTGTAAACGTGCTAAATGTATAAAATATTTGTTACAACCACTTTTGAGCACCTTACAATGGGTTTGTCATCGGAGCTGTAAACGTTTTTCCCATTCCGAAGGTAGAAGATCAGTCCGCTATAAAAACATCATAAATTTAATTAGGAAAGTTGTGTTAGTGGTTATAATCACAAACAGAATTATCACTGTTGCACACCACTATAGAAAAATTATTCTGATTGCGTTTTCAAGCTTCTCAGCTCATCGTCAGATCGGAAATAACAAATCGGAAAACTTGTTATTTCCGATCTGACGATGAGCTGAAAAGCTTGAAAGCGCTAATCGGAATCATTTTTCTATAGTGGTGTGCAACAAAACATCATAGGTGAACATCTCTAATGGTTTCAAAAAGTTCTAGATTCAAAACCTCATAGGATGACTTCCAAACTGAGAAATTAGAGTGTATGAGTCACGTGCAGTGAAGAGTAGGAAGGTGGCTGAGACAATTACGTAAAGACATGATGAGAGGGAAAAACTGAATGAAGGCAAAAGCCTTGTTGGTAAACAGAATAGGCTTACACATAAAATTATCAACTCATTGCAAAACTACTACAGTCTAGTAGTTAGGATGTTGCAATTATGCGTCTCCCGCCGAATGCAACAATCCGCGAATTGTACCTTGCCCGACGCACCGACGTCACGCCCTCCCTTTTACTAACCCTATCGTTGGATTTGTTAAATCTCGTCAGTCTCCCATCAAACGCTGTGAGCAGAGCGGCCCGTCGCCGGACTTTCGTCAAGTATGGGAGCCTCAATAACCAATGTATATGATTGTTTTTGAGCTATCGTAAATCAATGCTAGTGGCTAATAATTTTGTATATTACGTTTGTAACGAAAAGAAGAAAACTTGTAAGAGATGTAAAAAGATTGTTATCCATAACCAACCAAGACGTGTCTTGTCTGTAATAGTCAGCCTCGCCTAAAACTAAATTTCAGTCAGTCAACTTGATGAAAAGACCTAAAATATGTAAGGTTCAGTGTCAGTACTCGTTATATATGTAATTTGAAGTCGTAACCTTGTAATGGTATTTTGTAATATTGTAAATTGTAACACGCACTGTATGAATGCATGTGTGCGTGTTAATCGAACAATGTGGGTATAAAGTGTACTAAAAGATGTGAAAACTTTCAGTTTAAAACTTGGTTCAACGTTCCGTACCGGAGACACGAGAACACGAACTTCGTACAGTTTTTACACGATCTTCCAGCACAGACATAGCGGTGGTTCAAACCAGGTACTGAGGAACACGCAGCCGTAGCGACCAGATACAGTAGGTTGCAAAAGGACTTACTTGGATTGCCAAGTAACATTTTTACCCTTAATAACTTACGGTGGCAAGTGTTGCATAATCACGAAGTAAAAGCGAGACAAACTAGTTACTCATCATAAGTGTCTGAAACAATTTTATAAACTTTTGCGATAGATAACAGTGTCAGAAATTTATAAGTAGATCACAGCGTGTACGCTGAACACCATTTGTAAACTAGCATTGATTTATGCGACACCCCCATATTTAGCATTTAACATTTTCTATATTCAGTTTTTCAAAAAAAAATTTAGCTCAGTACTGACCGTTGCTGACTGGCACATAATTAGATAAATTTAGAGGCTCGTAATGTTTTTGAAATAAACGGGTCGCATCCGACTCTGCTCACAGATTGACGCATTCAACAATTTCTTTTACTTACACCTCCTCCCTTTACAGAATTATATTAATTATAGATATACTTGAGAAGTAAGTCACAACACAGAAAAAGTTTCTTAAGCATTTTGATGGATTTAGATATTATGTTATGTTATTTGTGTGTATGCTGAACACTTCCGGGGCCCAGCAGCGGGAAGTGCGGCAGCAAGGAGAAATAAAAATGATTTAAACAATATGAAGAAAGATGTTTGGGCCACCTTTTTCCACAGCGATTCAAGTAATGACAATCCGCATCATGGTCTTTGCCGCGTATAGTGCTGTAAATACAAACAAGCCATTGAAGCAAAACAGACTTGTGATCATAAAAGTGCACTGAATCCTGTAGTAATTGAAGCTATTAAACGTACCTATAAACACTTAGCAGATTCAGAACGCCTAAAAAAGTGCTTGTGCGATAACAACCAAAATGTGAATGAAAGTTTTAGCTCCGTTGTCTTGTCAAGAATACTTAAAATTAATTTTTATTTGGACTAAGGAGACTTTAAAATGAGGGACATTAGATGCAATTGTGACATTCAATGAAGTAAACAATAGTACGATTAAGATAATAAGCCATCTAAAAATCAATCTTGACAGTAACTGTAGAACAAATCTTCCTGAGATTGATGAAGAGCGTGTAAGGAAAGAGGCAAACCTTGGCAGTTGCTGTCATGCTGTAAAAAGTTGCCCGCAAAAGCTAGGATGGGGAAAAAGATTAGGAGGTAAAGAAAAGGCTGAAGAACTAGAATATGATGCTGGATGTTTTAACATGTAAGTAAATACCATTATTTTTGAAATATCCTAGTGTAATCTATTATTTGCGATTTCCCGAAAACACACTTTTTTACCATGAAAGACCCATTATCTTAGAAACATCTAAAATTACAAGCATGCTATGATTGTATTCTACAGACGCCCTACTACTTTCATCAATGTTGGTTTAAAAAATAATTACATTTAAAAAACGGGGTTAAAAAATCAAGCTGAAGAAATAATTTTTTAATTGATAAGCAAACATTATAGAAAGTGGTAGAAAACCTTCACAATAACATACAAAAACAAACAAAACCACAAAAGTTTATCTCCAACTCTCAGAACTTTCTGAAATAATGGGAACTGCTTATGGATACTTTTAACATTTCCGGTATAGTGATGTCCGTCTCCCATTAAGACAAGTTCTAAACGTGTTCCATGTGTGTACGTAAGCGTGGGTATTAATTATTTTGCACTGAATGATAACACGGTATATGGATATTGCAGTGCTAACACTGATTACTGCTATATCTCACACTGTCACTTAGCCATCACCAGTGACGCTCACAAAGTGCATACATACTGCTCGGTTGTCACAGCGCAATAGACAATGATAGTAATCATACTTCGGTTAATCCATCTGCACTAGACTTGCTATGTAAGCAGTGTCATTAGAGGATAAATATGCCGGCTACGCACTAACCATCCCCGCTGGACGTCATGACGGACAGCAAGTCAAAAACGACAGTGCGTAGCTTTGACATCCATCCGCACGTCGTGTATTTTTTTAAGGAGGTGCACGACGAAAAATGAATTCAGCAAGACCATCAGCTGAAGCCGCACGACGTGCGGATGGATCGTGTGTAGTGTTGACGGATGTCAAGGAATCGTGCATCGTGCATGTTTGATCATGCGTACGCTTGCTGTCTATCAAATCGTCATTTTTCGAGCAAGTACAGTACATGTTTTTAGAGCACATTCGTTCAATAAATATTTACTGTTTAATTTACGTTACATTCATTCTTTAGTTTATATTTAATAAGTAACGATTCAGATAAAATTTTAGTTTCATATTTAGTTTAGTTTATTCTTCGTTTACATAATACATTAAAATATCATTAGCAATTATTATTTTGAATATTGTTGTTATTAATTTGGTTTAATTACAATTCATAATGGACCGTGAAATAACATAAAAATTTATCGAAAACTATAAATTAAATAGATGTCTGTGGGACGTGCAATAATAAAACAACACCTATCTTTTGATGTCTTGATAAAACAGGTGGCATGATTTTCAATAAATTTTATTATGAGAACAACTTTTTAATTTTAATACAGAAAAAATCAATAAAATAAGTTTTACAAAACATAACGAGAACTACAGAACTTCTGGCACGCTGGACGAGTTGCACGACAGTGTGGTGCGCACATCCATCACCCGGTCACGCTGGACAGCGACGATGGATAGTGCGTAGATCAAACAAAGTGGAATAGTGCACCAGAAACTAATTATATACATCAGTGACTAATAGAAAACAAGATTCAACTGAATCATGTTAAATTAAAAAATATAAAAACAAACCTGTGACCCATAAACATGTCATAGTCAAGAGCATTACTAATTGAATCTGGAGTTTTTAAAAGAAAGGGTATTGCTGAGATATATTTTAAAATGGTCAGAACACATTAATTTGAAGCGGGACATTTTATACAAAAAAAACTATTATTACACAATGAATTAATGAAGGAAGACTTAAAAAATAATGAGAAGCATAATGGTTTAATATAATATACGGAAAACTGATTGATAACTCGTACTTCAATCTGCCAACATACGCCAAGACAAATTGCTTCTTTTCGCAGTACTAATATGAAAAATGTTAGTAGAATATAGGTTATTCTTATTGAGAAAACAAATTAGTAATGTGGTTTATAAAAATTTGACCGTAAATGAGCCGTACGTATTTATGAGTACGGGAGAGAACAACGGTCTCTAATATATGAGACAACATGCGCGAAACAACATAGGCTTCGTAATTACACTTTCTGTGGCACTTAGTACTTTTAGTAATACTTAATAAAATCATTAACGTGAACGCTAGTTTCTTTTGAAATAGTTCGAACGGTGAAGGAATCTATTCGGTTATACTCTATTTCTAATCACTTGTTTTCTTTAGTAAAAGAAATAAAACTTTTAATGGCCCTTTCCTCAATACGAACGGGTTTATCTGCTACCTACAAAGTTGAACCAACCACATTAGCTCAACTTCAAATGTCACTAGCGATTATAGTATTAATATAAAAACTACACACTTTGTAATTCGTCTCTTATGACCTCATTCTTTATACGGCCAAGTTTAGAACCTTTTGACTCTTCTTAAGAAGGCTATTTCCGAGGTCTGTTGTTTACAGTCTTGTTTCTTGATAATGTCCATAATTTATACTCATAGGACAGTACAGGGACCGCCATTACTTTGTAAAACCTTAATTGAATATCTCGACGTATCTTGTTTTAAATATACAATTGATTGTCCTTCAGATCGTCTAAGATTTATCTAACTTAACATAATATCATAATTTGTATGGCCAATATCATTTTGTAAGTACATAAAATGGATCACCGGTTCCATAATTTTATCAATAATTATTTTTCTTGGTTCCATGCCTCAAAATTCCATATCGTTGTTTTTGTAGTGGAGATTTTCATATTGTAATGTTTGTAAATTTGATGAAAATTGTAAACAGGTTTCTGTAAAGCGGATTCTGTATTTCCAATTACAAGTGAGTCGTCTCGTTTCCAACAATTCTTTACATCAAGACCTCAAAATCCCAACTGTGAGAGAAGAAAACATGCGCCTCTGCAGAAAACACATCTCTAAATTAAAAAAGCATCCAAACCCCCTAGCAATTAATTTGTTCGATAATAGTGAAGATATTTTCACACTGAAAAGACATAAATTTTTATACTTACCCTTCACGTTCAACGAATAGTGTGTACGCTGTATTATCTGTATTGCAATGTCTGTGTTATCTGTTGTATAATATCACTATCTTTTGTGTTCACGTCAACATTAAGTGTTAATGTCAACCAGTATATGTGCCTTATAGGCCCAGTGTTTAACATTTTGAATTTATTGTATCATGCCAGCAGCAAGTAGAAATGACTTTTTTTGTTCATTTGTTTACATGTTTTTGCCATTCAGTTTTGTAATTTGTGTATCTGTTTTTAATCTGTTAACAAAAACAAGTAGAGTTGTCAATGGTCAGCTCTTCATAATCATGTATGTGTTTTTTCAGACAATTTGTTCAATGTTCGCTTAGTCGGACAGATTAAAAATCTGCAATAAATTGAAAAAAAGTGACTTGTCAGGAAACAACAGCACATTCAAATATCTGTATCGTGACATCTTAATACCAGCGTTTACTAAATGTTATTTTCTTACTAGATCGTCGATAGAAATGTTAAAAAAAGAGTAGGTGATATACTTCACCTTCGTTAACGCATCGATTTACGGATATTTATTTGTTGAGATATCCTACAAAGAGAGGGACACCAGACATATTTTTAATGCAGTTGTCCGTTAAGCTCAGCCTGTAAAAGCATTTACGGAATAATTCCCGACTGATGACAGCAGCCTCCGATCGTGTGGATACAAGATTTTAAACGCGCGGAACTTCATTTCAGTGAGCCCCAGGCCAGTGAATAGACGGCGAACTTATTGCTAACTTTGCAAGAATTCGATTTTTATGACGCACATTAGACACAGATAAGGTTTTAAAGTTAGACAGACTTTGTACTGTCGTCCTATTGTACAAAGTAGTAGCGTGGTAATTATATTATAGTAACCACAAAACGTATCTAGTGTTCTGTGTTATGTTATTTCATGTATTCAAAATACGTGTAATAAACCCCCCAAATGTTTCATTAATTAACAAGTTGCCGTAGTTTTATTACGTGAAGATTTAATAATACTAATTGGAAACAATAAAGAAAGTAATATTATTAGACAGCACCCATTAGTTAATTGGCAATTGTAAAACATTTAAATTAGTTTCTCGTTCACATTAACGCAGACACACACATACACTAGAAAGCACACTGGAAATTTTCAAAAAGTTTACAGCAGTCTCTTTTATTTTAATAATGTGACGTAGCAACTTAAATCGTAAATAAGTATAATTACTTTAAAGAATATAAAAATCAAGATTGTATGTGAGTTTAAAAATTTAATATCGATAAAATCTATTAACTTTCATGTTAAAAAATTTTGATAAGCTTAGAAGTATAGTTTCTCATATAATTGCCTTCCTCTCATAAAAACCAACAATGAAAAATTTATCATTCTAATTCCAAAAAAAGAAAGTTATTTATATTTTCAAATGTTTATAAATAACTGAATGCCTACACCGTATTGGAGTGTTGCCTTTGGGTCCTGTCACATGAAGGTCCTGTCATCTGTTTGCATATGAAGATAGGGGCTGTCTGCTTACAAGTATTACTGTATTACTTTACATTAACGTTATTGTGGTTGATAAAAAGCTAATTATAACTATTAATACCACAGCAAAACAACGCGCTTTTAATACTACTACTGCTACTGCAACTACTACTACTACTACTACTACTACTACTACTACTACTACTACTACTACTACTACTACTGCTGCTGCTGCTGCTGCTGCTACTACAGTAAAAGTATGTTATTAGCGTACAGTCATCAGAAGTGGCATTTAGTGTTTATTCAATATAGTCGCCATCTTACAAAAGTTATTAACTTAGTGATTTTCACAATTACTTCTCGTCACTGCAGTTTGTTTACAAAAGGCTGAATTTTTGTAAAAATTTAGTACCAGTTGAAACTGTTGACTACATTGCTATTTAGCTATTTACTAAATCTGTAACATATTATATTGTTGCGAATTACCATAAATATCAGTAAAAGTACTCTTTAAAACATTTTAACTAAACCTTTATATTTATAAACGATTTTATGTGGTTATACAATAATTTTATCTGTCGTGTAGTCTACAGCAAGCCTACAGGCGCACAAATGTTAGTGATTTTCGCGTCACGATTCTGTGAACGGTCAAACAAATAACTCCTCCCCCTCTTGATAACGTAGTGCGTACATCCTGTCTAAAACAGCCAATTCATTTTTCAGAACTGTGAATAATGAATAATTACGTTATATTCCCAATAATTTTTCAGCATTAAAATCTGTGTTCAATAACTTCCCAAACCGTTAAAACTGCAGTTAATAAATAATGAGATTGTATGTGTGTGTTGGAGGGAGAGCGTGCGTAATGTGTGCGTGGTATGTACGTATGAAACACACACACACCAACACATATACAAACACACACACACACACACACACACACACATATTTAAACAACAGCACAGCACACCAATAGGAAAGTCCTTGAAATACGTAAAACTATATAAACGTAAATTATGAACACCTCTGTGCAGTATGCTGACTTCCTTATGTTATAATGTTTTTATTAATTTAAATAAATTGTTAGCCAATAATAATGCCAATATAAACACCTATAAAGTTGTATGACATTACATTACGTTGCAATATATTAATATATAACAATGTTCATGACGTGTATTTTTATGCTTCAAAAACGTTGCGGTTTAGGGATAAAATTGTCTTCTTCTCTTTCTTCTTCACTTCAAGGATTAGGTTATAAAAACCTGTTCCGGCAGCCATCTCATCCTCGGATGACCCACGTCTCTTCTGCCAATCAATGGCTTTATGCTTCAGTGCCGCTTTCGGCAATCGATCCTCTGTCATCCTTTGCACATGATCCCACCATTGTCTTCTGCGAGCTGAAATAATTTCATTTATGTCCTCTACTTCGAGTTTTGGTCTGATATACTCATTCCTTATTCTATCGTGCAATGTATAGTTTAAAGTATTTCGAAGAAAACTGCATTTCAGCATTTTGAACGACGCCTCACTCGCATATGTCAATGTGGGTATAGCAACTGTTTTATAAAACAATTTAATTTGTGTGCTATGTTTTGTTTTATTTCTAAGATTTTATGAATCTTAGGCCTTCTAAATATACTCATAAATTTGCATACAATTTTGAAACAATTATTTAACATATTTTTTAACAAGAAGAAGCGCACTCGGTATTTCCTTAATATCTACCAACATGAAGACAGATCACATTACTTTAAGTCATTTAAATTACCACAGATAAATCAAGTAAATTATTATTTATTTTATTAATACAAAACCAAGTTACTAATAACTACAAGACGCTGATGTAATTTGCACCTGTTCCCTGTATGCCGATGGATGCTTGGAAATGTTTGGAAAGCATTTGAATGATCAGGCGTAAACTGAATACACTTTCTTAACCTCTACGTCCGGCGTCAACATTGTTAGAATTATTATTTGACAGGATGTTAGGATGTTAACCCCTGGTCTACCGTTGTGTAAGACAGACGTTCCAACCCCACAATTGGAAACAATCTTTAATGACGGCTGCAGATGGAGTCCGTGGAAATATTCAAACATGGTTCCGTCGCTACGAATCGAAGGAGAGAAAGTGTGACGATTTAAAAAAATTGTTTAAATAGCATAAGTTAAATTTGGTTCTTATAACAAGTAAGAGTATTATCCACCCCTTACCTGTACCTAGATTCCTGTATAAACGTGCAAATTCTTCAGAACGAACACGCAAAGTACGATGTTATTAAGCGAAAATTAATAATTCCGTTAATTAAATGAAAGACGTACTAATAAAAAAGGGAAATTCCTAACTCATAGCCTAAAGGTGGCATATAATATTACAAGTTAGTTAATAAATAATTAATACTGTTAAAGGAACGAACTACTTTCTCAGCGCGTAAATCGCGCCAGCTTACAGACTCCTCGCCGCTAAACACTGCCCATTCGCCGGAGAAACTTCGACATGTAAAGATGTCGCAAATGTGTTGTCAAGTTACACGTAGGTGTATACCGCTCAAATACTATACAATCACGTTAATAGTTATTTTGATTTAACCCAATGTAGCGTTGGGAAGTAATAATAAAAAATAGTAATGTAGTGCGAGAAGAAATATGGGTAATATGTAATATAAAAAAAAAAAAGAACTTAGCCGACACATCTCTTAACAAACAGTAAGTGGTAAGATATGGTCTTACCATATTTTTGTGCTGCTAAAATAAGAACTATTGAAATGTAAATTGTGAACAACCGACTCCAGAAGAAGAAAATTACAACAACCACCGTATGAACTTCTAGTACCAGAATCCAATCGTCATAAACTAGACTACCTTTCGGAAACAATCAACCAAATGGAGCATCAAGAGGAACATTGTATCACACCCAAGAAGACGACTGAAGAAGACCATCACGGATCTCCACAGCAAAATCATGTTCTATTCAGGTGATATTAAATCATAACATTTGTGTATAATTTGTTTCAAAAAACGTAACAAAAGAACAGTAAAGACTTTTAGATAACTTAAAGATTAACATATAAATATTTGTAATCTCTGTAATGATATTGTAATGATATAGTAATAACATTACGATGTTTAAAGGTAAAGTAATTCTGAAAATTTACACCAAACTATTCTTCAAATAGTTTGGATGAAGTTGTAATATATTAAAATATTGCAAAGTTGAGACCCGGATCCGTGGTACTTGAAATAATGCCTAGCTAAAATTTTTGAGATAAAAAGAGTAAAGAATATTAATTTAAAGAATGTTTAATGCAGAATTTACTAGAATCTTTCTATTAAAGCAAAGTAAAGTATAAGATATAAATATAACAATAAAGAGATGTTTTCGCTAATACCCAGCGAGTGAATAAATTTATGCAACCCTTGTCTAATTTCTGATATATAATTTGTTGGTAAGTAAAGTTTACTAACAACGGCAGCTAGTTTAATTAATAGCTAACAATTGAACTGGTTCCCGACTTTTGTAATGTCTTAACAAGGGAGACGTTATAAAAGCCCCCGATTGAATAGATGGGGGCAGGATGTGCTCCCGAGCCAAGCAGGTATCATCACTTGATGCTGATTTGTTTATACTGCTTTTCAGCTCAGACCGTGCTGGTTTGAAACGTTTTTCATTTAAGTGGGTCTTTCCAGGGTCGAAACATAGTCTCGACCTCAGTACTGGGGTGAACTGGCGGACACCTCGCCGATCGTTTTCTCCGACACTGAAGTGACGGCCGATGATACGTTCAAATCAAACGTCTGTCTAGTAGACCTCGGCCTAAAAGCCCGGCTAACAGTAATTCTAACAATGAATACGCTTCTTTAATTTTTCTGTTGCACTTTTCTTTACTTTGATTTTGTTATGACAGTGGCTGTTCCGGTAACGCACATTACAACGTTAAACAGAATTAACGCTATGTAGTAATCAGTTATACTTTGAAAAGGAATATGTGTATTCAAAGTAGTGAAAGAAGGGATGTGGAATTGTTACATGCAAATCATAAAATGGCCGTACATTCTGTATAGTTTCTCTAAATTACAGACACGGCAAACGAGACGGTCGCTGAGGCTCATTCATCTCGTGCAACAACAGTATACTGTACATTCAGATGATGAATTGTTTTCCGTTAATGTGTTAATTATAATGAAACACACCGTTATCTCCTACGGTCTGCCTCTACACCACTAAAGCCATGAAAATATTTTTCATGAATAAATTTCACACTTCCAAGTATAATCTAGTATATTGGTTTGCATATTCATAAGGCAACTATTGTTTCCATACACAATTGTTTAAACTTATCACATTTTAAGATGATTTCAATTAACAGAGTACTAATTTTTCCAGTTATATCTAATTGTGATTGTTATACTAAAGATGTATATGACAATGTATACATAATATAAACATAAACATAAGCATAAGCATAAGCATAAGCATAAGCATAATCATGAGCATGAGCATGAGCATAAGCATGAGCATAAGCATAAGCATAAGCATAAGCATAAGCATAACCATAAGCATAAGCATAAGCATTAACATAAACATAAATATAATGTAAACGGTTCTTCATATTGTACGAACAGTAAAATTATATTGTATTATTTAATATTATCACCTATATTTATTGCAGAAATAGTAAATATATTAAAAGCAGTTATAATATAAAACCTGCAAGACGTATTTAATAGTTACTTAAAAATAAACATGAATATAAATATAAATATACATAATGCATACACATACATACATACAAATATATAATGCGTTCACGCCCGTGTGAGTATGTTTATCTGAATAAATAGAACATGAAAGTTAATATCACTAGCAAAATAAGTGATATCATTTCTACACGAGTGATATTTTACATTATTAACATTAAAATTTACTAATATGTGCTTATAGGTATACGACTATTTCTCAGTCACAACTTTTTTTTCTTTCAACAATCAATCATTGTAAAGACTCGGAAAGTTATAATTAATATAATGGAACTAAAAAGATTATTAATGAATGTTTTAATGTAACAAGTGTCGTTAAATAAATCGTCCCAACTAAAGCACTTATTGATAATAAAATGTTCTTTCAACTAAATCTGAACGCGTATCTCTTTGTGTTGCCTAAGCTGTCTTCAAATGTGAATATTGTAACATGACAGATATAAGCATAATATTGAATGGCAATTGATCATTAGAATAATGAAGTTATAATGTTTAAATTTGGAAGAAAGCACTAAGTTTAATATAAATAGATTAATTCATAGCAACTGTGGAAAGAAATCATTATTATAAAGAAAATACAAGTTCAAATAAAAGGAGTTACTAGTGATGAGTCATCCAAAACCAGTCTCATAACCAAAGGTTTTCAAGGTATAACCCAGGAAGGTAAAAAGTAAATAACAAAGCAGTACTGAATATGACCAAACCCACAACGAGGAAGAATAAATAGAAGAGAAACCCTAAAATAAGCCAAGATCAACCAATACAGGTTGTGTATTTCTGTAATAAAGAAGAAGATGGAGAAGATCCCAAGAAACCTGATGGCAACAAGAAGAAGATGGAGAAGATACCAGTCCCAGAAGGCAGGAGAAAAGAAGACTGAAGAAAGAAGAAGAGGGCAGCATCCTGAAGAAGATGTCATGCTCTTATAAAAGACACCCAAATCCCTATATCCCCAAAATAAATATTTAAAAATAAAAGTATAACGAAATAAAAAAAAAAAACCCACATGTATACAAATTTAAGAGAGAGGAGTGTATAAAGTAAAAGTTTCCTGTGAACTAAGATGAAACAATAATATAGTACCCATGGAACAAATCTCCATTGAAAAAACGCTAACCAATTTATTATGTTGATAAGACTATACGACCATTTAGCATTAACATAATATATAAGTGCAAAGTGAACCAGTGATAGTTTTGGGTATTATAAAAAATGAACCTTGTGTTTCATTCTTGGCAATCACAAACATTGGATGCAATGAAATATGCATTTTTCAATGACTTAAAATGTGTACTGTGACAATATGTTGTTCATAAGACATGAATCTGTTTAAAATAACATTTTGTTTTACATGAAAAAAGAAAAACAGAGTTCATAATACCTTTTGAACAATTAATACTATTTATTTGTTAATGACAGGGTACAATTCCCCAAAGACAATGTATAAAAGACGGTATAAAAACTATAGAATCCTACTTATAATAATAGTTAGAAATAAGAATATAAATATAAGGTTTTTATGTATATAGTACAAGAATGTTTAAAAATGTTTTAGATATAAGGCCATTTGTTTGGGTCTGAAACAACTAACATCAGAACTATAAAAATAGTTACCACTTGTAAATAGTAGAGGGCAATTAAGATGTTAGTTAGTAAAAAACCTTTTTTGTAAGCCATATTTCCATGTTTAGAAATAAGGATTGTGTTGCAAAATGTCTGACTTGAAGACAACCATTTATTTAAAAAAAAAAATATTCTTTATTTGTTTTAACTATTGTTTGTATTGTAACCAATACTAATTGTTTTTGTGTAATTTAAAAACATGTTTAATTTATAATACTATTTGTAAAAGTCAGAGAGGGTATCACACATCATATATTGTTTGTAAAATATTTTGTAAGAAAAATTGTTAAAAAATCATAGGCAAAAAGAATGGAAACCTAACTTCATCAAAACAGAGAAATTACTCATTTAAAAGCAAATAAACAAAAGGGGTTTAGACAAAATAAACTTGAGATCATGCCATATAATTGCACATACCATTTAGAGAGATTTTAATAAATTATATTCAGAATTATAAATAAAAATGAGAATGACTAAACTCAGAAATTTGGACATGGGAGTCGTATATTTCAGAATAATGTTTCCGAATACAACTAATTCAATTAATTACCAGAAAATAAGGGAATATGAACCTTTTAATACAATATAGGATTATTAATATTAAATATAACTGATAAAATGGCTGAATTTACTGAATTTACATTATAACAGGAAGTAAATTTTGGAAATGTTTGACTTATCAGAGTATACCAAACTGAAAGTAAAATTACTATTTTTTGGACAGAAAACACTATAAAATGGCATTATTTAATCTGAAAATAACCAGAATGAACTGAAAGATTAATTTAAATCAAATCTAGTGAATAAAATTGACAAATAACCAAAGTTTAGGCATTCATATAGTGAAAATGTAAAAGTGCACACAGGATGTGAAAAATATTTGAACAATGTTAAGGATAATATTATATGGGCTAAGAGTTTAATTGAAACTAAAGGAAACAGTTAGTTAATTATTGGTTTTTGAACGGTTAACATGACATACGTTTGATAACGTGGATAACCTAACCTATACTAGTCATACAAAGCGAGTGTATAGTGCGTTATTGTGAAATCGCGAGTGACTTGTAAAATACTTCTAAAACTATCATATTATAACAGAAACAATCAAGTAACACTCCATAACACAGAACAATATAAATCTACTCCGAAAAACACCACAAAACACTAGAAAACTGTATAATACATTAATCCAAATTAGTGACGGAATCAGAGAAAGTGTTTGAACTAATAATTATACGGATACACTAAATACAACTCAGAAACAGTACACCAATCACTACACAACATTTAACAAGAGATTTGCAGAAACAAGAACAGAAATATTGCCAGAAAATACATTATTTGGAACACTGCAGGAACGAGCAACATTTTGATCAACTTGACGGCGGCCATTTGGTTTGACGATCTCAGTGCCTTCTTCTTTGTTCAGCACAGCTGTTTGGTGAAAACAATTATTATATTTACAATTTATTATTCAATGTCTGTGTTTATTAATAACTATTAATTTGATTGTAACGTTATACTTTTTAAATATTAGCCCGATTTCTCTGACTTTGGTAATAACTGGCTGTTTAAAGAACCCTATTTAATTTTTATATCATATATTTGTAACTTTTTTCGATATCCTGAGAATCGATACTAATCGATAAGAGTCAATATTGCTATTAATTAATAAAACATTAATACTTTTCAATACTTACTAGTTCTTTATTTCTTCAATAATACTAATTACCAATAATATAATTCTAATTGATAATCTACAAGGACTTTACCACCCGTAAGTAAAGATAACCTAAAAAATAAAAAGGTAAACAAGTATCGATTGGTTTACAGACAGTCTTATGAGTGGTGATAGATTATTTAAATTATACTAAAACTTTAATAAAAATTTTCAGAAGAGCATTACACTGTTTAAAACTTCACAGCCCTATATTAATTAATTGATCCTAATTAATTAATTAATAAAATTAAAATTTTTTTTTTTAATTATTTTTTTATAAACATAGTTTTTTTTTAAATTTCCTTCAAAACAATAAATTTTGTTTTGAAACTTTCGGCGAAGCTGAACATATATATTCCTTCATCAACTTTACGCTACTCGACCGGTCTTGCTACCATTGGGACTCGACCAGCTGGGAAACTTAAGGAAGTGTTTCAGGCCAGTAAGACGTCGAGAGCCACACCAAATACACACCAATTAAACACCTTACAACTTACAACTTATTTATTAATTTATTACAAATTGGCTAGCCCAAACAGAGGGGCTTGATTACATCGGAGCCCAACATATACTCCACGATAGTATATTATCATCAACAGACATCAATTATTTACAATTTTTTTAATTATTTTATTACAATATTAACTGTGGTTTGTTGCAGCGATATAAAGACACAGTCTATTAAAATAGAAGATGGAGAATGTACACCAATAGGCAATTGATAGTCCTGTTTGGACACTGGTTTCTGTCACGTATAATGTTCCATGAAAATATTTCATGTAATCTACTAAGACAGAGTAAGACTTAAATAATTGTATACAAATAGTTCAAATCATTCTCTTCGTACATATACACACCCCAGTGCGAAGCCTTTCACGATGAATATATTCTGTACAGCTTCTTCGATACAAAACCGAAAGGACCGTGTACATTTAGAGAGAAAAGGTGTATACCAACTACCATGCAGAAATTGCGACCTATTTTACATCGGTCACTCGAACAAATATCCGTCAATGCGAGCGCGAATACAAACTGTCAGTAGCAGAACAATAATACAACACATCTTTGATAAGACACACCACAGAAACAAAACACACATTTGATTTCAAATATACTGAAATTTTGGCACGAACAAACAATAACCGAATCAGACAGTACAGAGAGGGAATTGAGATATTCTGGATAGGCCAAGCAGCGGTCAACGACAGAAATGAATATATTAAAGTTAGCGACAGCTTGGAAATTCTAAACTGACAGTTCTCCTGACAGTTCTCAGAATAACACACAACAAACGGCCACTACACACTTACCCCCACGCTCAGTAACACACAACAAACGGCCACTACACACTTACCCCCACACTCCAAACACCCGACGTAACAACCCCAAGGAAAGTATGTTATAAAACGCACTCCATATCTAAATCAAGATCAATACACCTGGAAAGAATTCCTGGATTACGGAACGAAACGTCGGCAATATGAAAATCTCCGTGAGTACGCGGATGTACCCAAAAATTTGCTACAATAATTATATGGTGTGTGTGTGTGTGTGTGTGTGCGTGTGTGTGTGTGCGTTTACAGTGTGTAAGTAAATAAGCAAATATAATAGTCAGTTAAGGCGATTTTTTTACACATGTGGGCTGTAACTTTTTACTTCCATGTTCCGTAAGGAAATAGAAGTATGTTGATCGTGAATAAAATTGCGTTCGATATAAGGGCTGATTCTGCTTCTACTACCCTTAGAACATGGTGAAAAGTCATTTTCCGAAATGTGTGTGTGTGTGTGTGTGTGTGTGGGGGGGGGATAAAATGTTTTGTGTGGGTAACAATAACTGCCATAAAATTCAAATAGAATCAAATATTTTTCTGCATATTCGCTATAGTTATAGAGGACTCAAGACCTATTGATTTTGCTGAAGATCGGTTAAGGGGAAGGGCTAGTTTACTTGCAACGTTTTACGTTTTAACAAGAATAAAGTGCTTAATGTTTGATAAATAAAGTATCCTGATAAGAAGGTCATAATAATCCAATGTAGGAAGGTAGATGAAAATATATACATGAAAAGGGTAGTTGAAGGGGAGGAGATAATTTTCTATAAATGAAAATAATAGTTGAACGGAGAGGGGATAATTTTTTATATATGTGTACTACCTTATTGGCAAAAAAGAAGTAGAATCTATGGAAATATTTTATTTCAATTTGTCAAATGTAAAACTCGATTTACAAGAAACACATTTAACTTGCTAGAAATTATCGAACCCAATTGAAGTAAATGATTTTAAATATAAATCTTAGAACATAGAACCCATATATAGTTCTCCATACTGATATTTTCTTGGGATATAACATTTGTTTTCCTTTGACAGTTTAGAAGTGCCTTTTGTGGATACAACCATATTCGATCATACAACGAATGTCACAATGGATATACACTGGTCTGTGGCCCTAATATGTTTACATATACCACTGAAACTCTAGGCAAGAATGAAGTCCATTTTATTATAGTGTATCTGAATAGAGACACTTGCAATATTATAATTAACCGCTAATCTGTAATTAGACTCTTATCAGATTTACTCCATTGCAGCTAATTACGAACAACAGAGTAAACTGTAATCAAGTTTCCATGTACATTACTGTTGTTTTTTTTTAGAATTGTCTAAATGGTTTGAAAGCAAAATTCGTATCGAATTGGAAAAATATCGTGTTTATAGACGTCGGCTTGTTAAGAAATGTTTGTAAATTTTATATAAAAACTGTAAGAAAATTGATAGCCTTTCTCGACAAATATAATGTGAAACGTCTACTAAGCGGCCCTCCTGTATTTTGTTTTTAATAATAGGTTGATTTCTGTTATTATATTTTATTTACATAAAGTAGCATTCCATCTTGTAATGTTTTTGTAAAGCTATTAATAATTTTACTGTCTTTACTAGAATAACTTTTAATACCTCAGTGAACTGTTCTTTGTAGATTATCAACTGCTCACACTTGTATAGACAAACCGTATTCAAAAGTTATGTAAATGGAAATTGTTAATCTTTTATTTAAAATAGCAGTCTCCGTAACTCCAACTTCGCAATACTTATTTACTAAACTGCTAAGTGCCGTGTTCTGGACGAAGCCTTTCAGTGTTTCCACCATTTCAAGTCTTTAATCACGAACCAGGTCGTGAGTGAGGACTTGAAAATGGTGGAAACACTGAAACGCCTCGACCAGAACATGGCACTTAGCAGTTTAGTAAATACGTAAGTATGACGAAGTTGGAGATAAGTGAAAATGATTTGTATCCCATTTAAAATTTCTAGTTTTAATTAGAATATGAGAATCTTTTTTGAATAATAAGAATATTAAAAAGCGAACTAGAATAGGAACTAAATTAAAGATTTGATTTTCTTTTAACCGCGTGTGAGTGTAGTTGCAAATACGTGGCCGAATCTTGTGGACCTTTGAAAGTCCCTATGAATGAGCGAGCATAGAGTAAATGTTCAGAGAGATGAGGCTGGCAGAGCATATTTGAGATTCGCTACATAAAGTTTTATAGCAGGGGAAACAGAAATTATTGGCAGAGAAAAGGAATGGTTTGAACGAAGTTTTTAGGAAGCTGCTTTTATTGTTAGAAATTACAATTGCAATTAACCACGAAATTCCGAACATCTGTCTTCGTTCCATTCATAAAGCATATTAGCTGTTGGTTGGCTTTAGCTCAAAACTTGCGTAGATGGTTTTTACTTACCTACCTACTTTCAAATTTTCTATAAAAGGGTTGGGCCCGCTGCATCTTGTCCCAGTGTCTTGTTGACCTCTTTAGTGTGTAAGTATTTGTGCTCATTGTGCTCCTGTCTTGTGAGTGTTGTGTGTTTTTTATATTAAGTATTTATTTGTATTATTTTATCTTGTGTGCACATTGCAATAGGTGAAATTTGCATATAAAATAATAAGTTAACACTTGACGTGTGGTAGCATGTTGCAATGAGAATTTGTTTAAGTAAAGACTGCATGTTGAAATATTGTAAAATAGAAAATAAGATACATGTCTAAATTGCTAGTTTAAGTTAATTTTTGACAATAAAAAATAGTGATTGTTGTGAAGTAGTTCAAACATATGCGTAGGGATATGGCGTGTGCGCGTGTACGGGCAATAATAACTATATTATGAAATAACAATAAAAAACAGATTAAATTAAATAACTTTTCTGTAAATAAAATTTCCGACGTGAGACTTACACTAGAATGTGCATAAAATAAAGACCTATCTAGTAGTAAAATTTGTTAAAAATTTTTAAACTAAATATGTGAGTTTTTTTATAAAAAATATTTTCTGACCCTTTAAAAAACCAATAAAATTAGACTAGTTTTATTTGCACGTTTTGCTATGCTCATAGACAATATTTTACAAGAAGAACGTTATCTGGATTGTAACCTTAAGGCTGAGGAAAGATTTTGACCAATGAAATTGGCTTAAAATTAGTTGATTAATTCTTCGTGGGATGTAAATCAATCTTGCTTAGACGTCAGTAACGGACAGTATCGCTTTGAACTCAATAACGTGTAGTTGTTGCTTCTGGTTTATGACTATAGGTCTACCAAAAGATACGATCACAAGTAAAAACGTTCGCGACTAAAATTAACACCGAGTGCTATTACGGTATAGTACAAGATTGTCCACTTAGGGATTGAAAGAACACTTCAAGTTAGCCGGAGTAGTGTGTAGTTATATACACAATACAAATCACTAATAATTATTAATTAACCAGAGTTTGTAGAAGCATCCAACCCGAGAACGATCCTGAATGCCGGAGAGCAGGAGGAGATCCTGACGGAACAACGGTAGGCGTAACGGTATCCTGAAAGTCTATCCAGAAAATACGGAGGATCGACATTACAGCGTCTATCAAAAAGGAAACTGAAATTATTTTATAAACTCTCTTAAAAAAAGTCATAAACTAAAAGAGAAAAGAACTTGTATAAATTAAGATTCTTATTAATGATAATGTGATGTATTTATAATATACTGTATATACACTTATTGTTTTACTAATGGTACATATAATTTCAATTTTCTATTGTATTGTATTTATTGTTTATAGCCTAAAGGTAATATACATACGATGTGTAATACAATTTTTATTATTCACATTCTTAAAAACGATCGGTTTCGGTCATAGACCATGAATTTGTAAATAAAATTCATTTTAGTAAATAGTAGTGTTTTACGATATTGTGACAGCAAGTGTGCTGTATATAACCTGACGATGGTCTATGACCGAAATCGATCGTTTTTAAGAATGTGAATAATAAAATTTTTATTACACATCGTACGTATGGTACCTTTAGGCTATAAACAATAAATACAATACAACAGAAAATTGTAGATTCTTATGTAATTAGGATACAGGAGAGACTTATTTTAAGTTTGTAAAGAATGGGTCACTGACTTATTCCGTGCAGCAGTACAGAGAGTTAACATAGTCTGTATAAAATCCAGCATCCGAAACGGATAGGAACTATCAGAAGAAGAAAGAGTAGGTCAACAGAAACAGTTAATTAATTTATTTTTAGCAGAAACAGTTAATTAATTTTATTTGTAACAGAAAAAATTAATTAATTTAATTTGCATCAGGAACATTTAATGAATTTTGTTTGTTATCATAAATAATAGTAGCCTAAATTGTTAATGCAAATTAAAAAAAAAAGAAATTCTTTAATAAAACCGAAGCATTCAATTACATGAAAATCGACTACTTATTCTATGCGACCTTGTACATCTTAATATATTATGTGAAGTTTTATTATTTTTATTTTGTTAACTTTCTTTCACTTATTGATAGACTATTATTTATTTATTTCTTTAAATGTATTTGTATACAATTAGCCTGAAGAGGGTGACCGAAACGTTGCGTTTATACGAGGGACGTTCATGTCAATCCGGGACTTTTGTTAGACTAGAGCGTAAATGAAGATTCCTGCGCATTCTGTTGGTCGTACATATGAAGTACAAGTGACAGCTATTACCGCATGGCGCGCTGTATTGTTTACGTGTTAAATAATAACAACAGTCAGTCGTAAAGAATATGGCGTCCAATGCGCATGTGGAACAGCGTGCTGTAATGAAATTTCTCGTGAATGAAGGCGTAAAACTCGGTGAGATTTATTCGCGACTACTCGCACAGTTCGGTGATGAGACTCTTAGTCGCAGTAAAACATTTGATTGGTTCAAACGTTTTAAAGAAGGCCGTACATCAATGAGTGACGATCCCGGTCGCGGTTGTTCGGAGCCTACTGTAGTCATTCCCATGAACAATCAGCGAGTGGAACACCTGATTCTTGACAATCGACGGATAACTTGTCAGCAAATTGCAAAAGAAATAAATGCGTCTGTGAGAACTGTAAACTAAATCATTCACGAATATCTGAAATTCAGTAAGGTTAGGGTTAGGGCACATTGGGTACCAAGACAGCTTTCTGCTTTCGACCGGGAAAGAAGATTGCAAATCTGCAAGCAGTTAAAGCAACGTTTTGACAAAGAAAGGCAAGCTTTTTCTCGATCGAATTGTTACCTACGATGAAACGTAGTTTCATCATTTCACCCCGGAATCAAAACGTGCATCAAAGCATGTGGACTCACCACCTCCCAAAAAATTTCGAACAATTGCTTCTGCAGGCAAAGTTATAGCCTCAATTTTAGGGGATAAAAATGACATCATTCAGGTCGATTTTCTACCTCGTGGAGTCAATATTAACACTAAGTACTACAGCAAAGTTCTTATAGATGTGCACAATGCTCTCAAGAAAAAACGACCTGGTGCGATCACTAAAGGCGTTCTGTTTCTGCAGACAATGCACACCCGCATACCGCCCACCGCACGACATGCACCCTACAAGATCTTGGCTGGAAGTTATTGCCACACCCCCCTTACAGTCCGGACCTCGCTCCCGCCGATTTTCACCTGTTCGGGCCCTTGAAGTTGTTCCTGGGAGGCCAGCATTCCAACAGCGACGATGAGGTTAAGCAGTCAGTCCTATCTTGGTTTCGACGTAACGACAAATCTTTCAACACTGCGGGTATCCAGGCACTAATGAAACGCTGGGATAAATGTATAAATGTAGCAGAAAATTACATCGAGAAATAAAAGTATTTTTTATTATCATAAATGTGTTCTATATTTATTAAAAATGAATAGTCCCGGATTGACGTGAACGTCGCTCGTATGTTTCTGTGATGGTTGAATGTTACATGCAAATTCTTATTCAATATTGTATGACCTCTAATACTTCCTTCCAGACAAAGAATGAAATCTGTTATTGTTTTCAATGACATAGAAGTTAAACATCATTACTGAACTACTTAGTAGTTTAACAGGATACAACCGCGGAATTGGGTTAATAGGTTTCTGTGACATTAACGTACTTTGTCACTGTACAATGTGAGGTGTGGTCCGATTCGCAGCGACACAGTTCTGGTCTGTTTGCACTGAGTCAGTCTGTCAGTGTCTGTCTGAGCTGGAAACGATTGATGTTACTGAACATTGATAAACAAAGATTTTTGTCATTTATCACACGAACACACACACTGTAATATACGTAAAGGTGGTATAATGCAATTTGACAGCAGTTACTGATATAGCAAGAAGCAACTATACAATGAAGTTAATCATGTACAAATGATAATATAGTATTTGATCGAAATGTGTAATGAATTCAATAGTGGACCACGTGTTATGTTGAAGATCTTGTCTTGCGCAACAATGCGATTGGGAGGTTGCATTTCCATACTTGCTGCAATTATGTTACATATGCATTGGTAACAAATTATTATAGCGAATTATTTGCTTTTAAAAATTTACTTCTAGACATTTTGATTTCTCATAATGTTCCACTCAATTACGATTTAAATATTATGCTCAAATGGAAGGATTCATATTTTGAAACCTGCAACAGGGGCAGTGCTATGAAGCTGTATGAGGAAACATAACTATTCCCTAGGTATTCGTGTTACAGCACCGAGAATTCCAGGCTGTCACTCTCTGTTAGTGATGTGGCACTGTTTGCAAAGTTATCAGGTACACTGCACTGGTCGTTAAAAGCGTTGGTCTAGAACAGAATAGTACAGTATATCATTTACATCTTTCCGAGAAGCATGAAAAATATTGGTGTGGAGAACTATACATGACTTCCATGTTCTAAGATTTACATTTAAAATCATTTACTTGAATTCGGTTTGATAATTTCTAACACGTTAGGTGTGTTCCTTGTAAGTCGAGTTTTTATGTTTGACAAATTGAAATAAAATATATCCATTGAAACTACTTTTTTCGTGCCGATAACGTAGTACACATAAAAAAATTATCACCTCGCCTTTTAACTATAACTATCATTTTTGTTATATAAAATTACCCACTCCCCTCCAAATACCATTTTTATTTATAGATATTTTATCTACCTTTCTGTATCGGATTATCATGGCCTTTTAGGGATACTTTATTTATCAAAATTAAGTACTTTACTCTTGTTAAAACACAAAACGTTCCAGTTAAACTACTCCTTCCCCGTAACCGATCTTCACCAAAATCAGTAGGCCTTGAGGACACATGAAAACTCGGGCACATACGTAAAAAGTTATTTGATTTTGTTTGATTTTGAGACAGTTAGCCTTCGCCAAAAAAAAAAAAAAAAATTCTAGACACACACACACACACACACACACACACACATTTTTCGGAAATTGACTTTTCTTCATGTTTTGAGGCTAGTACAATCAGAATCAGCCCTTATCTCGAACATGATTTTTTCGCCATTACCATACTTCCATTTCTTTACTGAACATGGAAGTAACAAGCAGTACTTAAAAATCAACAGAAACATTTAAATAATATGCAACACAAATATTTACACATATATAATTATTATGATCAGAATTGTCAGGATTTAAGCGTGGTGCTCATTTGTTTCTCATTATGTCATTATGACTTGATATATGCGTTTAAGTTGTTTGACGTTATTGTGATCTATACGCCTAGTTTCGTGAATCTAACTAATGTTACTAGTAAAATTTCGTGCCCAAACCAAAAGCTATCTTGAGAAACTATCGTCTACATTATTATGTACATACCGTGCGACTGTCGAAGATGAACAGCAGATCATCATCAGGTTACCGGACTCCACTTACAGACATCGTTCTTCAGTCTATGCTCAAGGGAAATACAGATTTTAATAATATCATTCAAAATGTTTAACAGATTTTAGTCTAATGACTAAAACTGTATAAACCGAACTAATATAAAAAAATTAATAAAATTCGTTTAAATTTAAATTTGTTTAAAGCAATGTAATCAGCAATCATCAATATTAGAGTTTTGAAGCCTGTGTGGAATTTAGCTGTGGGGCTGTACAAAAAAAAAAAAAAACAAAGTTAGAAAAGATACAAACTTTTCTGAACAAAGTACTCAGAAGCATATTCCCCTTGGTATACAAGAAACGACAATCTACGTAGAGACCTCAATGTAGAATATGTCAGCGAAATAATAAAAAAATATGCAGACAGGCATGATCAGAGGATTCAGATCCACTATAACCCAATAATGCAACACGTGGTCGAAGAAGCTTCACATGTTCTGAGGCGACTCAAGAGACAGACGCCGCTTGATCTGGTATCGCAATAGAAAGAAATTAATATGTTTAGATCCATAAACTCTAAGTGAGAGAAAGACAGAATAATCTTGGGCTTAGCCACTGGGCTTCACCCCATCACTCGTGAAGGAAACATGAAGGAGAAACTGCTGGATGAGCTTGCGCATGAAGGGAGGTGTTTTTAGCGGCTTAGAGTCCCACACTACTAGGAGCTACGGGATTTCTGGTAGCGATAGAAATTTTCATCTACCTTCGTAAAAAAACATCAATATGTGCAACATGCAACATCGGAAAAAATGCAAAACGTTTTGATTTAAATTGACTCAAAATATTTGAAGTGCCTTCAATTTTTCTCTTCCAAACAATGGAATACTGATGTTCATTTACCCGTTTTTGCTAATACCTAGATGAATCAGAATACCACATAAAGCGTTCGTATTATGTAAAAGGGACCTTCATAAGTAAAAGAACAGTAGTTGTCCGTGTAGCTTAATGCAATTGTAATGTTTACTGCATACATTACATAGAGCAAAAACTTGTATTCTTGTACAACGTTATCAAGTATTACCATATATAATATGTCTGCTTTGTATTGAAGTCGAAAACGTAAGAATAGAGAAACACAATCTGTCAATATTAACGTGAGTTTATATTACTCCAAAACATTATAATAGATTACCGTAATATATATATGTGCTTTACATTTTAACGCAAAGTATGCGTTAATATGTGTAGCTTCACCTATGTCTAACAACGTGCATGTTGAGGTTGAAAATGTAACAAGAAAACCACAATCGCCGAGGTTATTCTGAATTTATAACAAGAATCTTCTAAGTCTTCTAATGGAGACTCTTATTCTCCAGCTGTATTTTCTTTAACGCTGCAACGCTGGTTGCGGAGGAAGGATGATTATCTGCGTAGTTCAGTTTCTTTATAAGAATAAAGTGCGTACCTAATTTGCTTAGACAAAGTGATTCAACAAAACAGTATATTAAACGACCACCCCATAGTAACAGAAATATCTATAAATAGTGCAAATAGTTTGAGGATGGGAGATATTTGTTTAGAAGTTGTCAAACCGAATTTAAGTATATGATTTTAAATATAAATCTTAGAAGATGGAAGTCACGTACATGGTTCTCCACACCGATATTTTATGTTGATGACGCGTTTCAAATCACACACTTCATCATCAGATCTTAAAATATCCATCGTAGGAGGTCGTCACCGGTTAAAATTCCTGTCAACACAAACAGGAGAGCGCGCCCTAACAGCCCTGCAAATAATGTTTGCAAATATGTAGGCCAAATTAATTTTTAAAAATTTAGGATTCACTTATAATACAACAAATAAACATGTATTATAAGTTTATTCTATACAAAGATAGACGTCACACACACACACTCGATGTAAATATGTTTATGAATGAAGAAAATCATCAAGACGGACGCAGTTACACACACTGCAAACAGTAGATAATGATATTGCATATACGGTACCAATATAAGGCCTACAAGACAGCGGAATAGAATATTGGTGCCCCGTTATCAGCTCAGCCACTGCGTATCGTGTGCTATAAAAACGGTAAAATAGTTTAAAGTATTCAGGGTTTATCGCCTTTTATAGCCATTGGAATAAAACTAGAAATTTAAAATATCCTCACTTAGGAGTGTGAACATTCATGCGAAATAAAATTGGCTTCTGGTTAGATCCTCATAAAAAAGAATCGACAAGTTAAAGAAAATTGTATGCTGAGAGCAGTAACTGTAGAATTCAGTTTTTCCACAAGGAAAAGCGAAAATTGTTTCAGAATTGTATACTTGAAAGATGTAGCTTTACAACGAGTACAGGGGAATGTAGAAAATAGTTTAGTCTAATGCACGTATGTATTCTGTTACGTATATTCAAATTATTATTTGCGTCGTGTTCCGTTTCTCGTCGTAAATACAACGGTCTCTTATAAATGAAATGCGTGTTTGTTTAGTTTGTCCTACGTAAATATCACCACGCAGATTCGGTTAATTAATGAGTAGCGAATAACAGTATCCCTTGAAGATGGCTCTATAGGACGATTAAAACCATGTGAAATGCGAATTACCTTTTTTTAATTCCAAACAGAAGTAACACAATGTTCTCATGTAGGCTTCAGCGTCCGGTGTCCATTATGTTTCTAAAATTTTCTTCCGGTATGGACCGCGTAAAAAATATCTCTTATATTTTGTTTGACGCGGTCCTTACCGGAAGAAGATTTTAGAAACAGAATTAACACTGTTGCACAGCACTATAGAAGAATTATTCCGATTAGCACTTTCAAGCTTCACCGCTCATTATCGGGTCGGAAATAACAATAATGGAACTAGACAACTTCTATACCCACACTTGCCCTACAGCGCGTACACATTTTTGTAAACACGCTTTGTGTTAAATGCTTTCTGGCTATTAGTAACTGGCAAGTTGAGTCACCCGCGTCGGTACTTTTACATTTCTTTCTATGTAAAGTTAGAAAGGACATTTATTACATTTAGAAAGAGATGTAGAATTCTGACACGGGTGTCTGAATTCGCTAGTTACTAATTACCCAGAGAGGATGTTTAACTTAAAGCTTGTTTACAAAAATATGTACGCGCTGTAGGACAGGTGGGGATATAAAGAAGTTGTATAGTTCCATCATTTTTATTTCTGATCTGATGATAAGCTGTGAAGCTTGTAAGCGCTAATCTGAATAACTTTTCTATACTGGTGTGCAACAGTGTTAATTCTGTTTGTGATTATAACCACTAACATAACTTTATTATTTGAATTTTTTAAATTAGTTAACATACATTTTAAAATAAGTGACAGTTTTTCTCGGGAATATAAATATTTGTAATTTTCTTGTCATTTTCTATAAAAACACATACGTAATTTGGAGTATTATTTAAATAAATATAAGTAACAATATCAATTACACTAAGGTCGTATAAGCTACCTTTATGTCTTAAAAAACTGACGATTGTCTAATGCAACCTACCTTGAGAGAGTTATGTCACCATCTAACTAAACGTCTCTAATATCAGATTATTAACGGAGAGCATAGATGATCACGTGAAACAAACTTAAGTAGTCAATATCACTGCAATCATTTCACGAACTATTGGTTAAGCGACAGGATGCCCAAGTGTTACAAACGGGGGAAACGTGGCAGTCTTCAGGCAGATTGTAAGAAGTATAAAATTATGAAGGAGGGGTGAAAACAGCAATTGGAGGTGTAACGTTTTGGAACAGCTGGAACAGCACACAGTCTTCACGCTTCGTAAGATGACGAGTAATCTAATTGTTAAAGGATTCATTAAAAGTAGACCAGCTGCATTTAAGAGTCCATGTTGTGCCCTGATGTAGACGAACATGTGTTAGCCTGGTCTGTGTTCCTTAACCTTACGAGCTGCAACTAGAATCTTTGTCATAGTGTTCGGAAAAGTTTGCGCCTGGACCTCCATGATTTTATCCGCCAAATACTCGTCGCAAAGATTGTAGATGGAGTGATTCTTGGTATATACGAGGGCCAGTTAAAAAGTTCGCAGAGCGTCATCCAGGTTAGCGGTAGAAATGAAATTTTTCGTGTGTTGTAAGATTCGTATTTCGTGTAAATAGCTGTTAATTCCTAAATCTGTCCTGTCAATGCCTTCATTGCTTACTGGCTGTTCGACATTTACGTTGTACGAAACATCTTGATGTGTCCTAAGTGTTTGTTGAAAAAGGTCTAGCGCCAATTGAAATTAACAATGGAATGGTACATGTGTCATAAGATATTACGCCTTCGAAAAACAATAATTTGTAAGTGGCCACTCGAGTTTAAACGTGGTTGTGCAGGCATTGAAGATCCAAAAGTGCAACTCTAGATATCAATAAATAAACTACTTATTAATTAATAGATATTACAGTAATATTACGTTAAAAATTATAGCTATTACATTGTATATAAGTCACAACTATACACAGATGAGTATAAAATGAGTTTTTTTGACCAAGATTTTTTTTTTCCACAGTTTATCGTTTTTGTATGAGTATTCGCATGTATACGCATTTTCAGCATAATTACACTACGCTTGACTTCGATAATTAATGAGCTGCACACGTATTTTTATATTTGAAGATTAATTGCAATATCGTGTAATTATTCATTTTAGCTATGAATAATGGATTCGATGTTTTAGACAGGAGGGAGGGATGTTGCACAGTGTGTAGGGAGAGTTGAGCGTTATTTATTTGGCTGTTGTCAGCATCATTACGCAAACATCAGAAATATTATCACTTGTCTGCTTATTGCTGTGTAAAACAGAAAACCAAGAAAAGAATAATTTCCGTAAGAGTGTTCATTTCACAATATAAAATAAATCATTTATATCTGTATACTTTATGAATGTTTTGAAACCGGACAGATGAAATTCAATATCTATATGCAAACTTTGTCTCAATTTTTGAATAAAATAGTCAATTTTAGGCTGTAATATGCTGAAATTGTTTATCAGTATACAAATTTTGACCTGATTTTTTCAATAATTTGAATTTTAAATAAATAAAAAGAGAAATTAAAAACTATAAAAGTAACACACTACACAACAAATTCAAAAATGTTGTATCGCCAATCCATGCGATAGAAGCTGTTTTTTTTTTACTGATAATCTTAACCAGTAATTGAAAACATAGTAAACATAAACAATACCTGTTGTAATCGCACTTGCACACGTTCGATGTAGATATGAAATATATATATATATATATATGTATATATATATATATATATATATATATATATATATGTATATATATTGCAACGTTACAACAATTTTACAAATATATTATCTTATTCTCAACGCAACTATAATATGTACTACACCGCCCAGGTCGCAGGATTTTTTTTCTCGTTGCGTCAAGTATAAGTGGTTGCACAATAATTAAATAATTTTTAAAGAGGAGTGAGATGTTGTTGACATGAAATAATCAATTAAACCCGTTTCAAAATAATAATTCTAAGATTTATTACTTGATAGAAAAATATTTAACTATTAAAATTTCAAACATTATACCAATAAATATTCACTTTTATAAGCGTTACAAATCTGTAACCTGCTATGCTATTCATAACATACAACAACAATAAACACCCAAATAATCTTATTTAAACTAACCAAACATGTTAAACAAGTTATTTAAATTCTTTTTATTTGTGTGTCTGAAATTAACTCAAATTTTAATTAATTATAGCAAATCATTTACGAACAAAATAATATTAAGGTTCAAGAATGAATTTATTGTTACTATAAACAAATAAAAATGATATTACATTTACTTCCAATCTATTATTGATTTATACTGACACACCCAAAAAATACAACAAAAGATTTTCTTTTCTACAAGTTGTTGTTATATTACACTCTCTTATCTAACTATTATTTTACTTTAAGACTCTAATTATTATTTGTTCATATTTTAGTTCATTTCGAGAGCTCTCTTCACAATAAAAAATATAATTGTTTTTGTATCACCTGCGTATATCTGCCGTTACCGTTTCGCGCGCGCGCGCGCGCGTGCGTGCGTGCGTGCGTGTGTGTGTGTGTGTGTACAGAATCCTGAGAGTATGCTGATGATGATGATGATGATGACTATGCTGATGCGGTCGTTGTCTCTAAATATTGTTGTTGTTGATGCTCCAGAATTCCTCCTTACGTCTTGGTGTGAGTGTGGTAGTGTGTATGTGTCCATGTCGATCTGTAAACGGGCAGCGTAACGTCGTCTGTAGATTTCTTGAGTCTCAGTGTGTCTTCGCCCAAAATTCCCAGTGGTATTTATACTGGTGGCGATTTGACAGGTACAGGCCTGCTTTCGACAAGCTAGAGATTGGCAGTTCGCGCCAAGGCGTCCTTTTTATTACACTCACTTTTTGGTTAATTATCGCGAACTCATGACCATCCTTGTCACATGAGCGATATCATTGTTTGCGTAATTTTTTTCTGGTCACTCACATATACCACACATATTAATATCACACACTTCAATTACACTAGTAATTAATATTAATTAGTTAGCATCTTTAATACTGCACCTTTGGAAATAAATTGTATATTACCATACTCGTTAAAAATCCCTTAATGTAGTGGTGTCTTTGTAATTGGCGTAAGTCTTTGCTTACAGGTTTAACACAAGTAATTAGTTTATTATAATCCTGTTAAGACCTGACAAACAATTCATATCGTCACCCCATATTCTTGTTGCAGCTGGCTTCACACACACAAACACACACACGCCGTATTCTTAACTATCAAAGCAGGTGTCCCTTCTTGACAGGCTCCAGCCAGCATTTTCTTGGACAAAATTGTATAAAACTGTTCCTTATTCTATTTACGCTAATTACAATATAAAACATACCGCCCTGGGCAAATATGCAAATATATGTATATATGCACACGAAGTATATTTATGTTTTGTATTGAATGTAGTATGTTTTGTTTTGATTTAGGCTTACACGTATATTTGTGCAAACAGAATTTGAATTTCCATTAAAAGGGCTGAACTCTGTGCAGTGTTTTGTTATGGTAGTAAGAGGAATTTGTAAAGCATGATGGCAAAATTAAACAAAACGAAAAGTTCCCAGAGGATTTAAAGTACTCAAATCACGTTTTCAATGAAGTTTTGCAGTGCACAATAGCTGAAACACAGAATGCAGTTTTCGAATTTTTTGAAGTGGTCACTGTACGATTAAAACTGTTATATTTATACAGTCGTGACTAGTAAAGAGATAAAAAATTTATTTGTACTTTTTTTTGGTTCTTGGAATATTTTTTTATTGAGGTTTAAAATTGCTATAAAATGTCTTTGTATTGCAACTTTACATTGGAATTATTGAAATGACTGCGAGTTCCCTTTCAAAAATGTACTTTACGCACTTATTTATGTTTTGCAACTTGACTTGTACAGGTATGTTTGTTAGGGTTTAAGTTTAATATTTAAAAAACTAAAGTTTATGCAGACGTTAAAGAAAATTATGCAAAAAGAAACTGCATTAATTAGATTAAAGCTTGTATATTATACAATTAGGAGTACCAAGAACGTTTATTATTCGATGTCTGTTAATGTTGTTTTACTGCTTTGGAAAAAATAAATTCTTATTTCATTTCCAAGTATGCTATATAATACTTACTGTTTACAGTCATTTGACCTTCCCTATACTAGCTGCTACACCCTCTCCACCATACACACACCACACACATGTCTATTTACACACCTTTGCCATGTGTTAACCATCCTACACATTCTTTGTATTTTGTATTTAGTTATTGTTAGCAGTTCTTTGAGAATAACATATAAGGCTAAAATAATTGTCAGAGGTTAAGAATAAATTGTGACACTACCAAGTGTTTGTACGTTCAGTAGCATAATACAAGACAATGGGTTAGAAATCTCTGGTACAAAATGTAAAACAATGGCATTTCAGGCCAGGTATCCTATAAAAACTAAGATAGTCGTGAATAATCAGATTTTGGATAAGGATAGTCATTTTAATTACCTGGGTTGTAATATCTCATATGGAACTGATATTGATTGGGATAGTAAGCTAACAACATTTAGACGCACCTGTTACCTGGTAACTATGGAATGATTTATAGGTACCTGAAAAATAAAACACGGAAGGATACTCGAATGAAATTTTATTAAACTGTGGCTGTACCCACGTTCCTGTATGCTAGTGAGACATGGACTCTTGGTAAAAAGGACGTGCAGAGGATTCAGGCAGCCAAAATAAAATTTCTAAGAGGGACGCAAGGTCGTTCTCTCTTGTATCGGAGAAGAAGCGAGGATATCAGGCGCAATTTAAACATTGTATCATTACACCAGGAGATTGAAGACCACAGAAGGAGATGGTGTGAACACTTGAATTGCATGCTTGATATCCGTTACCTGTGGCTGCCTTGTGTTATCACCCTACTGGGAAGATAGGTGTCGATAGACCGAGGAGGAGATAGCTCTTGGAACAGGTCTGAGGCCTAGTCCTTGGAGTGGTGGTGATGATGACGATTACCAAGTGTTTGTGTTTTTTAAATATTTGTAGTAATATGTTTAACAAAGTGCTTAATGTGTTTTCAATCAGTTATTTTCAGTATGAAACACTTAAAGCGGCTGTATTTGCTATGATGCTGTTTTCTAAGTTTTTTCATCCCCCATGCGGACATCTTCCTCACGTCGTATTTTTCAATGTGGTTTTATTCATACGAGACGAAATAAAGGCCAAAGGAGGCCTTATTAAAAATGTTAATTAAAGTTTTATTTATTTTTTGCTGTAATTAAATTTTAAACTACGTTGACCGCTAGACTCGGTAACCAATGCTATTCATTGAAATCATTTATGTGTAACGTGTGGACCGTTTTGAAAATGGCAGCGAGTTAATTGAAACGATAATTTCAATTTACTGGTCATTGAATTCGTATATGTAACTTTTTTTGTTTTTCCCTGTAATACAAAACATTTTACCGCGCATTTTTTTTTTTGGGGGGGAACGGTAAGAAATAATATTGTTTGTTTTTTACCCTAAAAGTAAAAGAAACCTAAAAAATATTGTTCTCCTTCTGCGTCAGACGACTACAACGGCTGTTTTCACTAACGCAGGTTGGTGTTACTTCAAACCGGTTTCACTGAAGATTCCCTCTAGAGCCGAGGTCGAAACGTCTGATAATAACATGCGTCAGCGTGGTAGTTATAGAGACCACGGCCTTACAGCGCGGATCTTAATTTGAATAATCCTGTCTCTATTTATTCATAAATTTTATCAGTCGCTTAGTTAACATATTATAAAGAAACCCGTCATTTCACTAACACCTCTGAATAAGGTAAATCGATTCCTCCTTACTGTTTATTAATAGGCGTTGTCAAGTGTTTGTAAAGTAATTTTAAGTATGGTGTAAATAATTCCTTTTTCAAAAAAAAAAATTCTCACGATATTAGAGATTTTCGTGGGTAAAGTATAAAACAAAAGAAGACTTCAGTAATTTTTATCGACCTGTATATGCTACTCTAATGTTTATAATTCAAGTATTCAAACAGCAACAAATTCTTTCGTGTACTGCAGAAAATGTATACGTGTTTGTGAAGTCTGTCGGTGGGAATGTGGAAGTGTTGTTCGCACATAAAATGCCTATAAACTCTGTATGTTTATCTAAATTATAGATATGCTAAACGAGACGGGCGCCGAGACTCATTTATCTCATGCAACAACAACAGTACCACACAGTATATTCAGATGATGAATTGTTTTCCGTTAATGTGTTAATTATTACGAAACACACCGTTGTTATATCCTGCGGACTACTTCAGCGCCAGCAAAGCTATGAATATATTTTTCGTGAATAAATTTCACACTTTCAAGTATCATCTAGCTTACCGATTTGCATATTCATAAGTTGTTCTACACCCAACAACTCAATTGTTTAAACTTATGACATTTAAAGCGGATCTCACGTCACAAATTACTAACGTTTTTCGCATCAAGTTGTGAGTTACTAATGCGCTGAAGATCTATACGTAAGCATATAAAAATACATACCCATATTTTTATATGTTAATGTGATCTCATTCGTTTCAAAATCTAGTAAATTAAATTTAATATCAACATGAAAATGGTGGTGTTGTTACCTTACGAGTGGTTTCACAGATAAAGTAATGCGAAGATTATTTATAATTAAATGATTGTTAGTCAAAATGTAAATGTTTTAATGCTATTTCGATATCAGTAACTAAGACGTTTCGATAAAATTAATGTTAACAAGATTTGACCAAATAAACTATACATGCACACTTTAATATAAATAGTTAAATCTGTTGTATCATCTAAAGAATTTCGGCATCATTAATAATGATGTCTTCTTCGACTTATAAGAGAATGCATATTTTTTGTGTTAAAAAATTTGTTTTTTTTTTTAATTTTTATCGTCGTCATCATCATCATCATCATCATCATGCTCATCACCATCTGATCTTTAACAAGGATCAATTTGAATTACTTGTTCCGGTCCCACGAAGATTAATTAGGGCTGGTCACTGCAACGCTTCTTCAGACGTCCCACACTTCCCAGTCCTTTCGGCTTTATATTCCAACAGTTGCTTAGGGATGCGGCAGTCATCTATTCGATTAGCATGCTCTAGCATTTACTTTGGTACTGTATCAGTGCTCGTATGTCTTCTGCTCCTGCCTACTTTATCCTTTTTGTCGTTGGTCCGACACAAGCAAAAGTGTTTTCTGCTGTTACTGTGTTTCCAGAAAGAGTACTCTTTCCTGCTCTTTCTTTTCCAACATTAGGTCTTTATGTCGTTCCTTTGCTTCTTTTGCCTCCCGTTTGTGTTATTTTTTTGGTCGTCTTTTTGCTTCCTCCTCCTCGTCTCCACGTTTGGCCTTCTGTCGGTTTATCGTCTGCAGCAGCAGCGCTAGGACGAATTTTACTATAGTACAGGACTTATCATAATAAGCTTCGAGGTTACGAAATAGTAAGAGCTCTTCCCCGACCCCCGCCCAAAAACGTTGTCGCACGTTACACTTTGTATGCGTTGGAAAAAGCTGGTGGGGAGGTCTGTTGCAAGCACTTCACATTCCATTGACAAGTCATTCCACTTGCTACAGGTTAAACATCTCCGTCTTCTCAACATTACCCACGTACATATTACATCATTCAGTAGTTCTAGCATTACGCGTTTAAACTTTTTATTAATTACTTTTGTTATATTCTATTATTGTTGTTATTTAATAATTATATAAGGCTTATTCACTATGAAGGATAATAATAATTTACAAATTGTTGAGGCTCCTCAAACTCCTATAGTGTCATCAAACAGAGGAAGAAGATCTGGTAAAAGGACTTAGGGAAGCAAGGAAAACACATCATTAAAGATTATATCGCACTTCCAACAACACTCTTACGACTGTCAGAATAATCGTCCTGTTGTTTATTGGAAACAGGATACCTGACACCAATAAAGTCAGTAACTACAAACTTAAATAGAACCAAATGGCAGTTCTAAATCAACAAAGCACTCTTATACAACAATTCAAGTTATATTTGTCCCACCGTAACTGTCACCTTACTAAAGTCTTGATCTAATTAACACAATAATCACTTCTCGATAAACTGCGACCTGCACTTGTAAAATCACCATGTGTATCTGAACTAGGCCGCTTCAAAATTCAGTATTTTCTCTTACAATGTAGTGAGAAAGCGGGCCTGGATTCTGGTAGAGTAGACGAGTAAACGTCTGGACAATCTCTAAGTATCCAGAACGCTGCGTAACTCTGGCGCCAAGAATGATCTCCACACGGCTGAAACAGACGCACTGATCGGTTCGGTACTATTCATTTCATCATCTTTACAATATGAAGAAGACAATCATGGAGGACGCAACTCCACACACTGTAAGCAGTAGGCAATGATTTCGGAGAGACAGTAGTAATAGTATGAAAGTAGCTCACAGATTGTCGATACAAATTATAAGAATCTGTAGTTGGATTCTCCTCTCGGGCAGTGCGTATATATATATACTGTAAAATCTGAAAATAGTCAATGTATTCAGCGTATACTATTTATATTGCTTTTTCAATAAATCTAGGTGTTCGACATACCTCGCCTAGGAGTGTGAACAATGGTGCTAAATAAAAATGGTTTGTATTTAGATCCTCATAAAAAAGACTGTAGGCCTACTGGACAAACTTTGTATCTATATAAACTTTGAACCTATGCGAACTTTGTATTATAAAATACTGCATTGCGGCGCGTGTAGGTGACGTCACGTTTTTCATTGCTATCTGCAGCCGGTCTTGAGACAGGGTGACTGCAGTCAAATTAAATCAGTTCTTCTCCAGACTCCGAGCAGGCCACTCGTTTCAATCGCCAGCCGCGGCTACTTAAAGTTTTTCAATATTTAATACTAATAGCATGCTTACCATGCTAAAATTTACTTAGACAAGTTCGGCTCATACATTGTCATGTACGCTAATATTTTATTTCTATCTTAATTCTCCGGCACTTATGCCGCGTTAAAAACTACACGCGCCAGCAATCAATTATGTCTCTTTAACTCTCAATAAACAATTATTTCTAGAAACATTATACAGTCCACTCAATTATTTCATCTCTGACCAGCTGACTCCAAATAGCGTTCCTAAGAACAACTCAAGATTCCTCGAGAGCTTCTAAGACGCAACACCTACATTAAAGGGAAATATATCCTTACGAAATACGGAACATTCTGGTACAGCCGACAGTGTCATTCTACAAGCTTCTCAATTAGTCCTGCCGGTGTGTGTTTTTGCTAAGGCCGCGTTGAAGTATCCTCTAGAAATTTCGAGTGCTCGTTAAGGACGCATGTTATGGAAACCTGCAGACTATAAACAGCCAACACCTACAGCTTGGATCTCAGTTTATTTTGGGCGATTATTCAGTGCGTTTTAAGTGGCTATTAGTGAAAAGTGACAATTGTGCGGGACTCTATTAGTTGACATTATTATTGCGTGTGGAAAAAATTAATTTGAATTATTGTACGAGTTTAATCTTGTCGAATAACTTATTGGTTACAAACTGTTATTTTTTATTAATTAAAGCTGGTGATTAGTTGTTGTCTTCATTGTTGTCTTCTATTTTGTTTTCCACTGTACCATACGACGATCATTGAGACCGTCGTAACAATATATTTAAAAGCAGTAATCATAAAATTTAAATTTTCTCACCAAAAAGCAAATTTATTGGAGAATTGTGCGTTTAGTACACATCGTTACAGTTAATACGCGAAGTTGGAAGCTAACGGGATAGCATAATGTAAATGGAGATTTCTAAATTAGAATTGCTTCAGGCATATGCAAATTATTATTTATGGTGTTTAATATTTTTCGTCCTTTTAAATACGATGGCCTCTCTCGTAAATTAAATGCGTGTTTGTTTAGTAGGTCCAAAATAAATATCACAACGCCAGCTTCTGTTAACGAATGAGTAGGTACACAATATTCCCCCTGTACTTCAAAGTGACTCTATATAGCGTATATCAACAAATATAGCATAGTCATTTGAGATAAAATTTATTTTTAACGTTAATATGTGTTTAAAAATAATTAATAGGATTACTTTTTTATTGTAGGTCTGAGTGTTAAGAACTTTCTTGCTTTTGTCAATAAAATTACATAATGTGAAATATCATCATCATTTTCACAACACGGCAAAGGCAAAGTGCTGCCTGTTCCGCCTTCAAAATCCTCCAGACGTTTCTTCCTCGCTCTGCCCACACACCTGTGTCCTATAGGTTTGTATTTCCAGACTTGTTTGGCCAGTCTGGAATCTGACATTCTTTCTAAGTATTCTTTTTACCGTTGTTTGTAATCTTTTAATTTCTCATTCGAGTAAAAAACTTTCAACTCTTATGCCCTCATTTCTTATACAGTCCAAACTTAGAACACCTTTTAGCTCTTCTTAAGAATGCCATTTCCAAGGCTTGTATTTTACCGTCTTGTTTTTTGATACGCATAATGTGAGTGACGAACTTTTCAATTAAATTTATGTTGGGTCTGTTTAAACAATGGTATAACAATTATATATGCTACATTTCCTACTTCTAAAAGTAATATTTACACCATTCTGTGTGTGTGTGTGTGTGTGTGTGCGTGCGCGAGAGAGAAAGGGAGAGAGGGGGGGAGAGAGAGAGGGAGAGAGAGAGACAGAGAGAAAGCGAGAGAGAGACATGTCAAAGTAGGGATATACTAATTTCTTAGTTTCTTTGGTTCCGTTTCCTCTCTGATGCGTTTGGTTTTCAGTTGTTAAAGATTGTTTAAATACCAAGATATTAATCTGTAATATTCGACATTCGTCCAATAAAAATTACCAATTGCCATTTGGAGATACCATATAACACATATTAGTTCCATTACATATTATTATTATTATTAATATTAGATTAGGAAATACTCTATTTTCAATATTATATCGATAGTCGAAATCGGGTATGTAAAATTTCTATTCTAGCAGTAATATGAACACTTACCATGACAACCAATCTCATATTTTTTGCAGTAATAATACGAAAGTAACATACGAGCAACATTATTATACACAATTAATGTAGGTTAGAAAGACTATAAGTCATTCCCTTCTCCTAGAGTCGTCAGTCTTTCTACAGGTTTGTACCTTCCGCGCATTTGTTTAAGCCATTAGGTAAGTGTAATACTTTCTATTATATAGAAAACAATCTTTATGAAATTTCATCTATAACAATTGTAGCGCAACAAAAATGATAGCATTTATGCTACATAAAAGAAGATTCACAGATTGATAAATAAATTGATACTTAATCCCATAATAGAACAGAGACCCAATTATGACAATTATAGTCATAGACAAAATAAATAAGAATGCAAGGTAGTGTTGAATAGAATAAACGAACCTGTAAAATAAATAATAGCTAATGATATATGTTTAATAAAAATCAAAACAGAAAAATGAAACAATGACTTAATTTATGGGAATAACAGATAAGAATTTTGTGTTAAAAAAGTATTATATTATGACAAAAATGTTATGATAAAGTTTATGTGATGTTATATCAAATATGTGTTGAGTTCATGAAAAATAATCAAACAAATAGTGTTAGTTGTCTTGATTATTCATCTCTTCTTTCACAGCACTAACACTTAACTAAAAATGAACTTTTTTCATGTGAAAAACTTACTATTTTATCGGACGCGTTTCGGCTTAGTATCCGCCTTCTTCAGCTTTGGTAACAGACTGCCAGCATTTTGTAACGGTTGTGTGGAAGGTGAAGTGCACAACACCACACACCACCCCCACTTCACCTTCCACACAACCGTTACAAAATGCTGGCAGTCTGTTACCAAAGCTGAAGAAGGCGGATACTAAGCCGAAACGCGTCCGATAAAATAGTAAGTTTTTCACATGAAAAAAGTTCATTTTTAGTTAAGTGCAAATAGTGTTATTCAATGACTGTCATAGAATGAAGTGTGAGGCAGTTAACCAATGTTCATAAGTTCGAATTTTGTTATATGTGATCGAGAGATCAAGATAAATTTGTTATTAGATGTAGAAAAATAATTGTTTATACAAATGTTAATAATTAAGTTTTGATTGTATGTACGAATTTATATAAAAGGGACTATAGATGCCTAACAGACATAACCACAGGTAGATCAATTTACAATAAAAGGCCTAACAGCCAAAAATACTAAATAAACACTTATAACTTAAAGGTTAGATACATCAATTAATAATAATTAATAAATACACTATGAAGAGCTAGAAAGAAGAAAAAACATTAAGTTAATAATAATATTTAATAAAATTTATACAAATTATAATAATACCATAATGCCATAATATCGATTGGTAAAAAAAAATAATATCGAAGGTGGATTAAATATAATAAAAAAGGAAAAAACGGAATTATATCAAAAAACCAATAGAAGATGTGTATAAAATAATAAACCAGCTATCGGTAAAATTACATTCCGATAGGACAGCAAATTGACAAAGAATAGACAACAAAATATATGAAAGAAACACTATATAGTCAAACATGTGGAAGCGGAAATTAATATAGGTTGCTAGGGAAAAAAAATTTAAGAAGAAGGTTGTTGATTTAAAAAATAACAAGAATGGCTTTTGTAAAAAACTGAACGTGATGATTTAAAAAAAAAACCCAAGAAGAATATATTGAATCGTAATATTCGAAATCAAGAGATACGATTATAAAGAAGATAAAATTCTAATGATAATACTTACATCTATCACTAACACAGATTAATAAAATAACGATATATTATGAAATAATAATCGAGAACAAATAACCAACTTCTACAAGAAGAAACTTGGACTGTCCCATGTCCGAAGGGAATTGATGAAAAGTTAATCAAATATAAAGAGTTAACAATAACACAACCCATAATATTCACAACACCAGAAATTATAACCTTGCAAATACACGGAACAACACTAACTGCTTCAACCGAAGGAAGAACCTATTTGGATCCTGGCGGTGTAGAAGAAACATCAATCGGGCCGTAAAACAATTCAGAAGCTGTATTCCGAAGTGGACAGGACAAGGATTAATTTTATTAAACTGAAGAAAGAAAACTGTGCTTCATAATTGACCAGAACAACGAATTTAGTGATCAACTGCCAACGTGATTTGCTTCGTTAGAGACTGGTAAAGTTATATTATATTAATCATACTAAATACACAACACATAATTTTTGTAAATCTTGCATTCTTAGTATGTATTTTTAGTCTTCCCCACAGTTACAAGAACCTTCACACCCTGAAATAAATAAAATACAAATCAAATATAATATATAACCAAATATAAACAAAGGATTAAATAATCAACAATCGATACCTGAATCTATAGTCCCAACATGTATTAATTGGAATATATCTTAGTTAATGTGAATTGATAAACGAATAAAGAACCTTTATATATTTGTCACACCTTGTTATTTGGAGTATGGTTTAGTGAACTGGAACAAAAGTAACTGAATAAGTAGAGAATAAATAGTTAATATAAACATCGAATAACCTACAAGTTTCGTTGAGCCGATACTACAGCGCTTATAGCGGAATTATCTGACACCAAAGAGGGAGCGTAAAAATATAAAATCAGACAGAACTCTCTTCAAGGCATAATAGGGTTGGATGAAATTGTAAATAAATCTTAAGTTATTTAAGTTCTAGGCACACTAACACTGATAATTATTAAATAGTTAAGTTAACATTAATTGAGTACATCCATATATTCCACAACTCCAAATATTTCCGAGAATTTATACAATTAAATTAATACAACACAATTGACAAATACAACAGTGGGAATTTAGACCATACGTATCCGATCTAGTACAAATTGGCTTCCATCGCGGGACTTGAACAGTAGAGGACACACATAGGATCTAGTACAAATTGGCTTCCATCGCGGGGCTTGAACAGTAGAGGACACATAGGATCTAGTACACAATCAATAACAAATTTAACTTGTTGTACACTGGAGAGTGTTGTAATCGAGTTAACGAAAGCTGAGTTAATCAAGTATTATTCTTCTGACACTCAGAAATATAATACCTGTGACTTCATTCTACTAAATTCTAATATCAGTATGGAAACCGGACTGCTATAATTCACTACCAATATGCAAATTATGATTTAATTTCAACTGAAATAGTAAATTTTATGCGCTAATATGCAAATAGAAATGAAAATAACATTTAGTATTAATACGCTGTTTAGTAAAATAAAAAATAGCACAACTAACGTTTGGATGATAAATTTAGAAATTTATCATCCAAACGTAACTTGTGCTACTTTTTATTTTTATTTACGGCTAATACACAATTATACTTTCAAGATTAATTGTTGATTAAAAACATATAATATAACAAAATTCCCCGTTCAATTCGCATGCGCACATGTGCTGTGTAGATGGACAGTATGTTTGATTTCATATGCACATACTGTATATTTGATAAATAAAACTGTGATTTGCATCAAAGTGTTCGTACTGTATGCAGTATATTTGTTACGGTAGCATGGAGAACTTCAAAGAAGCGTGAGAAAATTAAGCAGAATAAAATTTTTTTAACAGGTTTAAAGTATTCAAGTCACATTTTCAATGAATTTGTACTGTAGTCAGTATCTCAATACACTGGATTCACTTTGCGAATTTTTGAGTGTGGTATCTACACAGATTAAAATTGTTATACTGTGTACATATGCAGTCACAACTAAAAAAGAGTTACATAATTTAGTTTTCTTAATGGACATTTTTAATCTAAGGTATAACATAACTATACCAAAACCTTACTTTTCCAACTGTAACAAGTAATGTTATAGGACAGACTTTGAGTTCGTTTGAAAAATCTACTAAACTTCGTTATGTTTAAAATATTTGGTTTGTATAGGTATGTTTGTTGGTGGTCTATGTTTGACTTTTGTAAAATTGAAGTTCATGTAGGCGGTGCGGGAGAGTGAACAAGAAGAAACTGTATTAATTGGTTTGGAATCTTTGCATAACACAATCTAGAGCATCACAGACATTTCGTTACATTGTCTGCGTTCACCTTGTTATTATACTGTTTTGGCAATCTATACCACTAGAAAGGATACATTCTTTTTTATTATTCTTATTTTGTTACGATGTTTGAAACCTAAATATGTAAATATTTTATTACTCACATAACTGGGTAACAAATATAACAATTATAACTGGGTAATTATAACAATTATAGAAAATGGTCAGAAAATAACAAGAAAATAACAGTCGGAAGAACACTGCAAAAACACGAGACGTGTCCAATAAAAATTTATTCTATCAAAAAATAATACGATTAAAAAGAAAAAGGAATAAATCTATCCAGAAATTTATGGAAAACTAATTATTATTTTTTTACGAAATTCAATAATTGACGTAAAGATACATTACATTAAAAAAACCAGAAGTATTGGAATAATGAAATTGCACTTTTAACACGGGAAAATTACTCTTAGAAAGTGGCAATATGCAGAAAGCCTTTTGATATAAATATCGCTATTTAGTATAAAAAAATAGTCTCAAAAAGCTGATGTCGTCATCAGGTGTAAGATAAATTACTACAACTTATCTATCAATTCTTGATGGATGCCGTCACAATATAACAAAACAATTTATTAAATAATAGGAATAAAAATTGTACTAATCAACAAAACTGTTTCACTGAGTTAGGAGGGTATCAATCTCTGGTCACTGAATGAAGTGACAAGATAATTGCTTTTCTTTGCTTTGCTTTAACTAGTGGAGAGTCATTGCACCCGTGGCTTGATTGCAGCATGCAGGACGCGCGAGATGACTGCCAGATGAAAACAGTGCTGGTTTTTCTGAAAGGGTACTTAGAATAAGAGGAGACACGAAAATGCGGTTATGCGCTAGATGGCGTCGGAATTTAGAGTAATAAATTTGTATTCCTTTTGTAGGACTGCCTGTGACGGCGATTTAGACAGCAGATGTCGCCCGTCTCAGACACAGAAGATAATTGTGACAAACGCCTCCTTTTTAATACACTTTCAAGACAATAGTGAGGCGGGGGTAAACTATGTACAACACATCACCGCTCACCTTACGGTGAAGTAACCCTGTCTCCACTCTCGCTTTTTGCACTTTCCAAATACTTTCAAATGTACTTACGCCATATCGTGGAAAAATATTTACTGGTTTAACCAGTATAACTTTTTTCAACCGATATAAAAGATGCTTCCAAACTTTTTCTTTTACCAAATTACTTTTGCTCACAATAATTTCTATGTTGCCCCACAAGAAATCCTAGTGTTTGTCCTACATACGTTTTACTAAGTCTTGCGTATTACATTTACCCCTACCTTCACATTTACTTATGTTTTCCAGATTATTAAATTCCAGAGGCCCTTGAATTGTATCTTCTACAATTGCATTACAACTAATAATGCAAATAAATTGTATTACGTTGTATTAAATTGTATTACAACAAAAATTAAATTACAACTAATAATTGTTTTTAGTTAACTCTATAAGTTACAGTTACGTTAAAAGTCTATTAAGGCTAAATTTTGTCTTGCAATGTTTTATTTTTATGGTTTAATTCAAACGGACATTGCTTTAGCTAAGTTTTCTGTTTATAGTTTTTACCGCAGTAGCATAAAGAAGTTTAATAAACAGACAACCAGCCCGTGTTGCAAAATCTTGAAAATCTATTTGATTTTTACTCTTTCGACCGTCTCAATATTTCTAATAATAACACATTTTATTCTCGAATTCACTTGAGAAATACATAAAGGGCGCTATAATAAAGTAAAAAGAAATCTCAGAAATAAGTTACAATAGATAAACGATAAGTTGACAAGTTTAGTATTTTAATATTTTGTATCATGTGTTTTACAAAATTTTTATTCTCTTATAAGAATTTCCTAAATAGAGAGTTACTGTTTATAAATATATTTGTAAATAATTCTTTCTGTATTTATCAACACCCTAGTATCACAATAAACATATTGTTACGATATTACAGAACAATCTACGTCCTGTAAATTGATGAAAAGTTAATCAAATATAAAGAGTTAACAATAACACAACCCATAATATTCACAACACCAGAAATTATAACCTTGCAAATACACGGAACAACACTAACTGCTTCAACCGAAGGAAGAACCTATTTGGATCCTGGAGGTGTAGAAGAAACATCAATCGGGCCGTAAAACAATTGAGAAGCTGTATTCCGAAGTGGACAGGACAAGGATTACTTTTATTAAACTGAAGAAAGAAAACTGTGCTTCATAATTGACCAGAACAACGAATTTGGTGATCAACTGCCAACGTGATTTGCTTCGTTAGAGACTGGTAAAGTTATATTATATTAATCATACTAAATACACAACACATAATTTTTGTAAATCTTGCATTCTTAGTATGTATTTTTAGTCTTCCCCACAGTTACAAGAACCTTCACACCCTGAAATAAATAAAATACAAATCAAATATAATATATAACCAAATATAAACAAAGGATTAAATAATCAACAATCGATACCTGAATCTATAGTCCCAACATATATTAATTGGAATATATCTTAGTTAATGTGAATTGATAAACGAATAAAGAACCTTTATATATTTGTCACACCTTGTTATTTGGAGTATGGTTTAGTGAACTGGAACAAAAGTAACTGAATAAGTAGAGAATAAATAGTTAATATAAACATCGAATAACCTACAAGTTTCGTTGAGCCGATACTACAGCGCTTATAGCGGAATTATCTGACACCAAAGAGGGAGCGTAAAAATATAAAATCAGACAGAACTCTCTTCAAGGCATAATAGGGTTGGATGAAATTGTAAATAAATCTTAAGTTATTTAAGTTCTAGGCACACTAACACTGATAATTATTAAATAGTTAAGTTAACATTAATTGAGTACATCCATATATTCCACAACTCCAAATATTTCCGAGAATTTATACAATTAAATTAATACAACACAATTGACAAATACAACAGTGGGAATTTAGACCATACGTATCCGATCTAGTACAAATTGGCTTCCATCGCGGGACTTGAACAGTAGAGGACACACATAGGATCTAGTACAAATTGGCTTCCATCGCGGGGCTTGAACAGTAGAGGACACATAGGATCTAGTACAAATTGGCGCTCAACTTGTGTAGGGCTTAAGTTAAGTAACTGTAACCATATTAATATTACTTAAGCAGAGCAGGCAACTGTGGGAGAGTAAACATGCATACCAGAGGTAGATCAAGGATTAGGGCAGGAGAAACGGAGAAGGAAATAGATGAACAAGAACAGGAAATAGAATTAACAACAGACAGTGAAATAGAACAACAGACAGACGAAATAACGGAAACTGAAATAATCGCGGACAAGGAAAAGGAAGTAATCAAAGAAGTTGCCCAAGGGGACCATATAGATAAAGCAGGAGCCAGAGAAGGACTAAATTGGGAAAAATTAATGGAATTAATGAGTAGTATTAAGGAAGATAGCAGACTCACTAAGGAGAATTTGAGGAAAATAAATGAAGAAAACAAGGAGAATTTGAGGAAAATAAATGAAGAAAACAAGGAGAATTTTAGGAAACAGGAGGAAAACTCCAGGAAAACAAATGAGGAAATTAAAGAAACCTGAAAACAAATGAACGAAAGATTAAACCAAATTCACGAAAGGTTAGATAGGAATGATGAGGGTGTAAAACAAATGAAGGAAGACATCCTACAAATACATGAAGAGAATTTAAGGCAGATTAATGAAAAAATTGAAAATCTTCATGTGACAATTAACCAGAAGGTAGACCAAAATAACGAGGAAAGACAATTAGAAATAGCCAAAACAAATGAAGAGTTAGAAAAAACTAACGAAACAATAGTACAGGTTCGTGAGGAATTACAGAATAAAATTAATGACACAAAAATTGAGAATAAAACATTGGTCGAAGAAATCCAACAGGAAACTGTCGACAAATGTGAGCAAATTAAAAACGAAGTACATCAGGTACGGGAAGAGAATAAGGAAGGTATTAAGCAAGTACAGACAGACATGGGCGAACGACTCGAAAGGGTCTATGGCAATTTAAATAATATGGAAGGTCAAATCAATACCAATAAAAATAAAATAGAAGAGATTAGTAGGCGTGAATTACAATTACAGGAGGAAGTAGATTCATGGCGGGATAGGACATGCCAAAATAGTCATACAAATAACCATGAGAACAGAGAATCGATTAATTTTCGTAATTATAAGCGCAATCCTATGGAATTTTTAAAGAGATTGGAAGAAGTGATCATAAGAAATAGAGAGAGTCGCTGGAGTATTATACGAAGCATGATTGATGAAACGTTTAAAGATACTTATGGTAATTGGTGGACAGCGGTGCGCCCGGATATACTGGACATGACTGAGTTCAAAAAACAATTTAAGGAGAAGTATTGGTCGGAATCGACCCAGAACATGATTAGGAATAATTTGAGTAACGGTCGATACGAAACAAATGTAGGCCAGTCCCCTACTTCATACTTTTTAGGAAAAGTATGTATGGCGCGGAACTTAGAGCCCCGAATTCCTGAAGAATGTTTGGTAATACAACTATCCTATCATTACGAGGAAGGGATAAAGAATGCGCGTATGTGTAGTCAAATCAAAACGATTCCAGCCATGGCCAAATTCTTGGAGAATTATGAGCACGAGAACCAATACCAAAGAAATAGAATGCTAAATCATAAATATCAGAAGTATGATAATAACGCGCCACCAGCCAATTCTCATAATAACGATCGCAATCGACCTGCGCATAACGTTAATACTAATAGAACACAAAATGAAAACACGAATAATAATTCCAGAAACTATAATTATCGCGGCAATAACAATTACAATTATCGTGATAGTCGCAATAATAGAGGAGATGGAGACAGACGACCCAATAATTATAGACATAATGTCAATTATATTTACTCCAGACCTCAAGGTAATCAGCGACGATACTACCCAAGGAGTCACCGATATGACAACCATTATGACCAATCTCGGCATGAAGACAACTACCCACATGATGGAAATTATAGGATAGCAGAACATAATACGGAGGATCGCACGGAAACAGTACAAAACCAACACAGTAATCAGAATGAAAATAGAGAAGAGGGAGTAAGCCCTCATTTAAACTAATAGAGGCAGTGAAAATTAATGAATACCCGTCACTGAACCGTAATCTTGGGGAACAACGATTAATAAATAAAATTAAGTGTAATCATAAAATAACCATAATTAATAACCACTATTTAAAAAATATCAGGGAAGATTTGTTAGAAGAGGATCAGAAACATGTAAACAGTAATAGTAATAACGAAATCATATATATATCAGCAAATTTAAATGGGGTAAAATCTACCATTATGATAGAAACTGGATCTAACATATCATTGATAGACAATATTGAACTTGAAAGAATCCAGCGAGAAGTCCAGTTACCCATACCGACTTTACCTGTCAATAATGTGATAATTATCGGAGCCACTGGGAGACAAAATAAAACAGTCAAAAAACAAGTATCACTCGATCTTACCAATAACAATATGACCCTACCAATAGGATTCTTGGTCGCAACGGGACTACCATTTAATGTATTGATTGGATGCGATGTGTTGCGCCAGCATTCCGCGATAATTGACTTGCATAAAGGTACGATATCTTTAACATCCGAAGGAGGATTATGGACAGCCGAATTAATCAACACTAATCAAACCGGTCCAGTTAACACCAAATGTGGAGCCATAAAAAGCTATTTCTGTAAGAAGAATAAATTACCAGAGATCATTCAATATGAAGACGATGATCCTAACCTATGGCAGAGTAAGTTGGAAGAGATTCGAGAATTCCAAAGGGAAAAAACTTATAAACAAATAAGTAAGGTACAGGCCGAAAATTTAATTCAAATATATAATAAATACAGACATGTGTTCTCCAATGCTCCAGGTAAAGTAAAAGGATATCAATGTATAATAAATTTTAAAGAACCGGTGAACTTTCGCAGAAAGTCATACCCAATTGCTTACTCTATAAAAAACGAGGTCCGGAACGAGATTAACCGTATGATGCAAGATGACAATAGAATATAGTCAATCACCATATACCAGTCCAATAGTGGCAGTCCCGAAAAAGAACGGAAAGGTGAGAATTTGCCTGGACGCTAGGGAAATAAATAAAATGATCGTCAATGATAGGACTTCACCAGGCGAAATAGAAGAAATTTTAAAGAAATTCCACGGTATTAAATACATTAGCACTTGGGATGCGGTATGTGGGTACTGGCAGGTCGAACTACACCCAGACAGTAGAAAATACATGGCGTTCCTTTTTGACGGAAGGAACTATCAATTTAAAAGGCTACCTTTCGGACTTATTAATTCGGTTGCAATATTTGTGAAATGTATGGACAAGGTATTGGGACAAGAAACACTGCAGTTCACTACGGTCTATGTAGATGATTTACTTATAACTTCTTCACATTGGGATGAACATTGCGAGCGGGTGGAACAGGTACTAAGAAAATTATCTGAGAACAACATAACACTTAAGCTAAATAAATCTAAATTTATTGCCAATCAAGTAAAGTTTTTAGGTTTCAATTTGTCTGAGGAGGGTATCACACCTTCAACAGAAAAAGTAGAAGCAATCCAAATGTTCCCTACTCCAAAAAATAGAAAACAGCTACAATCTTTTCTTGGAATTTGCAACTATTACCGTAAATTCCAAGATAACTATTCAGAAGTGACTGCCAAGTTTCAGAAACAATTATCATCTAAAGACAAGTGGGCATGGGGACCAGAACAAGATAAAATTCTGCATTTGATCAAGAAGAAATTTTTAGAAACAGTTATGTTGTACCACCCTGATTTTAACAAACGTTTTTATTTAAATTGTGATGCAAGCAATGTTAGCTTAGGGGCTACCCTATATCAAGAAGATAAAGAAGGACATCATATGGTAATCAGCTTCGCCAGCAGAGTGCTTAACAGCTGCGAACGCAATTACAACGTTACCGAGAAAGAGCTGCTAAGAGTAGTGTACGCATGCAATAAATTTAGAACCTATATACTCGGATACCCAGTGACCGTAAGAAGTGACCATAAATCGATTTCCTTTCTAAAAAGATGTAAACTTAGTCACGGCCGGCTAACTAGATGGGTCCTTGCCTTGCAAGAGTATTGCATTGATTGGGAATATATACCTGGAAGAAAGAATATAGCAGCCGATATCTTGTCCCGAATAAACATACAAGATCAATCATTTGAAGGAGAAAAGTAAGAGATCGCGAAGGTGTACCATGTCATTAAGAGTCGGAAGGATCTGGAGATGATTGTCAATGAAATTAGTCAACACCAAAAATCGGATCCCAAATTAATAAACATACGCCAGAAGATACAAAATGCTGATGAAGTTATCACTAAATATTACTGTATACATGATGACCGATTATTTATTAAGGTTACTCCTAAGCAAATAAAAAATGGAAACTAGTAATTCCCACAGCTGTGGAAAACAAATTAATATTGGATTACCATGAACGATATGGACACATGGGAGCCATGAAAATAGTCAAAGCCTTAGAAGAACAAATGTACATAAAAAATTTGACCAGAAAGGTACAAAAATCTATACAAACATGTCACATCTGCCAGATGGTTAAACATAATAATGAGAAGAAGGAGGGAGTCATGATCCCAATAACATCCAAATATAAGCTGGAGAAGGTATTTCTAGATATATGTGGGCCCTTCCCACGCAGTGGAGGAAATCACAGATACAAATTCATAATAATTATTTTTGATCATTTTTCCAAATACACTAAACTTTATGCTATTAGCAGAGCCACTACCAAGAAAATTCTAGAAATAGTCATCGGACGGTACATAACAGAGGTTGGCAAACCGTCATCTATTATCACTGATCATGGTACGCAGTTTAAGGGCTATAAATGGAGAAACAATCTGTTAAAACACAACATCAGAACATATAAGACTTCAGTTTATCACCCCAGCAGTAATCCGGCAGAACGTGTATTGAGGGAAGTTGGCAGAATACTACGAACTTACTGTCATGACCAACAGAGAAGGTGGTACGAATACTTGTCAGTAACCGAAGAATTTTTAAATATATCTTACCACCAGTCTATTGAAAATACCCCATATACTGTTATGTTTGAAAGGCTTCCACCTAGAGAAATCCAAGATATTATAAACTTTCCAATTAATCCAGAATATCAATTTGAAACAATTAAATTTTATAACCGAGTTATGGAAAAGACGGAAATGAAGAGAAGAAAATATGAAAAGAATAACCCAAAACCAATTAAGTACCAAGTGGGTGAGAAAATATTAATAAGAAACAGGGAGCTACCAAGTACTCTAGAAGGAATAACTAAAAAATTATTATTATTATATACTGGGCCCTATGTGATAACAAAAAATAATAATAACAATACGTATGAAATAATGAACCCTACCACGAAAAGGATTAAGGGAACATACAACCAAGAGTCCATAAAGAAATATAATGAATAAATTCTAAAATGAAGTAAGGACAACTTATTACCTTATATTTGAACAACTTCTGGATTAACAAAAAAGAAAAAGAATTTATATAAATGAATAAATTCTAAAATGAAATAAGGACAACTTATTACCAATCTTGAAGAAAAATACTTGGAATTTAAAAATAATTTGAGTTGAATACTACCACTAAATTCTGAAATACAATAAGAACAACGTATTATCGATTTTGAAGAAAACAAGAATTATTGTTAAATGTTTATAAAGAAATAATGTGTATAATAAATAACAAACCCCAAGATTACAGAAGAAAACGATAATTATTATTATGTGTATAAAGAAATAGTGTGAATAATGAAGAATGAACCCCAAGATAAAAGTTATTACCTCAAACCTACTTATCCAAAATAAAGAAGAAAAAAAATCATATGACCTAAAATACATACTACATTGCCACATGATGGAACAATCTCAGTAAACGATTGAATGTAACTAATATAATGTTAAAGAAGACAAGAAGGAAAGAGTATTTATGAACATAATTCATTAAAAAATAAACAGCCAAAATAGTGAAATACGATAAGAGGAAGAATAATTAAGTATAAGGAATATATTTAGTAAGAAATACAATTATAATGATAAACACACAACTGATTAAAAAATATTGAGATCAGAGGAAAAAAAAAAACAAACGAAGAAGATACTTAACATTACAATCTCAACAAAAATGAAAACGAAAATGATTACAATTGATAACTGTCAAAGTCAATATTAACAAATGTTTAAGGAATTAAAATGGAACTACAAAATATGAAGAATAGTAATGAAAAAATATAAATGCAACAAAGAAAAAATCTTTTCCCAAATATTTATTATTAAATGATTAAAGAGATTATTAGGAGATTATTATTATATTTTATAGCTGACTGTAGATGAATTCCAGCAGTACTATATTAAGATGTAGTGTGGGCAGCAGAGTATGAAGCCAAACAGTGCCTCTCTGAACTGTACCAACGCATGTGTTAGGGATTGTTAGGGAAATTAAATATTTAAGGAATATTAGAATAGTTGCAAAAATAAATTCAGTTTCCAAAGGAATAGGACGAAGAAAACAGAAAGAAGCGAGTTGACAGAAGAATAATGAAAAATGCAGTAATTATAGTAATTATAAATAGGAGAGATGTAAAACTAATGTATCAGTGAATAGTGTAGCCAGTTACCAACAAATAATGTGTACAAAAAAAAAAAAAATATCAAGAATCAAGAATGTTAAATAAAATGATGAAATGTTATTAAATAAAAAAGGTACTAGTACTAGTCTAATGAAGTTACATTGAGAAGACCATCGTCAACCATTAACAATGAAATTAAGAAAAGGCATGTGAAAAAGGCAAGTTTATTTGACCTAAACTTCATTCAGGTAAACTAAACTTTTTTAGGAGGGGAAGCATATGTAGCGCAACAAAAATGATAGCATTTATGCTACATAAAAGAAGATTCACAGATTGATAAATAAATTGATACTTAATCCCATAATAGAACAGAGACCCAATTATGACAATTATAGTCATAGACAAAATAAATAAGAATGCAAGGTAGTGTTGAATAGAATAAACGAACCTGTAAAATAAATAATAGCTAATGATATATGTTTAATAAAAATCAAAACAGAAAAATGAAACAATGACTTAATTTATGGTAATAACAGATAAGAATTTTGTGTTAAAAAAGTATTATATTATGACAAAAATGTTATGATAAAGTTTATGTGATGTTATATCAAATATGTGTTGAGTTCATGAAAAATAATGAAACAAATAGTGTTATTCAATGACTGTCATAGAATGAAGTGTGAGGCAGTTAACCAATGTTCATAAGTTCGAATTTTGTTATATGTGATCGAGAGATCAAGATAAATTTGTTATTAGATGTAGAAAAATAATTGTTTATACAAATGTTAATAATTAAGTTTTGATTGTATGTACGAATTTATATAAAAGGGACTATAGATGCCTAACAGACATAACCACAGGTAGATCAATTTACAATAAAAGGCCTAACAGCCAAAAATACTAAATAAACACTTATAACTTAAAGGTTAGATACATCAATTAATAATAATTAATAAATACACTATGAAGAGCTAGAAAGAAGAAAAAACATTAAGTTAATAATAATATTTAATAAAATTTATACAAATTATAATAATACCATAATGCCATAATATCGATTGGTAAAAAAAAATAATATCGAAGGTGGATTAAATATAATAAAAAAGGAAAAAACGGAATTATATCAAAAAACCAATAGAAGATGTGTATAAAATAATAAACCAGCTATCGGTAAAATTACATTCCGATAGGACAGCAAATTGACAAAGAATAGACAACAAAATATATGAAAGAAACACTATATAGTCAAACATGTGGAAGCGGAAATTAATATAGGTTGCTAGGGAAAAAAAATTTAAGAAGAAGGTTGTTGATTTAAAAAATAACAAGAATGGCTTTTGTAAAAAACTGAACGTGATGATTTAAAAAAAAAACCCAAGAAGAATATATTGAATCGTAATATTCGAAATCAAGAGATACGATTATAAAGAAGATAAAATTCTAATGATAATACTTACATCTATCACTAACACAGATTAATAAAATAACGATATATTATGAAATAATAATCGAGAACAAATAACCAACTTCTACAAGAAGAAACTTGGACTGTCCCATGTCCGAAGGGAATTGATGAAAAGTTAATCAAATATAAAGAGTTAACAATAACACAACCCATAATATTCACAACACCAGAAATTATAACCTTGCAAATACACGGAACAACACTAACTGCTTCAACCGAAGGAAGAACCTATTTGGATCCTGGCGGTGTAGAAGAAACATCAATCGGGCCGTAAAACAATTCAGAAGCTGTATTCCGAAGTGGACAGGACAAGGATTAATTTTATTAAACTGAAGAAAGAAAACTGTGCTTCATAATTGACCAGAACAACGAATTTAGTGATCAACTGCCAACGTGATTTGCTTCGTTAGAGACTGGTAAAGTTATATTATATTAATCATACTAAATACACAACACATAATTTTTGTAAATCTTGCATTCTTAGTATGTATTTTTAGTCTTCCCCACAGTTACAAGAACCTTCACACCCTGAAATAAATAAAATACAAATCAAATATAATATATAACCAAATATAAACAAAGGATTAAATAATCAACAATCGATACCTGAATCTATAGTCCCAACATATATTAATTGGAATATATCTTAGTTAATGTGAATTGATAAACGAATAAAGAACCTTTATATATTTGTCACACCTTGTTATTTGGAGTATGGTTTAGTGAACTGGAACAAAAGTAACTGAATAAGTAGAGAATAAATAGTTAATATAAACATCGAATAACCTACAAGTTTCGTTGAGCCGATACTACAGCGCTTATAGCGGAATTATCTGACACCAAAGAGGGAGCGTAAAAATATAAAATCAGACAGAACTCTCTTCAAGGCATAATAGGGTTGGATGAAATTGTAAATAAATCTTAAGTTATTTAAGTTCTAGGCACACTAACACTGATAATTATTAAATAGTTAAGTTAACATTAATTGAGTACATCCATATATTCCACAACTCCAAATATTTCCGAGAATTTATACAATTAAATTAATACAACACAATTGACAAATACAACAGTGGGAATTTAGACCATACGTATCCGATCTAGTACAAATTGGCTTCCATCGCGGGACTTGAACAGTAGAGGACACACATAGGATCTAGTACAAATTGGCTTCCATCGCGGGGCTTGAACAGTAGAGGACACATAGGATCTAGTACACAATCAATAACAAATTTAACTTGTTGTACACTGGAGAGTGTTGTAATCGAGTTAACGAAAGCTGAGTTAATCAAGTATTATTCTTCTGACACTCAGAAATATAATACCTGTGACTTCATTCTACTAAATTCTAATATCAGTATGGAAACCGGACTGCTATAATTCACTACCAATATGCAAATTATGATTTAATTTCAACTGAAATAGTAAATTTTATGCGCTAATATGCAAATAGAAATGAAAATAACATTTAGTATTAATACGCTGTTTAGTAAAATAAAAAATAGCACAACTAACGTTTGGATGATAAATTTAGAAATTTATCATCCAAACGTAACTTGTGCTACTTTTTATTTTTATTTACGGCTAATACACAATTATACTTTCAAGATTAATTGTTGATTAAAAACATATAATATAACAAAATTCCCCGTTCAATTCGCATGCGCACATGTGCTGTGTAGATGGACAGTATGTTTGATTTCATATGCACATACTGTATATTTGATAAATAAAACTGTGATTTGCATCAAAGTGTTCGTACTGTATGCAGTATATTTGTTACGGTAGCATGGAGAACTTCAAAGAAGCGTGAGAAAATTAAGCAGAATAAAATTTTTTTAACAGGTTTAAAGTATTCAAGTCACATTTTCAATGAATTTGTACTGTAGTCAGTATCTCAATACACTGGATTCACTTTGCGAATTTTTGAGTGTGGTATCTACACAGATTAAAATTGTTATACTGTGTACATATGCAGTCACAACTAAAAAAGAGTTACATAATTTAGTTTTCTTAATGGACATTTTTAATCTAAGGTATAACATAACTATACCAAAACCTTGCTTTTCCAACTGTAACAAGTAATGTTATAGGACAGACTTTGAGTTCGTTTGAAAAATCTACTAAACTTCGTTATGTTTAAAATATTTGGTTTGTATAGGTATGTTTGTTGGAGGTCTATGTTTGACTTTTGTAAAATTGAAGTTCATGTAGGCGGTGCGGGAGAGTGAAAAAGAAGAAACTGTATAATTGGTTTGGAATCTTTGCATAACACAATCTAGAGCATCACAGACATTTCGTTACATTGTCTGCGTTCACCTTGTTATTATACTGTTTTGGCAATCTATACCACTAGAAAGGATACATTCTTTTTTATTATTCTTATTTTGTTACGATGTTTGAAACCTAAATATGTAAATATTTTATTACTCACATAACTGGGTAACAAATATAACAATTATAACTGGGTAATTATAACAATTATAGAAAATGGTCAGAAATAACAAGAAAATAACAGTCGGAAGAACACTGCAAAATCACGAGACGTGTCCAATAAAAATTTATTCTATCAAAAAATAATACGATTAAAAAGAAAAAGGAATAAATCTATCCAGAAATTTATGGAAAACTAATTATTATTTTTTTACGAAATTCAATAATTGACGTAAAGATACATTACATTAAAAAAACCAGAAGTATTGGAATAATGAAATTGCACTTTTAACACGGGAAAATTACTCTTAGAAAGTGGCAATATGCAGAAAGCCTTTTGATATAAATATCGCTATTTAGTATAAAAAAATAGTCTCAAAAAGCTGATGTCGTCATCAGGTGTAAGATAAATTACTACAACTTATCTATCAATTCTTGATGGATGCCGTCACAATATAACAAAACAATTTATTAAATAATAGGAATAAAAATTGTACTAATCAACAAAACTGTTTCACTGAGTTAGGAGGGTATCAATCTCTGGTCACTGAATGAAGTGACAAGATAATTGCTTTTCTTTGCTTTGCTTTAACTAGTGGAGAGTCATTGCACCCGTGGCTTGATTGCAGCATGCAGGACGCGCGAGATGACTGCCAGATGAAAACAGTGCTGGTTTTTCTGAAAGGGTACTTAGAATAAGAGGAGACACGAAAATGCGGTTATGCGCTAGATGGCGTCGGAATTTAGAGTAATAAATTTGTATTCCTTTTGTAGGACTGCCTGTGACGGCGATTTAGACAGCAGATGTCGCCCGTCTCAGACACAGAAGATAATTGTGACAAACGCCTCCTTTTTAATACACTTTCAAGACAATAGTGAGGCGGGGGTAAACTATGTACAACACATCACCGCTCACCTTACGGTGAAGTAACCCTGTCTCCACTCTCGCTTTTTGCACTTTCCAAATACTTTCAAATGTACTTACGCCATATCGTGGAAAAATATTTACTGGTTTAACCAGTATAACTTTTTTCAACCGATATAAAAGATGCTTCCAAACTTTTTCTTTTACCAAATTACTTTTGCTCACAATAATTTCTATGTTGCCCCACAAGAAATCCTAGTGTTTGTCCTACATACGTTTTACTAAGTCTTGCGTATTACATTTACCCCTACCTTCACATTTACTTATGTTTTCCAGATTATTAAATTCCAGAGGCCCTTGAATTGTATCTTCTACAATTGCATTACAACTAATAATGCAAATAAATTGTATTACGTTGTATTAAATTGTATTACAACAAAAATTAAATTACAACTAATAATTGTTTTTAGTTAACTCTATAAGTTACAGTTACGTTAAAAGTCTATTAAGGCTAAATTTTGTCTTGCAATGTTTTATTTTTATGGTTTAATTCAAACGGACATTGCTTTAGCTAAGTTTTCTGTTTATAGTTTTTACCGCAGTAGCATAAAGAAGTTTAATAAACAGACAACCAGCCCGTGTTGCAAAATCTTGAAAATCTATTTGATTTTTACTCTTTCGACCGTCTCAATATTTCTAGTAATAACACATTTTATTCTCGAATTCACTTGAGAAATACATAAAGGGCGCTATAATAAAGTAAAAAGAAATCTCAGAAATAAGTTACAATAGATAAACGATAAGTTGACAAGTTTAGTATTTTAATATTTTGTATCATGTGTTTTACAAAATTTTTATTCTCTCATAAGAATTTCCTAAATAGAGAGTTACTGTTTATAAATATATTTGTAAATAATTCTTTCTGTATTTATCAACACCCTAGTATCACAATAAACATATTGTTACGGTATTACAGAACAATCTATGTCCTTATCGAATGTCCCAGTGGAATCCGGCTGCAATGTGTGTGTGTGTGTGTGTGTGTGTGTGTGTGTGTACGTGATTCTCAGGGCATTTGCTAGACTCTACCAGAATTCGTGCGTCTGCACGCACTGTGTCAAGGCCGCAATGAATTACGTTCTAGTGTTTTCTAGTAGACGCCTCTTAGCGAATATTCTGGAACTTCAACGGGGTAAAAATACAAGTAGGCTACTGAGATACGCTCAGTTCAGTTATTACCGGGCGATATTACTCTTTCCCTTCAAGTGGTTATTAGTGCGGTTCGTAATATTGTGGTGAAGTGTTATATGTTTTTATAATTGCGCGGGACAATTGTAGTACAATTGATTTAGTTGACATTTTTTTATTGCGAGTGAACAATTTTTTACTTCCATATTCCTTAAGGAAGTATGGTGATGGCAAAAAATATCGTGTTCGAGATTATTGCAGATTCTGATTCTACTACACTCAAAACATGAAAAAAAGTCGTTTTCCGAAAAGTGTCTGTGTGTGTGTGTGTGTGTCTGTCTGTCTGTCTGTCTGTCTGTCTATCTGTAGATTTTTTTTCTATGGCAAACGATAACTGCCGTAAATTCAAACAGAATCAAATAATTGTTTGCATACAGCCCTTATTTGTAGAGTACTCGCGACCTATTGTTTTTGGTGAAGATCGGTTGAGGAAAAGGGGTAGTTTACCTGCAACGGTTTTTTTTTATCAATGAAAATTGTTTTCTTTGGCAAACGATAACAGCCGCAAATTCAAACAGAATCAAATAATGTTTCGCATACAGCCCTGAATTATAGAGTTCTCAAGACCTATTGTTTTTGGTGAAGATCCGTTAAGGGAAGGGGGTAGTTTACCAGTAACGTTTTATGTTTTAACAAGGGTATTTCCTATGGCAAACGATAACAGCCGCAAATTCAAACAGAATCAAACGATTATTTGCATACAGCGCTAAATTGTAGAGTCCTCAAGACCTGTTGTTTTTGGTGAAGATCGGTTAAGGGAAAGGGGTAGTTTACCTGCAACGTTTTTTTAACAAGGGTATTTTCTATGGCAAACGATAACAGCCGTAAATTCAAACAGAATCAAATAATGTTTTGCATACAGCCCTGATTTGTAAAGTACTCAAGACCTATTGTTCTTGGTAAAGATCGGTTGAGGGGAAGGGGTAGTTTACCAGCAACGTTTTTTTATCAAGCGTATTTTCTATGGCAAACGATAACAGCCGCAAATTGAAACAGAATCAAATAATTTTTTGCATACTTCCCTGGATTCTAGAGGTCTCAATGAGTTTCGATTTTGGTGAAGATCGGTTAAGGGGAAGGGGTAGTTTACCTGCAACCTTTTACGTTTTAACAAGAGTAAAGTACTTGAAAATTTATTTAAACTTTTTGAAACAATGGTAATTGTTAAAAATAAAATAATTTTGTTGCCAGGCAATAAAATTATAATTTTTTCATTTTAATGTAATATAATATTTTTCATTTAATACAGCAATAAAAAGGCAGGTAAGACACAGCCTGGCTGTTTGGCTGAAAATGATTTTAAATATAAATCTTAGAATATGGAAGTCATGTATGGTTCTCCATACCGATATTTTTTATTTGTCGTAAGAGACTATCTTGTTAATTACAAACTGTTTAATTGTGATAATTAAAGCTGGTGATTAGTGACTAATTGGTGTCTTGTATTTTGTTTTCCACTGTACCATACGACGATCAGTGACCGTCCAGTGTTCATAGCCTAGTTACACCAAACTTTAACGTTAGGCAGTCTTATGAAAAAAAAAACATAAGTCGACACTAAAAATAACGTAGTTACCAATGACCATAACGAAGAAAGTTATTTTTTGCAGACCACAGATGCTGGTTTGAACAGGTTCTGCTGACATATAGTTCCAACTTTGTAGCCATGGTTACGGCTACGAAACAGGCCAACATGCATGCAACCGCTGCAGTCAATGTGAACGGTCCAGGGACAGATTAACCTTCTGCCAGAGTAGCGTAGTGCTACATCACTGTCAGAACAGTTTATATGTAGAATGTAAAGTCACCACAACAAAATATATGTTATGTTAACATTCATTTAATTTTGTTTAATATAAAGAACTAGCTGTTACCCACGGCTTCGCACGCGAATATTTGACTTTTAATAAATATTTTAATATAATTTTTATTGACAATGTCTACATGGCGTTCTGTCAGCTCTTATAACAATTTTGTACTCATTAGTCGAATTCTCTTCAATTCTGTTTTCAACACTTTTACTATTTTAACTTGCACTAAATTATTATGTTGGTGCAACAGCCTTTGCAGATTTAAAAGTATCCGTTTATAAAGCCTTTGGAGATATTTATAAAATACCTGTTAAATCAAAAACGCTAAATTCTTTATTTTAAGTGTTACTGTGTTAGAAGTATTGTACAACACATTAAACGTTTATGTTTTCCTCAACCATGGCTTTCATTTATTTCAGCAGTAAACTAAAAAACCAAAAACCGTTGTCACCTAACCTCACAAATAAAAACAAAACGTGTTTTCGCTTTGCATTAAGTAATAGGACAATTTAAAATTAGTACACTTCTTCTTTTCCACATCGTAATATATCGATACAATTGCATATTATATAAAACATCAAAAATTTTCTGCAGGAATGGATAAATCTACAGTTCCGATGCCGCTGAATAGCTTTTGTTTATTTACTTGTTACTATGGTAATTAATTCTAGTCTCCATGGTGATGTTGACATCTTTATACGCGTCAACGAAAAGGAATACTTAAAGAGCCTAAATCGTGCAAACGTGGCAAAATATCAAATTCCAAGTTGGACAGTATTTTTTGCCTTGTGTCAAAGGTTACCTGTGCAAAATTTGGTGGAAATCAGTGTAACAGTATGGATTTGTATTCTGTACCCATAAATCCTCAGACTTTGAGTTTTATATATATATAGATAATTTAGAATCTCTGCACAAGGGCTTCTTAGTTATACGTTTTTCTGTTAGAAACATTTATTGCAGAACTCCTATAATTTCTACGTAAAGTAGATGATGAATATCCAAGATGTATGTATAAAAATAATCGTACCACAACTAAATCGTGGTGGTTCTAATTCTAGATAATTACTTCGAAAAACTACATACAATAAATTACATTTTCTGTATAATATTTACCATATTTTATCCGCCGTGTGACTTCCTGTTGCGTTCGATTGATTTACGCGTTTCGAAAAATATGTTTCGTCTTCAGAAATAAAAAATCACTCGAAGTGAGGTCGTTAAATATTAAAATTGCAAATATTGAAAACAATTCTGCACATAACCGCGTTACATGAGTGCGCACTCGAGTCGGACCGATCGGACACTGTCTGTTAATAGTTATTGTGTAAACAGGTTTATTGCGGTATCGTAGAGCGGGTTTGATTTGAAATTTAAATGATCGTTTAGCACGAAGTTACGACTGTGTACGCTCTATATATCTTGAATTCTTCTAAGACGTTCATGTAAGCGGCTTTATTACAAAAATATATGGGTTTCAATTTGGAATTAAAGCTCGTATATTTATGATCTTCATATATCAAGTGACGTGCGTAGTTCGATTTTATGTTAGATAGTGTTGTCTGACTCTTCAAATTGTGCTTTGGTGTGTGTTCAATGAAATGTTTTTTGAAACCCATTCCCGTTTGGCCGATGTAAAAGCATTCACAATCGTCGCATGATAATTTATAAATCCCCGTTTTCTTTCTTAAAAGCATAGGTATTTTATTACGGACTATGTTCATAAGATTATTGTTGGTTTTAAATATTACGGTTGTATTGTTATTATTTAATACAATAATTACATTTTCTGTATAATATTTATCATATTTTATCCGTCGTGTGACTTCCTGTTGCGTTCGATTGATTTACGCGTTTCGAAACGTATGTTTCGTCTTCAGAAATAAAAAATCACTCAAAGTGAGGTCGTTAAATATTAAAATTGCAAATATTGAAAACAATTCTGCACAAAACCGCGTTACATGAGCAAAATCAGCAAAAATAACAATTAAACATGCCTAAACTCTCTATATTAAAGGAGAAATTAAATCGTTATACACCAAAAAATCTGTTCTCAATAAACAGTTACTCAAATTACACTGGCAAATGCTTAACAACATTCATCCTGCAATCATAAACAATGTCCTTGATTCTGTACATAAATATAATTGTTACATTGGTTTTAGTTGACAGAGAACAGAAAATGTTATAGTGTATAAATAAATTGAGGTCAACTGTTTCACACGCCTGAGCAGATATCGACACCGATTTAATCAGCCATGTCAGTGTTATTCAGTCACAGACAGCCATTAATAACGCATTGTCAGTTTTAGTTTCACGTAAACTAAGAGCCGTTAGTCCCTTCCGCATACCAAGGATATAAGAGAAAAATAGTTTTCCTTCCACACTCGTCAGATGTTAAATATATGAAGGTTTATTTGATCAGTTATGTACGTAACTACAAACACAAAAGTAGTATACTTAAAAAACGTACTCGATGTAAATAAAATTGTATATTCACTGTAGCCAGGACCAATTAATGTTATATTAATCATTTCAATGTTGTCGTTATCTTCTACGGTGAGTTCTTCTTCTCATAGTTCCTATCCATTTCGGATGTTGGATATCATACAGGCTATTTTAACTTTCTGGACTGCTGTACGGAATAAGTCAGTTGTTTCATGGCAAACCAGGTCCTTAAATTTCTCGACCATAATATTTTTGGTCGCCAAACTCCTCTCTTTCCAAGTACTTTTCCCTGTAGTATGGATTGCAATAAGTAAAATCTCTCTTCATTTCTCATGAGATGTCCCAGATACTGAAGCTTTATTATCTTCACTGTGTTAATAACTTCCCTACCTTTCTTCATCTTTCTAAGACTTCAACATTAGTTATAACGTTGATTATAACGAGGAAATGGGGACCGAGTGATTACCGGAATAAGTAGTCTCCCGCTTGCTAGTCAACAGCTTCGGGTGGATAAACTGGCAAGCGGTAGGGCACCTCATTGTCCTGAAGTTGAGAAATCGGTCCCGAATGGGGATGAACTAGTTACTAGTCAACGACATTGGGATGTAGAAGGCAACGGGAAACCTCTACATTAAAGATCGTTTAGTTATCTCTGGTAATATCACCATGGCTACGATGAGTTCAGTACAGTAATATTCGTCTTCTTATCAATGACATATAAAAGTCGTAGAAACTTTAGTTAACGTAAAATACAGTACTTTATCAGGGATGTCAACCAACATACGAAATAACTGTTTCTAATACTGTTCCTAATAATAAAGGAATACACATAGTGTACAGTGTTATGCCGTAGTACAAAATTGTCTATAGCAGTTTGTTATGTTTTTGAAACCTTCTTCCTGTATGGACCGCGTCAAAAATTTCTTGTATGACAACGTTTCGCTCATATTACAATGAATGTCCTCAGGTCTATGTGACTATGTGGCTAACTGACTGACTCTGGGCTGTGTAGTTGTGCGTCGCAGAGTCGTACAACGAGGAATCTGAGTTCTGAGCTGCCTTCAGGATCTCCTGCCTCATGGCCCTGCTCAAGTAGGGCGATTTGCTCTGTAGCAGGCCGTTTTCGGTTGGTGTGTTAGCCTACACTAGCGCAGTATACACCGAGGGCGTTTCCACGAATCATCTGGACGTATACGGCACTTGCCCAACTCAGCCACTAGAGGATTGTCTGGGAACCTCGCCGCTCGTTTGTAAAATCTGTGTGCAAGCCGCCTGAATGTGTCATCTAAGAAGCGGGCGCCAAGTCCTTTCCTTAGAAGGCGAGATGAGAATCGGTGTAGACTTTGGTTGCTAGCAGAAGTTTCCTGTCGAGGATGCTCTGCACGTTAACGAGGTAACCCCAGACGAGTTATGTATGTTGTGACCGGAAGCGAATACGCGCCGATGATTATTTTGCCCAGTTTCTTGGTCATTGCTCAGCTGGTCATGAGTGGAAACAGTAAGCTAAAACGAGCGGATGCTCGCTTAAGAACTGTCTGAGCGTGAGTACGCCAGGTGAGCCGACAGTTGACGGTCGAGGTAATTCACCTCGTTGGACCAGCGTAAGTACGTCCTGCCGATGCTTAGTTGCCTAAGCGTGTTCTTCTGTCGCTTACAAAGTAGGACGGCTACACTCTTGGTCGCGTTTGAGACACACTACAGTTATCAGTCCCGTCCCCGAGCGAGTCGCGCTGAGGCTACAGACGTAAGACGGCCCGTTCTGCGTTGCGATCGGCTGTAAATACAGCCAATCGAAAATAGAGCCAACTGGACTACAGGCTGTCTCGGCATATCGTTTCACTTATATTATAATGAGTATCCTCAGGTTTATGTGACTACGAGGCTTGCAAGCGAACTCAGTTTTATAGTGTAGAAGTGGCAGTGGGTAGTTCGGTAAGTGGACCCTGCCCTGTAGGTGTTACGCTGCTTGTATTATTTGTTCGGTCTGCCTACTCCAGTACAGTCAAGCCAGAAAGTAAAGGGTACTACGTCGTGCTGACTGAGCGTGACTACTTCTCTGTTGATACTATCCTTGTGTTTATTAATTTCTATTGGTTATAGGACAATTCTGTCATAACACCTATGGTACAACCTTATAACAGATGCGTCTCCGAAGTATATCGTGTGATTAATTATTTCTGTAGGCTCAGCAATTGGCGACTTCTACGTTCTTCGTATGTCTGACACGTTCTTGAACACTTGTGGAAATCAGGAGGGCCGTCCGGCCAATGTAGACCTTTCTGCAGCTGCATGGAATTTTGTAAATACCTTCAGTGTTAAACGGAATTCTCCCTTTGATTGGTTTTAATAATTTTGCCAGCTTATTGTGTGGTTTAAACACTGTTCTAAAGCTATATCTCCTCAACATATTCTAATTTTGTCTGTGGTAACTTTTATATATGGCACAAATGCTCTATGGATATTATGTTCTGCTGTAGGTGTCACTGAAGTTTTTCGGTCTTCTTAAATGCTTTTCGTATAGCATCCCTGTTATAGCCGTTCTTTCTAAAACCGTCTGTTAGGTACTTTTTCTCCTCTAGGAAACGATTGTCCTGAGACACCCTCTTAGCTCTGTAAAAAATGGTTTTGATAACGGCTTGGTTTTGTGCAGGGTGATGATGAAATATCAATCAGCATGACGGTAGGATTAACCAGGGTTGCATGAAGGTATCTATCAGTTTGTGTAGGTTTCTGTACATCCTTTGGCCCAGACATCTGCCTGGTTTCCGTGATATAAGTAGATCTAAGAAAGGAATTTCAGCATTTGACTCCATTTCCATAATAAGCTAAATGGAATTAGATGCTGGAAGAAAGCCTGTAGTTCTCCGTGTCAGTGAGACAAAATAAGAAAGGTATCGTCCAGATACATAAACTCTGGACTCATAAACGAGCCGCCTGACCAAGAAGACCAAAAAGATATCATGGCAGTTGAAATGTCGTCAATTTCTGAGCATTCAACCGTAACTAATCACATGATAAACTTCAAAGACGCGTAACGCAAACAGTAATTTGACAAAGTTCTTATTTAATGTGAATAATTGTCTAAATTAATGTACCTGTTGGAGGAAATATGAACATCCAATGAGAAAATAGAACTGCAAAAAGTTATAACCAGATCATATTATATGTGAGACGTTCACGTGACGTCAAAAGAATGATAAAAAAACAAGAAATGCAAAACATAAATTTTCAGACGGTTACGTTGTCAAGTTACAGTAGCTATAAATTTTATGTGTATTACGTACTACAGAATTTCAATGCAGTCGTTTCGGGGTGAATGTACCGACACAGAATCTCGCTGAAACATTCGTTTAAATAAATCTGTCAAGTACATCCTTAAAAATGGTTACGTAACTGTAAAATTCACAATAAATTGTGAATTCACAGTAAATTCACTGTAATATTGTTACGTAACAATAAATGTTTCACAAAGAATAACACGTTATCACTAAAGTGCAATTAAATTGAAATAACTTACCATTAATTGCTGCACCCTCTTTATCATTCAACTTGGGTAAATTTTTAATAGAGCAAAGAGTGACTGCTGATATTTCATTTACCAAGAGTTTAGAATAGACGTACACTTAAAACAATTAGACATGAAACGGGTGTCTAAATGCTCAGTGTCAAACATCTCATTACGCATGCATAGATTTGAGGTGTTGTTTTCCGTCTAATCAGTCCCTTTTGAATCTCGCGTTAGAATCGCCGATTTATATTATTACGATTAATTATTATTTATTTGTTTTTTATTTTATCTATGATTGGTGTTTAAGTTCATTTTGAGTTGTATGGGTTCGGTTTTACTTATTATGAAGTCGTTGGTTTAAAGTATTCAAGATTAGTTGTAATTGTTTAAAGTGTTCGTCGTTCGTTGGACTTTGTGTATTGGGCAGAGGTTGGTTCTTCTTCACTAGTAGATATAATTCGGTTGCATTGGTTCTGACTGGAATCAAAGATAATTTAGGATAACGGTACTTACTTTGAGTGACGTCCAGGTTATCAGGTAGAGTGTATCAGCTCATCTAAAAACAAAATTAATTCAAAATCACTCGTGGCGCCGTCTGCGTCGTGTTGCCAACCGTTGCATGTCATCTACGGAGCCTGCAAATGCCTATCTACGTGAAATAATTGGGCCAACTCTAATCGTTAGTTTAAACGTAATTTATTTCTCGTTAAAGTCTGTGTATTAATTTCCTTGAACCATTAACATAAGAAAGTCAAACTATAACATCTTCTCATGTGTTATAACTTAGGGAACCCGCAATAATTGGTTCTGTCAATTATTCAGGCTGCCTTACTTGTGACGAGCTGAAAGTTAATCAGAACAACAAACAATAAATATACAAGGATTCAGGGAAGGGGAGACTGTTGATTTATGCACTCAGTATAGTATGTACTAGTGATGACATCTCTTTATTACATATTGTATTATTTTCTCTACTTAAAATTCTCGACACATATGCTTCAATAGCTTACAGTTTACATGATGATTATATTTTATTCTTTACAAGGCCCCTTAAAATAAGAAGTACATGAATTTAATTAATTCTCCGGATCCGGGATTTCCTCTAATACGTTAAGAATGGTTACCTCGCCATATAAAGCTTTAAAATTTTGCCATTTGAAGAATGGTCTTTATTAATCTTTTAAACAATAAGGATTTACAGTTTGGAACTATAACTCTTTTACTAGGAATAAGTATACAAGTTATGAGTATACAATTACTGTTATACAATTACTTAAAATGTCTTAATGTGGTCAAATTAATTGTCTTTTGTTGAATATAATATTTAGTATTTCATAAGCACGGAAGGCTTGCCTCCGTGTCACCTTTTTTGGATGTCTTCCAGCTCTGCGTTATTCCAGTCGTAGGTCCTCGGTTGCAGCATGTTTGAAGTAGGTCAGGTATCTCTCATTATCTTCGTATCCGGGGATGGTGTAGTCCTGAAGTCTTTTAGATCATGGTGGTTCCTGGTTCTCTGCTCTTGGGTAATGGTTAGTAATAGCTCGTTGATCTGAATGATTAACACAAAGTTCCATTCACCTGTATCCACTTCACATGATTGTTTGATTGTAGCACTTCACTTCATGGTATGTTTTAATTACATTAGTATTATATTTTAAGATTTTAGAAGAGATGTCACCGGCGCTAAATTTTAGTTATTCATTCTCACTCGTTTACACCATATTTATATGAGTCGCGGTTCAACTACATTAACGCAACACATTGTTTAATAGTAAAAAGAATGCGTCAGTGTCTTAACTGACGGATTAATTACATTTTGTAATAAACTATTTTTAACGTAGCACATATCGGCAGTACACAGCTTACTGTTTGACCGCTCCCTAGCAAGTGGGCGAAAATAGTTAGGGGTGAGAGTATTAATCTCGCGACGGTTCAACTCAACATAAAAATAGTTCCAAGTTTCTTTTTTATTTAAAGGACTAAAATTAGATTAAATAATTAAGTAGAGAGATTCTTAGTTACAATTGCTATCAAAGTACGTTATAGTGATCTAGTTTAATTATTTAAATAATAATCAATTTACAATTATTTTTAGTTAGTTAAGGGGTCGGAAAACAAGTTGATTCTGGTTAGCGCCTGTTTCTGCAGGATTAATTAATTAACAAGCTTTACCCTTTCTGTACTCTCGTATTCCTTTTAATATATTATTAGACTTTCATTTAAATATTATTATTATTTAATGATTACAATAAGCTTTAGAAAAAAAAAATGTGAGATTTTATTAAACACTTAAAATTTATCAACCTATACACTATCAACTTAATTAATTAATTTATTTTTATTAATAAAATCGTCACAAAACTTCACAATTACTTTTTCATTTCGTAAAACTCTTCTTAAAATCTCAGTGTGGTTAAGCTGCATACGTGGATACAACACTCCACAATGTTTTTGTTTACAATAATTTTAATCAACATGGGTTCTTTTAGCTTACAAGATACTAATCGTTAACACAACACAACAATTATAATTATTTAATAGGAGAGTGGTCACCTCGGATAACTAAAATCTCAATTCATTAATAAAACTTCAACAGACGGCTTGGGTCAACTTCTAGGTTAGACCTGGCGTGTCTGGTATAATGCCAGTTAAGTTAATTTAAATTCTAAATGAACAATCAACAAAGAAGATTCAAATTTACTAAAGTTATAATCGTCTTCAGCACATTCAACTATCGTTAGACTACTAGATGGGATATCCTTTCTCAGGTATTTTTCTTAATTCTAACAACATATCTGTAGGTTATGAAATGGTTGTACACTGACTTAACCTACTGGATTCAGTAAAGCATACTGTCCTTTTATAATTGGTTAACAATCGTTTTATATTTATTGTGAATAATATTCGTTAACTCTTATCCCTAATCTAACTGTTAATAGACTTTACGAGGTTTGATGTCTCTTCAAATTTCGTTATTTATCCTTATTTCTATACATGGTCAGGTTATTGTTCACTTCATAAGTTTATAATAATAATATTAGACTAATTCACCATACTCCTTTTTCATTTATATGACCGCGATTGCTGGGATTGTACACTAGCAATCGTATTCGGACTTTCACCAGACTTGTTTAATTCTTTTATATAACATTATTAATGCTTTTAGATATTTCGAGTTGTATTAACCAAAATATGATGTTCACTACACGCACAGGTTAGGTTAAATTACTTTTCTGGCGTCGAGAACTCTCGTCTTGTTTCCTGAGTCGATCGTACAAGAATGACGCTTAGCTCGGCGTCTCTTTTTTGTCCAAGCCTCGCTATAATTAATTTGATTGGTGGAAAGCTCGATGACACCTCACTGGCTTTTTCCGGCGGCGTCGGTCTTTGATGTCGAGAGTATGAACAATATTTTCTTCCAATTTACACAAATATTTTAAATGCGTTTAACTTTCTTATGGTACTTGGGAGTTTTAATTTAATCATCGCAATCGTTTGCAATTGTTCTTTAGATCAATTAGATTACCCCTCAAGCCAATCTGTTCACGTTTGATAATTTCTTATTTTCACAACTTATGCTTATTAAAATATTTTTATTTGAAACTATCTTACGTTTATGGTATTTTCAATTTAACTTCACTACTAATTATTTTTACTATTACTCAGTCTCTTTCTGCTCTTTAGTTAGATTATAATCAGTTATGTGTGAAAACAACTCTAAAATTGAGTATAAACCTTGCTGTACAGATAGCATTATGTTTTAGATTTAGTTGATATACTACATTGATGGTATTTTATGAGTTAGTTACATTTCACACTTATTCTTAAGTCTTCCCTTCAACTTTACTTAAATTTATTTATGCTTTACTTTAAGTCATCATTGTCTGACTTAATTGATGTCTTTTTTTATGTATTTTTGTTATTGACATATTTAGTGTTTGGCACACCTAGGCCTTATTTTTATTCTGCTATTAATCTTAGAATACATTGTTTATATCGATTACATTTTAATCACCACTTCGTGTCTTGTCTAGCATATGAGTTTACTACTGTTGGTTTAGTCTGATACTTTGTTCAACATAATATTTAGTATCAGTCTTTAGGCTTCTTTTAGGCCTATTATCACCCAAGTTAATTTTACAAGTGGTTTGTTCCTTTCAATTGCATTACTTTTGAATATGGTTACTTATTTATCTAAATTAACTATTACAACTTTTGGTTATTATATTTAGTGGTTTTTATACAATTATTCCCTTGAATTATACTCTTTGGAGTCACCTATAGTTCAGGCACTATATGGTGTTACATATTTCCTTTTAACTCTAAATTATTTTTAATTTAGTGATCATTCTCCTATACAAAATAGTGATAGTAATTATTCTCAGGTGTTACAATCATTTTATTGGTAATAGTATATCACCTTTTTCTGTTAATTCAGTAAAACGCCTTGCATCTGGTTTCAAGATACAAGTATGTCTATTTTACATTATCCTGATATATTTTTAAGCTAATTACAATTGTTTTACATTATATAAGTGACTGTGAACTTTGCTAGTTCTATTGACACTAATGTCTCATCCCTTTTATAACTTATTGTTAAAGTTTTTGAAAGATTTGTTAGGTAACTTCAGAATGTCTAATTTATTGTTTGAATTTACACTAATTACAATACAATTCTAATTTTCCTATACATTATTTTTGTGTTGGTATTACCCTTTTAACATTTAGGTTCATTACCCTCCAACAGAAATTGGATTACTAGTCATTTAGTTACTTAATACTCTTATTTTAGGTGCATAATTTACCTTGAGTGAGGTTATGGGCCCTATCTTGGTTTGACAACAATGTGTTTATTTTATTATGTTTAAATGTCTTTCGTTTCACACTATTATAGTACTAATAAGGTTATTTATTACTTTAGGTTTATTATACACTTTTCTGTCCTAATCACCCTTCTTAAAACAGCATTCATTAATATCATTCTATAAGTTATATCCCTACATTTGCTCTAGTTACAAGGCTGGTCTACACGATTCGTTTTAGTTATTCTTCCAGATACACAGTTAATTTATACTTAGACTAATTTTACTTCACTCTCCTGACTTTATTCATTATATCATTCATTTACTTTATAAACTTTCTTTGTCAGCATAGTTATTTAAATTAGTTTATCAGGCTTCATTATTATTCTGTTCTTTACTCTGGGATTTCTTGTTATGATCCATTCATCTTGTCTTAATTCTTCTCTTGTTTAGTGTAGGACATATCTTATTTCTTCCTGTTTTTGTTTCTACTTAGGTTTTGTAGTATTCTTCTTTACTCCACTTATAGTTTCTTCTCTCCGTCTTTGGTTTTCTCATTTTCACCTAATCTATTGGGTTAGTTGTCAGTTACTTTACGTCTCGTCTATGTCATTGTCATTATTTCTTCGATCATCTTCATCAGTTTGTTAAAGATGTATTCTTTATTCCTTTAAAATTAGTTTCTACTTATCTGTGTGATTAACATTAAATTTTGGCTGTAGCATTTCTTATGATTCGTTATTGTTGGTTATTGTTTGTTTTGGACCCTGGTGGTCATGATATTGTGTAACATTACAATAATTATAATTTTTAAAAATAATTATAATAGCTAAGATTATTCCAACATCGTGCAATAATGTGTAGACTACAACAAAAAGGCTACTTCGTGTACAATTACAATCTATATAAGTAAAGAAACATTTATTTGAAATAAAATTCGTTTCACCGCAAGTAGACTTTTTGTTGTAGTATACAGGAAATATAAATCTATAAATTTTATCCTTATTTCCCAACAGCGACATTATACACAGTAACATAGAAATCGCTTTTATAATTTTTCTGTAAATAAATTTGCATTATTTACATTACATTTTTAATTAATATTATGGTTCCGTTTCAAAATTTAAACACAAAACATCCACCAATTTTAATTTTAAAAAATGAGTTTGAAAGAGCATAGTTTTTATAATGTTATTTACATACATTTTAACGCTATTTACATATTTGTTTTGTGCAATTATAATGTGTCTGTAAATAATTATTTTAAAAAATCAATATGTACAATGAACTTTACCTTACAGTGTATGTTTCTTTTGTAAATATAAGCTAAATTATAAAAACGGTTTCTATATTACTGTATATAATGTCAACTGTTGAGAAATAAGGATAAAACTTATAAATTTATATTTTGTGTAGACTACAACAAAAAGTCTACATGCGGAGAGACGACTTCTATTTTGGAAAAATGCTTCTTTACTTATGTAGACTGTAATTAATTTAAAAGGGTACATATTTTTCTAACATTAACTTATCACATTTGAAATAAAACATAACCTAAACGTATACTAGCATTGATCAAATGTTTTCTACACATTTAGCTGCATGAAATGTTCACTGTTCACTTTAGAAACGTATAAACAAACATATTACAATCGGTTGTATTGTTTATTAGAACAATTGTGAGCTTATAACAAGTGACGTTAACGATTTACACGAATGTGTATGTATACGACGAAATATTTTGAAATTTTATTTATATTTTAATTGTGGTCAAAGACACGACTGATCTGTGCACTAGTGGCGAGTAGAATTGTATACATCAAGGTGAAATGTTGGCTGAAATTCCAATTACAATTCGAATTACATTTATTGGAACGAAACAGCAAGTTTAATTTAGTCGACAGTGGTATTGGCACACTTGTATGCTCACGCACTAAACTCACTACCATTATTTTGTAACTTGAAAATTAAATTTTATTTCCGTTTGTACAATTAACTGCATTTTATGGCACCATTTTTTGTATGGTTAAAAATATATTTTAAAAGTGGTAAACAGAGGCAGTCAGAGAGCTGGGAGGAAGGACTTGTAAATGCGCCCCTCCAAAGTGTTAAAATCGGATTTTGATTAAATTATCAATTCGTGTTTCATTGATCTTAAAGCTATTAAGAATATTGTAATACTAAAATATATATTGTAATTATTTTATACTTGATATTTATAATAACTTTACCTCAAGATGTTTTTTCCTTATTTGGAACATGTTTCGGGAAACATAATGATCCAATCCTCAGGCGTATTGTAGTTATTTTATATAATTAATATAATAGTTAATTATAATTAATTTTTCTACAAAAAATTCAAATTATTGAAGATTGAGCGCGTATAAAGTAGGTAAGAATGGGTTTGTTTAAATTTCAAAGACCGGATTTATTGATCAAGCATCATCATCATCATCATCATCATCATCATCATCATCATCATCATCATCATCATCATCATCATCATCATCATCATCATCATAATCATAAACTTCAAGGATTAGCCTCATCCTGAACCTGTTCCGGGACCAACTTAGCTCTTGGCCTTCCCACATTTCTCTTCCCCAGCGGTCTATATTCCTTTGCCAGCACCGGAATCGTCTCACCCGCCATTCTTCCCAAACGTTCACACCACCTTCGTTTGCAGTTGCGTCCTTAACATCTATTTAGTCATCAGTGATTCGTGAATTCCGCCGCTCACTCATTTGATAATTGTATCTGACATAGTCAACTCAACTCGGTTACTTACACGTATGTAGTTTTAGTATGTGACGTTCACGTGTCAGTTTCTAACACTGCAGTGATAAAGTTTGTGATTAAGCATTTAGTTGTATATTTTACATTTGTTTATATTTTTAATGAAGAAAGTTGTGTTAGTGGTTAAAATCACAAACAGAATTATCACTGTTGCACACCACTATAGAAAAATTATTCCGATTAGCGCCTTCAAGCCTCACAGTTCATCGTCAGATCGCAAATGAACAAACAGACGTGAAACTAAACGCTTCACCCCACCCCACCCCACTCTGCTCACTCGCAACAAGCTATAATTCAAATGTCCCTTCCAAAACTCTGGGCCCTGTCACCCCCGTCTGGACAGTTACATTTTTTTCTAGCAAATTCCTTGTGTTTCAGTGTTGTGTGTGTGTGTGTGTGTGTGTGTGCATTCCTTAAATTTCAAAGACCGGATTTATTGATCAGAAACTACTGTTTGGGATATTTAGAAAAGAATCGTAGGCTGATATAATTATACCAAGAGAGTCTTACCACCCTTACAGATATATAATGGCGGCAATCAATTCATTTTGTTATAGAGCTCAGAAGTGTTTAAAAGAGACCGAATCAAAAGATAGGGAGTTAAAACCGATAAAGGGAATTGTAAGGAATAATAACTATAACACCAACATAGTGGATAAAGTTATGAAACGTGTTAACACACAAAAAGCTAAAATAGAACCAGAACGAAAGAATTATGCAGGGTCATTGACATACATAGGTTCACATACTAGAAAAATTATAAAATGTTTTAATAAATATGGAGTAGATATAGCTATTAAAAAATGTGAAACGGTATTTGATAAGATAAGGAATAAGAATATAGAAAAAATCCCAGTATTACAGAAAAGCGGAATTCATAAATTAAAATGTAAACTCTGCAACAAAGTGTACCTAGGTGAGACAGGACGGAAATTCGTATGCAGGTTGTTTGACCACAAACGTGAAGAAGGTAACAGAACAACGAATTCGTTATATGCAAGACATTTCATAGAAGACAACCATAAGTTTGTTAATCCTTTGGAAGACTACGAAATTGTAAAAGTAGTAAATAACACAGTTGAAAGGAAGCTTAGAGAGGAATTAGAAATATTGAAAGTAAGAGAAAAAGGGTTAGACAGTTCAATTAATACTAAAACTAAATTTGATAATAAAGAAAAATGTTTTATAACATAATTAAAAAGTAAAAGATAGAGGACAGATAGATAAGATTAAGAATTAAGTTGCATAGGAATAATTGGATGTTTTTTAAAATAAGGGTGTGTGAATGGCCCACATGTGTGAATGAGAAAGGCGGTTAGGTTTAAAAGGAATGCACACACACACACACACACACACACACGCACGCACACACACACACACACACACACACACACACACACACACACACAACACTGAAACACAAGGAATGTACTAGAAAAATATGTAACTGTCCAGACGGGGGTGACAGGGCCCAGAGTTTGGGAAGGGACATTTGAATTATAGCTTGTTGTGTGTGAGCAGGGTGGGGTGGGGTGGGGTGAAGGGTTTAGTTTCACGTCCGTTTCTTCATTTCCAATCTGACGATGAGCTGTGAAGCTTGAAAGCGCTAATCGGAATAATTTTTCTATAGTGGTGTGCAACAGTGATAATTCTGTTTGTTTATATTTTGTGAATTTCTTAAATTTTTGTGTACCAGGATTGTTTATTAATTGAAAAGATTAATCAATGATTACTAACATTCTCTTCAAAAATTTAAACACCATCAGATTTAATATTAGGAAAATTAAGTTGGCAAAACCATCGTTTTCTTAATGTTATTTTCATATTGTATGGTGCAATTATAATGTGTCTGTAAGTAACTACTTAGATAAAACACAATATTTATAATGAACTCTACACTAAAATTTAAGTTTCCTTTGTAATCATATTAATAAAATAATTTTAATTAAAAATATAATGTAAACCATGCAAATCTACTTATAGAAATGTTAGAAAAGTAATTCCTATATTATCGTTTATCATTTCATCGGCTAAGAAATAAGTATAAAATCAATATATTTGGTAATAGGTCTTTCAGAGATAATGTTTATCTGATAACATTAATACGTGTATCACTGGTATACTTGTCCTCTGCAGTGTTTGTATATGATTGAGAGGGTTGATGTGTGTTTCTGATTGATAGAACAGTAATCGATAGTCCTTATAATCGCCTCCAGCATATTCTGCCTACACTGTAAGATACACATAAGCACATTACAACTGGATTACCTGAAGTTACGGGTATGCCACACATACAAATATTGATGCAACATCGCAAGCACGTGAACAATTCTTGCTAACAATATTGAAATACTCTACAACACTACAACTATAACAGTAATAACAAAAATAATAATATAATAGTAATAGTAATAACACCCTACTCCAGAATCTAAAACATCTTGGCACCGTGATGGTAGGGTGAGCGGAAAATAGCTGTCACTCTTCAGCTGGCTAATACCCCAATGGCAACCCAGATAAATCGTGGGTGTGTAATCGACGAAACTGATTGTACCAATCGAACCACTGAATCTGGTAATAGTTAATCAGTTTAAATTTTTGGGATGTTGCATGGCAGAAGACAATGAAGAAATAAATGAAATAAGGAAAAGGATACAGGCCGCAAATAGAGCATATGCTTCGTTGACATCTATATTCAAGACAAGGAATATCTACCATCAGTCCAAGGTCACATTATATAAAGTTATGATTAGACCGGTGATAACATATGGCAGAGAGACTTGGACTCTGGACAAACAAGCCGCTAACATAGTCAATACTTTTGAAAGGAGAATTTTGAGGAGAATATATGGACCAATCCAAGTAAACGGGATATGGAGAATGCGTCACAATGAGGAGCCGTATAAAGACAATGATCTGGCCACCACCATCTGACTGCATAGATTGCAATCGTTAGGATAGAAGACAACCGAATACCTAGGAAGGTACTGTTTAGTCAAATCTAGGGTAGAAGGCCTGTCGGAAGACCCAAGACAAGCTGGATTGACGCAGTGGCGAGGGATGTTGATAATTTACTTAAAATGAAACGATGGACTTCGATCGCCAAGGACAGGGGAAAATGGAGGTGTATGATTATGGAGGCGCCATAGAAGAAGAAGAAGGTTGCAGTAATAAGTGAATGGCTCTACAGTTGCGACTCCTAAGGACAACAGAAGCACCATGTTGATTTTAGTCGTAGCAGCGGTACTCAAAGCGTTTGTAATGGTCTGTTTATTTACTCGGTACTCGTCAGGCATCTATATTAAAATCACGTAATAATTCAGGAATTGAGAGCTCTATTAAAATCTCTCGTATTGAAAAGTCGCTCTTCAAAAGATGAAAAGTAGGAGGCAGATGCAGAGATGTTTTGACATCGTCAGTGAGTACAGCAGTGGTGTCGAAGTTTTTGGTTGTGAAAAGTAAAAATGGTGACTTCACGAAGGCAAGTCCCTTATTAATAGAGACAAGTATTGTGTTATTAATGTTATTATTATCCCCTTGTGTTGGATCAACTGTTACAGACATCATGAAAACTTCTAGAGGGCCTACCTATGCAAGCAGTAGCTATCAAGTTAGTGCAGCCACAGAAGACAACAGGTCGTCCCCACGACGCACAAAATATAGTAGCAATAGCTGGTGCAGCATTGTCAAACCTGTAACATCTATAGAGAGAGTACGAGGTAAATTGATGTCCAACATTAATGAAATTGCTGACATCTTGTTAGAGTATAACGCTCAGGTCAGTAGTTGCAACATTTATCTTCGAGATTTCCTTGTTAAGGAAAGATGCAGCTGGACAAAGCCTTCGCTTAAAAATTGAAAAGATAGCAACTATAACATATCTTTCACAACATGCTCTACCTTTCGTGGAAATTACAGTATGCTATCCGGCTAAACTGCAGCGGGATCGGATAATATTCCTTACTGCATAAACCTTGACTGACAGATGGACAGTAGCTAGGCTATTGGCAATTTATAAGTCTATCTTGACAGTCTACCCAGAACTGTAGAAGGAAGCGATCGTTATCCTGCATCCTTAAATGTGTAAAGGATTCACTTACAGCAGAGAATTATCGTCGAGTATCGTTGTCGTGCTGTTAACAACTGCTCACCTATATGAAAGATACGGGCCACTGAAAGTACACCAGTGTGAATACCGGAAAAAATATCGGTATGGAGAACCATACATGACTTCCATGTACTAAGATTTATATTTAAAATCATTTATTTGAACTCGGTTCCATAATTTCTAAAAAAAAAATCCCCGACCTTGTAAATCGAGTTTCATGTTTGACAAATTGAAATAAAATATTTCCATAGAAACTACTCCTTTGCAGCATATAACGTAATACACATAAAAAAAATTATCCCCTCCTCCTTCAAGTATAATTTCCATTTATAGAAAAATACCCCCTCACCTTTCAACTACCCTTTTCATTTATAGATATTTCAACTATCTTTTTACAGTGGATTATTATGACCTTCTTTTTACGATACTTTATTTATCAACATCAAGTACTTTACTCTAGGTAAAACATAAAACGTTGGAGCCAAAATACCCCTTCCCATTAACCGATTTTTACCAAAATCAAGAGGCCTTGAGTGCTCTACAACTCAGGCACATAAACAAAAATTATTTGATTCTGTTTGAATTTGCAGCAGATATCGTTCGCCATAGAAAAAATTCTACACACAGACACTTTTCGGAAAATTTTCTTCATGTTTTGAGGGTAGTACAATCAGAATCAGCCCTTTTCTCGAACACGATATTTTTCGCTATCACCATACTTCCATTTTCTTAAGGAACATGGAAGTAAAACGTTTATGTATTGGTCACAGGGTATATCTCGGCTCAAATGCAGCTCAAAAGAGTTTCATCGGTGATGCAAAACGTCCGTAAATGGCAAACGGCAGGTGATAGCAGTCGCCGCGAACAAGTTTGCATGGGGTAACGTTTCCGAATGAGCAAAATTTATAAAATCAAAATTATGAAATGTAAAAAATAAAACTTCATGGGATCTTATATTAGAAGAAATGAAAAGAAACGTTTATGTCTTTTAAATTGTTACAGATTTTACGTTCATATAATATAAGAAGTGGCGAATGTATAATGTTCACAATAGCATACAAACGTAGCACGAACAGTAACTGTTACAAGAATAAATTCGATATCAGAAAACGATTTACAACATGCTTCTTATAAAGGTAATAACTAGAAAGCTTAAATACGTGGAAACTTAAAAAGATGAAATACTCAGGACGTTCGCTGAAATAACTAAAGGTAAGAATAGATAAAGTGACTAAATAAAAGCGGAGATATACTGATAATGTGTAATAGAAAGAAGAAGTCTCCAAATGATATATAATAAAATAGAAATAAGCTAATTTAACCGGCCACATACTGAGAAGGAAATGTAAACACAAATTAATCTTTGAAAGTGCCAACTGAAGCTGAATGATGTAAATTATGAAAAATCACAAAGCTCACGGACGTCAAGAACCGACTCCTACAAGACAACTGTACGACAAAATGGCAGTTAATAACAAATACTTAGTGTGACCAGATTTATATTTTAATGATAAATAATATTACTAACAATTAAATTATTATACTGGAACACTTAACAAATCACACAAAACTTTCTTTGTTAGTAAACAAGCTGTTACAGACTATACAAATTTCAGTTAATATTTTGCTTTATAGCTTTGTAACAATGTGTAAACATACCCCATTTTCATAAAAAAGTTTCAATTCTTGCGTTCTGTGTTTTACACTCTAGTGACTAAAAGTATATTCTTAATACAAAAATGTCCAATTATAGCCTATCAATATGTATTTTATACTAGGAGATATTCTTATATGAAATTCTTATTGTATTCAACTAGTAGATAAAACTATAGACATACAAAACTATATATAGATTAGATAAAACAATATCGTGCCTACATAGCCAATCTTCAGTAGGTGGAAGTATAGTAATGCGAATGTTTTGTTGTGGAAAGAGAGAACGCAGTAATACATTAACACTATGTGGGATACCGAAATTGTCCCTTGGCGGTTTGTATTATTGCATTGTTGGTATTGGTCCTGGCGTGTAGCTTGCTGGCAGTGTGCCACCAACCTGACAGTTGTGGACCTCTGTATTGCAACAAACCAGATTGATGGTCGCATTATCCTAAAATACGTACAGCTTAGCTCAATTTGTACGCTGCGCTTCGTGATTTGTGTAACAATAAGGAGGTTCGTGGTAACAATACATCAATTGCAAGCACTCGATTCCACACATTCATTCTTAATAATTAAAGTGTATTCTTAAGTGATTATAAGTATAATACTACTGACTCGGAACATCAAGTTTCTTATTAGTATAATGTAAAATTTTTACCTTGTAGTCTGAACTAGTTTTCACTTGTTACAAACTTCGTCAGAGGCTGCCACTAGGAGCGCTTTCCGTCTTGTTCTTGGTGACGGCGCCGTCGTTCGAAAGATCAATGCTGTGTGTGTGGGGTGTGATATGTTCGAATGGTATGTGTGCTTTGAATTGTGTCTGTTCATTTAAGATTTCGTTTTATGTGTTTTTGTGTGTTTGCATACTTCTAGTTGTTCAAGAGTGTCTAGTTTTCGGCCTTTTGTGTGTACGTGTAGAATATCCATGTTACTCTTTATGTTTGTGTATGTGTGGTTTGCTTCAATGATGTGGTTTGCAAAAGGTTGATTCAGTGTAGTGTAGCGCTTTTGTGTGTTCAGTTAGTCTGTTTGAAGCAACGTCCTGTCTGGCCTATGTATAATTTGTTACATCCTGAGCAGTTTAGTTTGTAAACACAAAATAAATCAAATTTGTTTTGTTCTTGTGTGTTTTTTGATAGCGTGTGTTCTCTTTTGTTTGTAGTTTTGTATCCCATTCTGTATCCTACTTTTTTAAAGTTGTAGGCTAGTTTTTCAGTGTGGTTATTGATGTATGTTAGTGTTATGATCTTGTTGTTTGCTTTGTCTTTGTCTGTTGTTTGCTTTGTGTTTTGTGTAGGTGTTTATTGACTATTGTTCTGTTAAATCCGTTGGTTTCTGCTAAATATTTTATCGTGTTTAGTTCGTCAATGTAGCCTTTTTTCATATTCTTAAGGCTTTCTATATTCAATTATGCCAGTATTTTCATAAACAAAGCTTAAGCCAACAAGAATATTGTTATTTCTGCAAAAGAATTAACATTGTTCTTCCAAATTCTTAACGGATATATCAAATAACGTAGGAAATGTGGATTATTTGCATTACGTTTCGAACTGTGTTAACAAATATTACTTAACCATTCCATACGTGGATTAGGTCTACAATGACACACGGAAAGTGTACAACATAAATAATATTTCTCACGTATTTTTCTGTTATATTAGTAGGCAGTACGCGTACATTATAACATTCAGACAGGCAGACAGAAAATGCACCGGAAGTCATGGTCGCTGGCTTGTGTGCGTTGTCGGAGCCAGAGCACGATGAACGCCAAGTTGTTACTGTGAAACTCAGCACAAGGAATTAGAATGCGGACCTGTTATATCGGCGTGTATGAGGGGGGTTTTGAAATGTTCCTTCAGCCTTTCGCCACGCCGGGGACACGACTTCGTGGCTCTCCTCAGGGGATCGCCCGCGGGAGCTTAGAGAAGCGTTGGGTTTGTCGATAGACTTGACTGGCCGTAAGAGTGTCGGCCGTAACGACAGGCTGTAACGCCAAATCGTAAGTCTCTCGCAATCAGGACTTGCAAATCTCGCGGTTTCCCTTGTCCGGGGTTTCTGCCCAGCCGACGCGGTAAAGCAGATCTTAACTGCAGTATGTTAAAACTGACTATCGGACTACTCTGAAAGACGCTGGTTTGCTAACTCGGGGTCGGCAAGCGGTCTGGATTAAGTCAGCCAAGATTCAAGGATGCTCAGAAGGCGATGGATAAAGCTGAAGGAGGATCGTTTAGTTGATCCACTTGACGAAGGTGATGGACACAGGATTCTCCGGCCTTTGTGAACAAAGTAGTCGACAGGAACCAAACGAAAATCTTCACTGTTGGAACTCGAAGGCTCGGATAGAGATTGCCATTAAGAAATTCAACAAACATTGTTCTTCTATATATATTTACTTGTACCAGGACTTAAAATATACATTAACATAACCTTTAAAGATCTCTGAAGTGAGTCAAGTCAAAAATTGAAATGGAGAGTCTTTCATGACAGTCACGACAGCCTGACTTAAGAAAATAGAATTTTTAATATCAAACTGCTGTTAAACTATTATCGCGACTTTACAGTTTAGACCCATCATTAAAGTCTTATATGATATAAAGTTACACGAATGATAACTAGAGTAATGGGAAATACATTGTAGGAATTATACAAAGTTAAAGATAAAATATTATTACAGATACATCGCAGACCGGTAAACTCATTATTCACAGTTCCGTAATTACCCAACAATACAATTAATCTTCCGATTTTAAACAGTATGCATTATGTTTAGAAATACTGCCGATACAGGTGACAAATGTGAAATCATTAATTGTAGGAAATATACACATAGGGGCTTATATTGTCTCACAAATACAACATTTGCGCAATCAGATTTGCAGTGTACCGTATATTTGAAGTTAAGCGCAAATTCAGCTTACAAATATTTAACCCTGAAAATATAGGACTCAGAAACATTTGAAGGTAACACATAAAGCTGAAGTACATATGAACAATGTCATTTTAAAATCTACATGTGCCTAAGAACGTATACTATATAAAAGGAAATATGAAATCAGTCATTTAAAAATCATTAAAACTAAACAAATAATTTTGTTTACAAATTATTTTGTACCCTAAGAAAATTGGTCTTGAGGGAACAGTTTGGGACAAGTCTTTGGCATCAATTACGTGCGTTGCACTGTCAGTATTGGAAATAACACAGGCCCAGATAGTACTACAAAAAGATCGAGGTTTTAGATGATGTGTAGCATCATACATAGGATGTTTAGAAAAATGATAAGAAAAGAGACAAGGCTTAAATTTTGTAGAACAATGGCGGTGCCTGTTTTACTATATGGACGTGAAACATGAGTTCCTACAAATAAGATTAAAAGCCAGATGCAAACTTCTGAAATGAAGTTTCTGAGAAGAACAAAGCGTTGCACGAGACAATATCGTTTGCGCAATGAGCATATTTGAGAAGAGCTACAGGTATCCTACATAAATGATAAAATCCAGATGTATCGCAGGGAATGGTTTCAGCATCTGGACAGAATGGAGGAAGGACGACTACCTAAGGTTGGTTTTGATATATACCTTTTGGTACAAGATATGTAGGAAGAACGAAAGTGAGATGGAGAGATACTCTGTGAAGACGGAACAGACAAGTGCCTACTCCGTGAGGTGAAGAAGAGGAAGAAGATTATTTTGTGAAACCAGAAATATTTTGTCGTTCCTAATTGCCAAGAAGCATTAACATTGCCTTAAAATAAATGACACATGTGATAAAAAGTCGATTATAATGAACAAAAGTATACGTAAAATTGTATACAAGACCGTGACAAAAAACTCACTATGTACATAATAAATAAAAATATAAAGTGCAATATTTAGATTTAAAAAAAATGCATAGAAACCGTTTTTACTTAAAATTATAAAGTAACTGTGAGAGGAGGATTCCGAACCATCTTCAAAAGAAACCTGGAATTTTACACTACAATAGTTATTATCATATAACTGTATCTGACAAGATCAAAGTGAAAACAGCACAGAAATAATAAGAGACGCCATTGTAACTGTGATACAACAAATTAAGTCAAATATAACAGAACATAGTAGCACTATAATAACAGAGTTAAATGTTTGTAGTAAGTGGATGAGAATTTAGACATTATTTCTCTACATAAATCGGAGAAATCAAATTTTCATTTTGTGTTTAGACATTGATGAATTCAGTTAATAATTTTTTTACTGAAAAACCCTGATTAGCAGGAAAGAGCTACATTAATTTTAAGTTACTAGATACATGAACCCTGAAAAACTACCAAAATAACTGTTGTTAAATAATAAACAAGCGTATGTTTTCGGAAGACAAATTACTAAAATATTGTAGACGAGGTGTGTGCAATACTCTTAGGGGACAATAATTAAAAACGATTAATGCTCCGTTTTTAATAAAGACATTGCCATGCGTACAATACTTATAATAAAGTTGATACATTGAGAACATTCCGAAACGGTATTTTAAATAATACTATTGATTTATTTAAAAGAATATCTTAAGAACTCTAGCAAAACAGAATCTCATAATGTTTTGTAAACTGAAAACAAGTTATAGCGTAAAAATCTGTAAAAACCATAACTCATATATATTCACTCCGACCGTATTTTTGTAAAGAAATATCGGCTATATTAGGTGAATACAAATTTCATTAATTTTTTAGATATCAAAGAGTTCGACAATAAATTTAACCAGATAAAACACCTCAGGTGTACAAGGAAATGATACGGAAAACAGAAGACCAGTTAAAGCGGGGGATATTTACTTTCAGTAGCATCATACAAGGCTATGGGCTACATATCTCTGGTACAAAATCTAAAACGATGGCACTTCAGGGCTGGTATCCTATAAGAACTAAGATAGTCATGAATAATCAGGTTTTTGATCAGGTTAGTCATTTACATGAGATAGGTCAGGTTTAATTACCTCATACAGGGTTGTAATTTCTCATATAAAACGCCTATTGATTGGGATAGTAAAATAACAAAATTTAGACACATCTGAGGAATGATTTATAAAATAAAAATAAAACACTGAAGGATACACGAATGAACTTTTATAAAATTGTGGCTGTCCCCACATTCCTGTATGCTAGTGAGACATGGACTCTTGGTAAAAGGGACGTGCAGAGGATTCAGACTGCCGAAATGAAATTTCTAAGAGGGAAGCAAGGTTGTTCTCTTTTGCATCGGAGAAGGAACGAGGATATAAGACGCGATTTCAACATTGTATGGTTGCACCAGAAGATTTAAGACCACAGAAGGAGATGGTGTGAACACTTGAACAGCATGTTTGATATCCGTCTATCTGTGGCTTCCTTGGGTTATCAATCTACTGGGAAGAAACATGTCGGTAGACCGAGGGGTTCTGGAACAGGTCTAAGGCCTAGCCTTGCAGTGGTGTTGAGGATAATGATGATTATAAAACATCTCAATTAAAAATAATAAACCCGATAAAATAGACCCCAGTCTCCAGGTAAACATAACTCTCGGTAATAAAATAATTTCAGAGGAAGATGAAATTTTTAAAACGTGTCACAAATTAAAAAAGTAAAAGAAAACGTTATAAGAATTGTTCTACGTAAGTTGCGTTTTTAGTGGTCCTGAAAATGTTTCAAAAATTCTTCCTTAAAACTAAAAAAATTTCAAAAGTTTTGCCAAAAATATAAGTTAATAAACCTGTGCTCAACAATCCGTAAAGGACCAAGGCATCCCACACGGGTTTTGTGTTTAGTGGGACGGCCGCATGGCTAATACAACGCGTCACTAAAAATACGATAATTTATATACTTATATATTTTATCTTCACAAAGCCTCTTACATAAACTTGTAACAGGACAATACATTAAAAGTGGGCCAATAAAGAGATATTATTTTCTCAAATTTCGATTTTTTTAATTTTAAAATTGTAAATTTAGTTTACTTATTATTTCTGTTTTTAATATCAACGAAAAAAGCAACATCTGTTCCACAACATCGCTCAAACTCACGAAATTCAGGAAAAATTTGTTTCTTTAAAAATTATACTAAAGCAGACAGCAACTCAATAAATTAGACTACTGCAGATATCATTGTAATGAATACGCCGTGACATGACGTTCATTATAATTAAAATATTATTTTCTGAAGTAAAAAACGAGATATTATTTCGGTCCCTTCGAAGGATGCAAAGACGTAGTTTCTATCTGACTTTAATACTTCTATATCTCATATGTGGCATGACAACAATTTTATGATTTCATTATGATTCTCATCCTATATAAAAATTAAATCCCTAATCTAATTATTCACTCCTACATTTAAAACGATTGTAACTTAAATTAGACGTCGTTTTCATAGTAACCGTTAAGCTAATTTCATACTGTTACGCAATACGCAACGTTCTGGTACATTGGAGAAAGTTGTTCTACTCTTTTCTTGGCTATCCCAGCAGAGCCCAGTTGTAATGTTTGTGTGCGTACATACGCGTACGAAAGACAATTACGTGACACTTGTCATGCGTCAGCAATCGTAGCTATTGCAGACCGCAACGGTCGGACACTGTGTTCAAGCCCAGACAGTGAGACTGTTTCTAGTGGATTCGATAGCGCCTGTTTAACACGTCATCGAAAAAGTGACAGATTATTCTCGAATGTCAGCGGTATGTAAACATAAGCATCCAGCGACGGTCAGTTAAGTGGCGATTTATTCGAATGAGTTTCGAAGTATTGTGAAAAATGTTATAATTGTGCGGGACTTTATTAGCTGACATTACTATTGCGTGTGGAAAAATTTTTCTCGGTTTATTGTACAAGTTGATTATAAACTGTATTTGTGAATAATTATTGTGAATAATTAAAGCTGATGATTAGTGACTGAATTGGTGACTTTATTTTGTTTTCCACTGTACCATACGACGATCAGTGAGACCGTCGTAACAATTCACTAAATTGAAAAACATTTTTTGCAATATATTATGTTTAATTTAAAAAGTAATGTTCTGCATATTATATAAGACATATGTAATTAGAATTAGATTGCAAAAGGTTTTATTGATCAACTTAAAGGCTATTTACTTGTGATGAGTCAAACTTTGGATTTGTGGTTTCATGCAAAAGTCGTTTTCAAAATGTTTTATAAAAATAGAAAATGTACTGAATGATAGATAAAAATGAATTAACTATTTATTTAACTGTAAAGTATTTTATAATTATGTTGCAAATGCGCATGTGTCTAAAGGGTTACAGAACCTTTGATTACATATTTAAAAAAATATTTAAGATTTCAAATTTTAACAGATTCCAAAATTTTATGCTCGGAATATTTTATGTAACGTAATCTTCTTGTCCTTTCTCCCCTCCTCCCCTTCTTCTTCTTCATTTTTATACTTCTTATTCGCCTTCCTCTGTAATATGACGTCTTTTCCCCTTTAACCTTTTGTTACTCCATCACTGTCTGTAGTCCCTTTCTACCGCAGCTGTTTTGATGTAGGTAAGTTAGCCGTCCTACTCAATTTCTTTTTTTCGTTATGCTAAGCATTTAAATTGTCCACTGTTATTGTTAAATAAATTGTAATGTATACAAAATCAAATTAGCCTTGAATAAACATAGTTTGAGATAATCTGAACCGTTTGTTCCTGACGACTTGATAATAAACATCCCTGACAGACGTTTTAAATACTGTTACGACTCAAACATTTATATTACATTCAACCTCTCTCAAGTAAATTATAGAGTTGTAAAATTTTTATTATTGACATTTCAAGCCTTGTGACAGTTCATTTCAAATATTTGTATAGAAAATTGGAAATAGATAAAATCAATTACACAATGATACAGTTATCATAAAAGTTTTGTAAGCAAAGTTATTTAGGTTCGGTGAAAGTTAGATCATATAACTATATTCTGTACTGTAATTTGTCTGCGAAACTTATATTTTTAATAAAATTTTAAGTGATGTTGTATATCAATATTAACTGTATTTACTTTAGAGAAATTCAAATTAACTGAGCTCTGTGTGTGCTGTTACATAAACAACAATAGTAGCAACAATAGTAGTTGCAATGCAACAATCTGTTGCAAAAATAGAAGTTAATTAGGCTGTTCTCAGATGATGAATATGTCAACAGAGATTCCATATTTTTGTGTTACGCATTATCTAGCCACATGTTCACTAATGACATTTGTTATTTAACTCGTTCCTTTCAGACAATAACAAATTCCACATTAATAAAATTCTAGCATCCACTAAGGATTCTAAAATTAAGGATTACACTAACAATCTCTATTTAGAAAGCATTCATCACACATTCTAATCACGTTCCAGCACAACTTGCACCTCAACCCACAGAACCTATCATTAAGCTGAATATTCTCAAAAACTCCGGTAAACTTTTAACCCTAATCTTATAAAATTCGAATCACGCTTTTGGTGCCGTAACAAACACGGCTTGGTGATACGTTCTTTAAGGTTTATATATAACACAATTTCAAGTTCACTATTGCCGGGAATATTTTACGTGTATCATGTCTTATTCTCTGTTCCAATGTAGTGCCGCTAAGGAAAATGTCTAGTCAACAAAATTACATATGTTTCATTACATGTAACACATATAAGCAATGTAATAAAATTATCATTACATGTAATAAAATTTAAGCAATGTTAAAACACATTGCCTGTAGTATCTGAATGATGTATTTATGCTCATTTACAGTATGTAATCCAATTCTCTAAATATAAATTGAAAACTGTGTTATAAGTAGGGAATCGATTAATTATCTTTCACTACTATTCGGAATATTTCTAAAAATACAAACATAAGTTTATTTAAACCATGAAATTGTTTAAATTGTATTTGCTAAAACATCGAGCAAAATACAGTTTTCTGCAACTTGGTTTTTAAAATATAAACTTATTTTTAACAAATTTACTATCTTCCGTAAGTACAAACTCAAGTTATAGCGTATAAAAAATTTAAAAATTGTTACTTTGATTTCCAATTTTGTAAATGGTAACTTGCATTATTCCTCGAGTCTGTCTATTGTAATGTGTTTAGCCCATATCATCCGAGCTTTTGAATTCCTTTTGGAAGAAATTTTCCGACTCGTATGGAGCCAATTTTGTACCATTTTCTACGCCTTCTTTATACGAAAAACTAGTTTATCTTCCAGTTCGTCTTTTATTAGTCCAAAAAAATGAAAATCCTTTCAAGGAAACCAGTACTGTATGATGGGGCGTTTAGCATCTGTAAACAAAAATATTGAAGAAAAAGGTTTCTTTTGTTGGTCTGATGAGGTTTTGCGTTTTTCATAAAACAAAAACAAACCTTTCAAAAGTATACCGCATATTTTGGATGATTGGTTCACGTTTAAGTCATTTTCAATTTTGTTAGCTTTAATTTGCCGATTACCATTGTGTAAACATTGTATAAACACTATCGTTACCATTGAAAGAAATTTTAATTTGCCGATTTGTTAAATCGCTTCCATATTATTATTATTATTATTATTGGAAGTGAAAGGTGTGTGTGTGTGTGTGTGTGTGTGCGCGCGCGCGCGCGCGTAATTCAAGATTAGAATAACAGATATCATACTTTAAAGAATAATTGAATTACATCATCATCATCAACACTCCAAGGATTATCTCAAAGACTTGTTCCGGATCCCATCTCCTCCTCGGTCTACCTACATTTCTCTTCCCAGTAGGTTGATAACCCAAGGAAGCCACAGGTAGACGGATATCAAGCATGCTGTTCAAGTGTTCACACCATCTCCTTCTGTGGTTTTCAATCTTCTGGTGCAATCATACAATGTTTAAATCGCGTCTTATATCCTCGTTCCTTCTCCGGTGCAAAAGAGAACAACCTTGCTTCCCTCTTAGAAATTTCATTTCGGCTGCCTGAATTCTCTGTCCGCCCCTTATACCAAAGCCCATGTCTCGCTAGCATACAGGTATATGGGGACAGCCACAGTTTTGTAAAATTTTAGTCGAGTATCCTTCCATGTTTTATTTTTCAAGTACCTATGAATCGTTCCACAGTTGGCTCTAAATTTCATTAGCTTACTATCCCAATCAATATCGGTTCCATATATGATATCACAATCCAGATAATTAAAATTATTAACCTGATCCGAAGTTTGATTACTCATGGCTATCTCAGTTCTTATAGGATACTTGCCCGTAAATGCCATCGTTTTAGATTTTTAGCAGAGATCTGTAGCACATAGTCTCGTGTGATGCTATTAAACGAAAATAAAATTAAATTTAAAGATGTAATCTAAAATGAACTTAAACAGAAACGTTTATATGTTTAAGTATACAGTTTAGGGAAAATTAATTAGAAAATGTTGGTAGGAGGAGAAAGCGGAATTAGGATAAGTGATACTATACTACAGAAGGAACGGAATAGGCCTACGTCAAGCTACAATCAAACGTATGGTATACAATGGAAAGTCAGGAAAATGGTTTGAAAAATGAGAGGTTAATGTAGCAACAAAGAAAAACAAGACAGTATTTGGCTATAGCTTAATATTAAAAATACGTCGACAATTTCTATAATAAAAGAAAAAATTAACAAATCGAAATATAGGTGGAACGTCTTGTTATTTATTATAATGTACGCATCGGAGGATTGGTGGAATGTCGTTTGTCAAAACAAAGTCTGAGGATCAATAAAAGAAATGGCAATATAAATGGGTATATCGTATAGAATTGTATGAGCACCTGAAATAAATTACCGGGAAAAGTCAAGAAATAAAAATTGAAGGAAGAATTTTTTCTTTATTGTACTTTAAAGAAAAAAAGGTATGGTGAAAGTTAGTACAGGTTTAATTAAATTTAAACTATAATAACTCAGTTCACCAAGTATTAAAAGTTACTGATACAATATTAATGTAGTGAAATAAAAGAGTTAGTAATTATTTGGGAAATTTACACAGGGGTTATAGGAAGCGCTAACTAATAAGTCAGAACTGTGTTTATAATTGTGTTGTTTGAAATGTTTATTCATTATCCTCTCAACATAATTATTTCATTATTAATAATATTTATCTCGAAAAATTGTTTTATTGTTTTTAGTTAATAAAGTTTACAAATTAAAATACTTAAATCTTCTATTGTGGTGTATTCATTGTTCATAACCTAGAGATACTATACGTATGATTTATAAAAATATTTTCATGACTCACAATCTCAATTTTGATAGATTTCGGACATACACCATCGTTAGGATATATACACTTTGCGCGGTCACTATATTGTAAAACAGTTACTATTTACAAAGAACCAATTCGTAAACACTGATTAATGATCATGAAACGTACGTTTGTCTTTACGAATTTGTTTTTTGGAAATAGTAACTGTTTTAAAATATTGTGACCGCGAGTACACAATGTATATGTCCTGACGATGTCTATGACAAGTCATATGAGGAGTCATTAAAACTTTATTAAAAATCATATGTATGATCTTTAGGTTATGAACAATGAATACACCTCAATAGAAGACTGAGATTAGGTACCATTAGTAAGCAATAACTGTGTGCATATTATAAATGCATCAACATTTCATTAGTTAAAATACTTATAATAAATGAACAAAAATATTTCGAATATATTATAAGGAAATGTTACTATTAATAATAACAAAGCTTTCTACAAGAATATATTTTTATTATTTTGTGAGTTACAATATTTCGATAGTATTCAACTATCATCCGATATAAAATTAATAAATTTAAATTTTTGGATTTCGTTGTCCATGACGTGTCCGTTGATTAACTAAATATTCACTCCACTACACTACACTCCACTACCGAATCCACCTTTGCAAACCACCTCATTGAAGCAAACCACACATACAAAAATATCGACAATAACATTGATATTCTACACGTACATACAAAAGGCCGAAAACTAGACACTCTTGAACAATTGAAAATAAACAAACACACAAAACACATAAAAACGTCATCCTAAAAGAACAGACACAATTCAAATCACACGCATTATTTGAACATATCACACCCCACACACACACAACATCGCTCCATCAAAAGTCGACACCGTCGCCAAGAACAAGGCGGACAGTGCTCCCAGTGGCAGCTTCTGACGAAGCTCGTAATAAGCGAAAACTGTTACAGGCTATAAGGTAAAACTTTAAAGTTTTTACCAAAAAAAAATTTTGTGTTCCGAATCGGTAGTGGTATAATTTGATTTATAAATTTTTGTTTAAATGAATATAAATACATTTATTATATTGGATAATTTTATATTCTATTATGATATTGAATACTATTGAAATATTTTAACTCACAAAATAATAAAAACCTACTATTTAAAAAGTTTTGTTGTTATTAATTATAACATAAAAAAAAATATATATATATAATAAAAATATGAGCTTTATGAAGGTAAAGAAATAATAGACTAATGTAATACACTGTGATTCCCTAGTGCCAATTAATTTTTTCCATTTAACTTGTGTGTGAAACATCTGTGTTAGTAGTTAGAAATTAAACTGAAACATGGAGCATGCATTACTAGCCATCGGCGTACAGATAACATGATGCATACTAAAATGCAGCAGTACGGCCTTGTTTCATTTAGTTTGGCAGGGTAATATATTGTTCGTGTCGGTGTCATGGGAAATAACTGCAACACAGTAGTGGCAATAATAAATTCAGGCCATTACATTTCAGGACTTTATTTTCACCTCTAGTTCAGTGACCGAAGCAAATATATGTAGCTGGACTGTGATCAAAGTTCAGTTTTATAGTTTTCTGTAAGTAAATATATTTCTACAGGAGTAAAATTTATTTACCTAAAACACAATATATTTATACAGAAGTAAAATTTCACATATAGGCTTTATCGATTTCAACAAATCTTTTGATAGAATGATCAGCCCGAAGTTGTGGGACGTACTTGAAAATAAAGGTATACCACAACACCTAGTTCAGGGCATAAAGAGTTTGTATAGACATACCGCGATAATCATAGACGCCGGAGAAGAATCTATCCCGATAGAAACAAACCAAGTCGTAAAACAAGGTGTTGTCTGTCACCACTAGTTTTTAACCTTTATCTAGATGATGTCCCCAAAAAATGGAAACCTCAAAGCTTGTAAACCATGCTCTTCGAAGATGACCACTTAAGAACTCGATCTCCAGTGAGCAATGTACATCTGCATAAATAGGAAAACAATATAATCGTAACATATCTATATCAAAGACGAAAGTAATAGCTTTTATAGGAAATGAACCGGTTTGGACCAAAATACGCATATACAACACATGGATAGAACAAGTAAGTCATTTCAACTAAAAAAGTGAACAGAAGATATAAACAGCAGAAATGAAATTTCTGAGATCAGTTAAAAGGTGTAATAGACGAGATCACATAAGAAATGAAGAGATCAGAAGTGATTTAGATATTTTTGCAGTTAATGAAAGGATTAAAGAATACAGAAGAAAATTGATTCAACACATCAATAGAATGGAAGAAAGCAGAATACCGAAGGAGGCGAAATATTACAACCCTAGAGGCAGAAGAAAAGTTGGTAGACCTAGAAAAGGTAGACTGTGGAATAGAAACAGGCCTCTGAAGCTTATAACCGTTAAGAACATGATGATGAGGAAAATTTATATAATTTCATAGAATCAAATTCTAATAATATTGCGATCTGTCCTCAGTTGAATCTTAATGATATGTGTAATAGTATGTAGTATGAAGTAATTTCCTTTTTTACCTTCCTTGCAATGCCGTACTCATAGTAATACTAGGTAAAATTACTTTGTGCTAAAGAGGAGATATAGAGGTTGTTGACACTAATAAAATTTGAACAATATTTGTAAAAAGTTACCTGTTGTTTATTCATCAGCTCCATAGGCTTTCACATTCATAGGCTTCTGTGTGAGAATAATCTAATACTATGCCTGGTGCAGGATACAGTTATCCTGTCTTATGTTAAATTAGACATGTATGACACGCTACCTATTGCTACGTCAGTAACACAAGAAAAACTTTCATTTTATCTATAGCTAATGAAGAATCTTCAAAGATGTCATAAAGATTTGACTTTATCTTTGAAGTTCAGGCAGAGCTATAAGAAGTTACAAAATTTATAAACAGTAACACATTAATACTTTTTAGACTATTTCAAGTACACATCTGACGGAAATGTTTACATATACCTGGCATTATTTCAGATTTTATTTTTGCATATTTATCGAGATTCGGTCTTAAAACTAACTATCTGTTTACTTCTCATTGTTATCGACGAAAGTATGAAGTTACAGTTATTCTGAATAAAAAATTCAAGTTTACTGTAACTTGAATGAAAAATTAAAAGATAACAAAAAACGATGGAAAGAACACTTAATATAAATGTCAGATTCCAGACTGGCCAAACAAGTCTGGAAATACAAGCCTTTAGGACACAAGTGTGTGGGTAGACCCGGGAAGAGATGGCTGGAGAATTTTTAAACCCAGAACAGGCAGAACCTTGCCTTTGCCGTGTTGTGGAGATGATGATAATGACACTTACTTCGACAGACTAGCAAAAAGAACTTATAAAATAATCGCGAGTGACAAGAAAAATTTGACCACTAAGATGTTTAATATAATCTTTGGTAACAGAAGCTTAGTGCCAAGGCATAATTTTCATTAGTAAATGTAATAAATTTCAGTTAAAAAAGCAATTTTTTGAAGCAAATTTGCGCACCTTTCATTCTTAATTATTTAATTATTCTTAATTATTTATTGCCTTTGTTACTGTGTTTGTAATACGCAACTGTAAGTTAAATTCCTGTACGAAAAACTTGAAAATTTTGTTAAAGTTTATTAACTTTGGTCTTTCGTGGTGTCGCTTAAAACTGTATAGAAAAACCTTTTATTCTTTTCTTTATAATGGCAATCAATTTGGGTGGCCTACTGTTTTCGAAATTTGTGAAAATAAGTATGCAAATTACAATTTTCCTCTGACAATTTTAAAATCAAGCTAAATTTAAGATAGGGCGTATATTATAAAGTATTAAAACCAGTTGAAATATGTAAAAATAACGAAACAAATTATTTCTATATTTTCACGAACGTTTTGACGTATAAACCAAATTCAAGATAAGCCGTATATCACAATATACGATTTTAAACTTGTTATATTTCTGAATTGTTTTCTTAACAAGCATACTAAAGAACCTAACAGTATCATATTTTAAAAAAAATTTTGTAACTGCTTTCCAAGGCATTTGGTAATTTTTGGTACGTTCAACACGCTAGATGTATAAACTTCAAATTATTTTAACAAAAAAAATTTAGTTGATTAGTTTCTAAGATATTGTTTTAAATAGCATTATGGTGTATGCTATTGAGTGTACAAAATAGACTTTAAAGCCTTAAGGTAGATTTCAACAAAATATTGTTTAAGAAACACAAGTTTTCTCTTTTATATAATTCTGTAATTAAAATGTATGTTAAATAATCGTCACCTACATAAATTACTACAAAGCAACAACATAGAAAGTATCGTAAAATACACACTAACCTATTTGTTAAGAAAAACAAAATTAAAACTATAATTTATCTGCAATTTTCCGCATAATTTCTTTAGTTTTTGTCTACTTGAGACATCCTGAAAATAAAATTCTCTGAACTTAAATTATCTTTTGTCTCTGCAGAAGTTATTTCCTACTTAAGATACTCTTTTCAAATAATACAAGAACAATTCTTGTGGTTTTATGAATTGTAAAACACAGTAAATTATGTGAATTGTAAGAAATTCTATCTTGATAAATTTTATCATACCGCTTCCACAAAAATATTATGTAAAAGATATTTTAATAAGATCAACTGCTATTAAAAAGCTTTTCTTTACAAAACCAAGAGCTTTTTTTTATAAAAACTTGAGTTTCAACTTGTTTTTACTTTTTGTCATTGCATAAAATATACACATACATTTCTGCTGTTAAGTTTTTACTTATCTCGCTGCTGTCACTGAAAACATGCTTTTCATTGGTTTAAGTTATATTATTTCTATACGGATATAGAAGTTAGATTCTACGTGAAGGTAACTTGAAATTAGACATCAGGTTTTTGAGACTACTCATGGAATACTGCATGCTTGCATGTTCTCTTAACAAAGTGAAACTTACATAAGGTTTTTAAAAATATATAAATACTTGGTACGTTTGACAGATTTATTTAACTCTGACAGCTGTTTTGACTTCTTAAGCCATTGTCAAAGAGATGAATGAACACGAAACACAGGATCTAGGCTGGACATCTGTTTAGGGCGTGTATTTGAACATGTGTGAGTGTGAAGATGGAGAGGGGGTTGCAGGAGCTAAGGGAAGGTCAACTGTCTGTAAAAACTAAATATAATCTGAATGGAAAATATAAAATTAACTAAACTAAATATAATCTGAATGCAAAATATAAAATTAATAAAAATAAATAACAGCTTTTAATAAAGTTTTTAATATTTTGTGTTTATATATTTTTTTAAATCGTTGTATTAACATGTTTCACCAAGGGCTCAACAAGTCATAAATTAATATCTTGAACACGTACATGTACTGTAGATTTTGAAATGTAAAACTATGTATCATGTAAAATCATGTTTTAAGTCATGTGTCTCAAAGAAAGTAAGTTGAAAATTTGAAATATTGTATTTTGAAATACAGCAGTTGTAGATAGAGCAGTAGGTTTAAAAATTCTTGTTTGAGATGCATACAGCACTGAGTTACTGTACAGCATCCAAAAATGTGGAAAGCCATAGATATCAATAAATTGAATTAACTTACTACACTTACCTTCCTAAAAAACACTAACGTTTTTATTCATCTGAGGTGATGAAGAGAACAACGAAATTAACTGAATGAACGTTAGATGAAATGATTGCTAAAATCAAATCCTAAAAAAAGATTTAAAACTTGTTTAACTATACGTAATTAAAAGAAGAAATTTAAGAATTGTATTACAGTGCTTTGGACTACTAATAAACAATGTTTATTAGTACTATACTATTACATTATATTGTTATAGTACTTACTACTTTACATTACTTATAATATCACATTACTTATAATATCACATTACATTAATACACTACTTATTACATTACATTATAGTACTATTGTGTAATGTACTATAATATTTTTGGTCTACTAATAAACACACAAAAGCAAAGTTAATGACAGCAGAGATGGACTTTTGGAGACGTCTGACAAAAGTATGCAGACGTGAGAAAATTAGAAATGAAGTCATTGAAGACAGAATGAATGTGAAAAATTAAATTGTTGATGGTATCCAAACAAAAAAATTACAATGGTATGGACACACGAAAAGAATGGGACAGGAAAGTTTGCCAAGGAGAGTTATGGAATGGACCCCATCAAGAAGAAGGAAAAGAGGAAGAAGACCACCTATCATTTGTATAGAAGAAATTGAGACTCTTTTAAGGGCATGAGAAATTGAAGAAGATCTTTGGATGGACAAGCAGCAGTGGAAAATAAGAATTCAATCACTTCTGTAACCTTTGGTTCCGGAAAATGTCTAAATATTGTACAACCGGTAATAATAATAAAATATATTACATTGCTTACAGAAATACAAATCTCAGATAGGTTCAGGTTTAGAATAATCTGTATACTAACAGTAATTTACTGACCATTTTTGTAATTAAAACAATTAAATTTCATTTACTCGAAGAAGACACAAAATTGATGAGTACAGGTTGCTCTGTATTCAGATGTGTATAAACGACTGAGAACTTTTAATTATTTTGTAAAACACTCACAAACATTCCTGACATTGTTTGTGGTCAAACAGAATGGTCTGCACCACATTGGGGCGCAGATTGAAATTTCCATTACTGTTTACATTACATGGATTGAAAATAAACCACAGTTTAACTTAAACAACAGTGGCTGCACAAATTTACTTCTGGTGTTTTACACATTTACACTTTGTGTTAGATTAAAGGGCGTGTTTTTAAATTTTTAATTATTTTATGACACCAAAGTAGATATGCTCTCCGTAGGATTTAAGTAAAAATTTAAACTAAGATAATGATGTAAATAGGGAAAACAGGGCAAAATATTAACTCAAGCTAATAGATATATGATAATATGAAATGTAATATCATCCAATAAATACATGGTAAGTAGGTTTATTTTTACCTAACGTACACAGAAATTATTCTGTGCCTTCAGAGGTTTGTTTGAATTGTAATTGAATGTTTTGTTTGCAATGAATTATATCAATCAACAGATTATAAGCGAAACATTCAATTACAATTCAAACAAACCTCTGAAGAAACAGAATAATTTCTGAGAAACGTGCGTCAGTTGAAAATAAACTTACTTGCCATGTATTTATTTGATAACTACCAAGGTACCCGCGGCTTCGCACGCGAGTTTTTGTATATGATTGTTGTGGTAACTGTAGAGTTGGTAATTTTCTAATGATACATCTATATTAATAATATTCTTATATTGTAAGTTATGAATATAAAAAAAAAGCGAAGCAATAGATGCATGCGTATTCATGTGTCCTCCATACGTAAAATCAAAATTTTATAATTTAGTAGATATTTACAAACATGCAGTAACACAATAAAGATGCAATGTGTATTCGTATAGAATAATACAAATAGTGTATACATAAGTATATTGATTCAATCACTTTCTGCTACCGTTCCTTTCTTGATATATATAAAGTATTTGAAATTTATATTTTTATTACCTCAAGATGTTCTTTTTCCATATTTGGAACGTGTTTCGAGAGGTCCCGTGGTCTCATCCTCAGCCTTCGCGATCTTGCGTCTGGTGAAGTATTTGTGTGTTGGCTGGATGCTATTAAGGTTTCTTGTTGGTCTCTGGTATTTTAAAGTCGTATTATTGTTTGTGATTGTGGTATATGTATTTGTATTTTGTGTATTTTCGATGTTGAGTGCTTTGAATATTGTATTGATACAACAACTAACGGTATATACAAAATTGAATGCCAAGATTGCAATAAATGTTACATAGGACAAACAAAAAAGACAGCTGAAAAAACGTTATTTTGAAGACCTAAACGCATACAAAAAACCAGAAATATATAAATCCAATTTAGCCACACATGCAATAAACACAGGACATGAATTCCCAGACATAACCAATGTGACACTAATAAAACATATACCACACAAAGGAACCATAATGAACATTTGGGAAAATTTACAAATATACAAACATAAAACAGAAAACAAACTAATACCTGAACAAATACAAATCAATACAAAACATGACACAATATTCAAAGCACTCAACATCGAAAATACACAAAATACAAATACATATACTACAATCACACACAATAATACAACTTTAAAATACCAGAGATCAACAAGAAACCTTAATAGCATCCAGCCAACACACAAAAACTTCACCAGACGCAAGATAGCGAAGGCTGAGGATGAGAGCACGGGACCTCTCGAAACATGTTCCAAATAAGAAAAAGAATATCTTGAGGTAATATAAATATAAATTTTAAATACTTTATAAGTATATTGATATCACTTAGTCGAAATCTTACATGCTAAGTAAGTTTAAACTTTTTGGTAGAATCCTTATATACGTAAATGTATCACAGTCCAGTATACTGAGTTTTTATACAAATTTTTACAACAGTGCCTCGTTATAAACTACATTTTTCGTTCTGCCGTTATCACAGCATATAAAGAGCTCGCTGCTTCTGCTTACTCGAGAACATGCCACATACAGTTGTCCGTGAGAAAAGCAAGCAGCTCTTAAATCCACACCAGCTGTACGTAAAGTTTGCCTTTGTGACATATTGATAGTCATTGCAAAGCATAAATTAATCGGAAACTGAAGTCTTTCAAATTGAAATGAAAAGTTATTGCGTATGATTGGAATTCTTGGGATAAATACTGTTTCTACTTTGCCGCAGCCTGTTAACACAGTCGCTTCGATGATATGTTTTTTAGCGACCTAACTTTCAATTGTGTTCCAATGCATAAGTCTGGTGGCTTCAGATTTCTCACGAGTATAATTGGAACACCTAGTTTTAATTTCAATCTGTGAGCTGGTAATCCTGATGCAGATACTGATATTCAAAAACTCAGTTGGGTAATGTATTGCATCCTCTTCGTTCAAAACTGTATTAATGGAGTGATATATTTTTTTGTCTCCTGTAAATTGTCCTGGAGTTGTTGTATATTGTCTAACTTGACAGTTACCACAACAATCATATACAAATATTTGCGTGCGAAGCCGCGGGTACCTGCTAGTAATATAATAAGATAGCTTAGAATCTGATGTAAAGTCTACCTAATTGACTTGTAAGCAATTTTAAGACGCGTCATTTGTGCAATTGGGCGGAGTGGGTAATGCGGCGCACTGTCGGAGTAACTTGAAGGCGTGTCGAGGGCGCGTCATTTGTGCAATTGGGCAGAGTGGGTAATGCGGCGCACTGTCGGAGTAACTTGGGGGCGTGTCGAGGGCGCGTCATTTGTGCAATTGGCAGAGTGGGTAATGCGGCGCACTGTCGGAGTAACTTGGGGGCGTGTCGAGGGGGCGTCATTTGTGCAATTGGGCAGAGTGGGTAATGCGGCGCACTGTCGGAGTAACTTGGGGGCGTGTCGAGGGCGCGTCATTTGTGCAATTGGGCAGAGTGGGTAATGCGGCGCACTGTCGGACTAACTTGGGGGCGTGTCGAGAAAGTGAGTAGAAGGGAGAGAAATATTAAATAGTATTTAATATTTTATGTTTGTTTGTTTGTAAATTATCAGAATTTATAAAATTTTGTTATTTTCTATTTAATTTTCTAAGTAGAGGGATATTGGGGGTTCAAACTCACAAAGGAATGCCGCCTTCTTAAAAAAACACTAAAAAAAACACTAAAAAACATGATCTCAGAGATGACGCCGCCACCGCTGGACCCGCAGCATCCCAATGGACCACAGCACCGCGAATTTCCGCGAATAAATTTTTTTATTTTTTATTTTTTTAATTAAATTGATTTGGTGGGATGATGTTCAATGGACCACCAGCATCCGTGAATATACTTTTTTATTTTTTTAAGAAAGCTGATTTGCATATCAGTGGGTGGCTTTGGGTGGGAGGTTTTTTTATTTCATATCAGTGGGTGGTGGTGGTGGTGGGGGGTGGTTCCAACTCGAAGCATTATAGTGTATATTAAAATATATGATCAGGTGTACCAACCTTTGCATGAGTTCAAATTTGTCGTGTGTTATAATGTATATTAAATCTATATGATCAGGTGTACCAACCTCTGTATTATTATTATAGTGTATAGATATTTTATATGAGCAGGGTTGTCAACATTTTCTGCGGTGGGGGGAGGGAAATTCAAATATGTGTTATATAGTGTATATATAAAATATATGATCAGGGTTACCAATCTTAAATTATTGTGTGCGTGTATAGAGCAGATCTGCCAACATTTCTTTCTCTTCTGTGGTGGGAATTCAAACTATATATGATCATAATTGTTACTCTCTCTCTCTCTCTCTCTCTCTCTCTCTCACACGGTGTGTATGTCTCTCTCTCTCTCTCTCTCGTTGTCAAACGTTATACTCACCGGCATTATAGTGTATATTAAAATATATGATTAGGTGTACCAACCTTTACATGAGTTCAAATTTGTCGCGTGTTATAATGTATATTAAATCTATATGATCAGATGTACCAACCTCTGTATTATTCGTCCTCTCTCTCTCCCTCTCTCTCTCTCTCACACGTTGTGTATGTCTCTCTCGTTGTCAAACGTTATGCTCAAACTGTGGTCAGTACCGAGCGCATGTATATGAAATTAGAAAGATTATATTTATTCGACATATATTAACGTCCTCTCTCTCTCTCTCTCTCTCTCTCTCTCTCTCTCTCTCTCTCTCTCTCTCTCTCTCTCTCTCTCTCTCTCTCTCTCTCTCTCTCTCTCTCACACTCTCACTTGTTTCAACTGTGTCAACAAATAGTAACGTCCTCTCACTCTCTCTCTCTCTCTCTCTCTCTCACTCTCACACGTTTCAACTATGCAAGGTTTCATACCCTTTCTCCTGTCTCCCTCTCGTACATTGAGTAGTCGGTGTGATGAATAAATAATTTTAGCACTATCTCTCTTTCGTTGTCAAAACATCGTCTTCGTGTTCAATGTATTAAATAATTAATAATTAATAGTTTTATAATGCAGTCAGTGTGATTGATCCTTGTTAGAAATATATATATTTGGCGTCAATGAACTACTTACCTGTTATGTTGTTACAGATGACAAATCCATACGTTAACGGCTTAGCAATCTGGTACAATACTTCTGTTTTAAGGTTGCAGTTTACACACATAGGTTCAGTAGTGTATAGCGAAATAAATTAAAATTATACACACACACATGAAAACGGCGGCTGAAATTCATACAAATCTTCTGATGTAACAGTTCACAAAAAATAAATTAATTGTACACATGTTCAGAGGTGTAGAGTGAAATAAAATAAAGTCATAATTTGTTTAATGATTAAATATATTTTAACATTCACAATATAAAATTCACAATTGAAATAAATACATTAGAAATTGATATTTTTCGAAAGTTTATATATAATTGTGTGTCGTACTTGTAGAAGAAGCAACCTGCAACATAATAATACAACAACAACATTAAAATCATGTTAAATATCACACACACACACACACACACACACACACACATACGCACACGCATACGTAACGTAATCACACACATAACAGATAACAGATTTAAATATGCTATAGTCATTGTAAGACGTTACAATCATTGAAGTGTTTAATAAGTAAATCTGTATGTATGTATATATCACTGAATAATAATAATATAATCGTTCTAGTGTTAACGTTTGCTGCAACAGGTAAAGCAGTTTACAAATAATTACATATAGGTTCAGAGGCGTATAGTGAAATAAATTAATGTGTCGTACTTGTAGAAGAAGCAACAACAACATTAAAATCATGTTAAATATCACACACACACACACACACACACACACACACACACACACACACACACACACACACACACACACACACACACACACACACACACACACACACACACACACACACACACACACACACACACACACACACGCACGCACGCACGCACGCACGCACGCACACACACACACACATCACATACGCACACGCATACGTAACGTAATCACACACATACATACATACAACGTACACACGTTTGGGTTACACTTGATAGTCATTGCAAAGCATAAATTAATCGGAAACTGAAGTCTTTCAAATTGAAATGAAAAGTTATTGCGTATGATTGGAATTCTTGGGATAAATACTGTTTCTACTTTGCCGCAGCCTGTTAACACAGTCGCTTCGATGATATGTTTTTTAGCGACCTAACTTTCAATTGTGTTCCAATGCATAAGTCTGGTGGCTTCAGATTTCTCACGAGTATAATTGGAACACCTAGTTTTAATTTCAATCTGTGAGCTGGTAATCCTGATGCAGATACTGATATTCAAAAACTCAGTTGGGTAATGTATTGCATCCTCTTCGTTCAAAACTGTATTAATGGAGTGATATATTTTTTTGTCTCCTGTAAATTGTCCTGGAGTTGTTGTATATTGTCTAACTTGACAGTTACCACAACAATCATATACAAATATTTGCGTGCGAAGCCGCGGGTACCTGCTAGTAATATAATAAGATAGCTTAGAATCTGATGTAAAGTCTACCTAATTGACTTGTAAGCAATTTTAAGACGCGTCATTTGTGCAATTGGGCGGAGTGGGTAATGCGGCGCACTGTCGGAGTAACTTGAAGGCGTGTCGAGGGCGCGTCATTTGTGCAATTGGGCAGAGTGGGTAATGCGGCGCACTGTCGGAGTAACTTGGGGGCGTGTCGAGGGCGCGTCATTTGTGCAATTGGGCAGAGTGGGTAATGCGGCGCACTGTCGGAGTAACTTGGGGGCGTGTCGAGGGGGCGTCATTTGTGCAATTGGGCAGAGTGGGTAATGCGGCGCACTGTCGGAGTAACTTGGGGGCGTGTCGAGGGCGCGTCATTTGTGCAATTGGGCAGAGTGGGTAATGCGGCGCACTGTCGGACTAACTTGGGGCGTGTCGAGAAAGTGAGTAGAAGGGAGAGAAATATTAAATAGTATTTAATATTTTATGTTTGTTTGTTTGTAAATTATCAGAATTTATAAAATTTTGTTATTTTCTATTTAATTTTCTAAGTAGAGGGATATTGGGGGTTCAAACTCACAAAGGAATGCCGCCTTCTTAAAAAACACTAAAAAAACACTAAAAAACATGATCTCAGAGATGACGCCGCCACCGCTGGACCCGCAGCATCCCAATGGACCACAGCACCGCGAATTTCCGCGAATAAATTTTTTTATTTTTTTATTTTTTTAATTAAATTGATTGGTGGGATGATGTTCAATGGACCACCAGCATCCGTGAATATACTTTTTTATTTTTTTAAGAAAGCTGATTTGCATATCAGTGGGTGGCTTTGGGTGGGAGGTTTTTTTATTTCATATCAGTGGGTGGTGGTGGGTGGGGGGTGGTTCCAACTCGAAGCATTATAGTGTATATTAAAATATATGATCAGGTGTACCAACCTTTGCATGAGTTCAAATTTGTCGTGTGTTATAATGTATATTAAATCTATATGATCAGGTGTACCAACCTCTGTATTATTATTATAGTGTATAGATATTTTATATGAGCAGGGTTGTCAACATTTTCTGCGGTGGGGGGAGGAAATTCAAATATGTGTTATATAGTGTATATATTAAAATATATGATCAGGGTTACCAATCTTAAATTATTGTGTGCGTGTATAGAGCAGATCTGCCAACATTTCTTTCTCTTCTGTGGTGGGAAATTCAAACTATATATGATCATAATTGTTACTCTCTCTCTCTCTCTCTCTCTCTCTCTCTCACACGGTGTGTATGTCTCTCTCTCTCTCTCTCTCGTTGTCAAACGTTATACTCACCGGCATTATAGTGTATATTAAAATATATGATTAGGTGTACCAACCTTTACATGAGTTCAAATTTGTCGCGTGTTATAATGTATATTAAATCTATATGATCAGATGTACCAACCTCTGTATTATTCGTCCTCTCTCTCTCCCTCTCTCTCTCTCTCACACGTTGTGTATGTCTCTCTCGTTGTCAAACGTTATGCTCAAACTGTGGTCAGTACCGAGCGCATGTATATGAAATTAGAAAGTTTATATTTATTCGACATATATTAACGCCCTCTCTCTCTCTCTCTCTCTCTCTCTCTCTCTCTCTCTCTCTCTCTCTCTCTCTCTCACACCTCTCACTTGTTTCAACTGTGTCAACAAATAGTAACGTCCTCTCACTCTCTCTCTCTCTCTCTCTCTCACTCTCACACGTTTCAACTATGCAAGGTTTCATACCCTTTCTCCTGTCTCCCTCTCGTACATTGAGTAGTCGGTGTGATGAATAAATAATTTTAGCACTATCTCTCTTTCGTTGTCAAAACGTCGTCTTCATGTTCAATGTATTAAATAATTAATTAATTAATAGTTTTATAATGCAGTCAGTGTGATTGATCCTTGTTAGAAATATATATATTTGGCGTCAATGAACTACTTACCTGTTATGTTGTTACAGATGACAAATCCATACGTTAACGGCTTAGCAATCTGGTACAATACTTCTGTTTTAAGGTTGCAGTTTACACACATAGGTTCAGTAGTGTATAGCGAAATAAATTAAAATTATACACACACACATGAAAACGGCGGCTGAAATTCATACAAATCTTCTGATGTAACAGTTCACAAAAAATAAATTAATTGTACACATGTTCAGAGGTGTAGAGTGAAATAAAATAAAGTCATAATTTGTTTAATGATTAAATATATTTTAACATTCACAATATAAAATTCACAATTAAATAAATACATTAGAAATTGATATTTTTCGAAAGTTTATATATAATTGTGTGTCGTACTTGTAGAAGAAGCAACCTGCAACATAATAATACAACAACAACATTAAAATCATGTTAAATATCACACACACACACACACACACACACACATACGCACACGCATACGTAACGTAATCACACACATAACAGATAACAGATTTAAATATGCTATAGTCATTGTAAGACGTTACAATCATTGAAGTGTTTAATAAGTAAATTGTATGTATGTATATATCACTGAATAATAATAATATAATCGTTCTAGTGTTAACGTTTGCTGCAACAGGTAAAGCAGTTTACAAATAATTACATATAGGTTCAGAGGCGTATAGTGAAATAAATTAATGTGTCGTACTTGTAGAAGAAGCAACAACAACATTAAAATCATGTTAAATATCACACACACACACACACACACACACACACACACACACACACACACACACACACACACACACACACACACACACACACACACACACACACACACACACACACACACACACACACACACACACGCACGCACGCACGCACGCACGCACGCACGCACACACACACACACACACACACACACACACATACGCACACACGCATACGCACACGCATACGTAACGTAAGCACACACATACATACATACAACGTACACACGTTTGGGTTACACAACACGCGCACGCACACACACATATGCACACGCACACACATACGCATACGCAACGTAATCACACCCATACATACATACAACGTACACACGTTTGGGTTACACCACACGTGCACGCACACACACACACAGACGTACACGCACACATACGCAACACGTGCGCACACGCACACACATACAGACAACGTGCATACGAATCATGTACATGTAGGTCCAATAAAACAGATAACAGATAACAGATTTAAATATGCTATAGTCATTGTATGTATGTATATATCACTGAATAATAATAATATAATCGTTCTAGTGTTATCGTTTGTTGCAACAGGTAACGCAGTTTACAAATAATTACATATAGGTTCAGAGGCGTATAGTGAAATAAATTAAAAAAATTGTTTATTAAAAGTAGTTTGTCACCTTAACGAGATACAATTTCCACATGCATCGTCTGGTTCTTCATCCCTCGAAACACAAGATGTAGGTCGCTGGGATTTATATGACGGAGTTCTTCATCTGTAAAGACGTCAGCATACCTCTTAGGTAGATATACACGATAGCGGCGCTCACAATCTTCCAACGTTACAAGCACAGACTTCCCATATCGCGTGTCCACATGCAACATGTTAACGATCGGATACTGTTTGTCCACTGTTAATTCTGCACAACGTTTGTACTCAATAGCAGAAACTGCGTTGAATTTTGTGATAAACGGCATTATTAGAAGTGAAGACGTCTGTATCAAGCGAGGTGGAACCATACAATGTCAGAATATTCGCTACAAAGAAGACTAGTGAAAGGAATGGTGAGGCCATCAGGAAAGTTCACTTTCATCGCCTGAAGCTTTGCATGTACATACACACAGGCAGAATTAGCGCTGTTACAAAATATATATATTAGGAAAGTCCACAGAAATAGTTATCGCCAGATCCGTTCTAAATAAGTTAATGTCTTTTCAAATAGTATTCTCTGCACTACAGTCAAACATACGCACACACAGTGATAAAAAATTGTGTATTAAAAGTAGTTTGTTACCTTAACAAGTACTGTTATCCTACGCCGTTTTTCCTCATGCCACGAAACACGAGATGTAGATCGCTGGGGTTTTATAAATTGTTTATTAAGTCTTTTAGAAATGGTCTTATACTTGAGCTTGGCCTGTTGACTATTGCTTTTAATTTTGTAATTTCTACAGGTGTTAACCGTTTCGGAGAAAAAAACCATTTATGGAGAAGATCCTCCTCCTCTTGTTTTGATATGGTATTTATTCTATGATCCATCCTTCTTGTTCCTATAATAATAACAGTACCTGCTTCATTATCATATACATTATGTGCTATATATAAATATATACATAAGGCTTTCAACACACACATCATAAATCCATAACAGGAAAGGTATTATAACAAATATTACGAAAACAAGTACGTATGGTCACGTACATAGATCAACGTTTAAACAAACAGATTAATACCTGAATAAAATTTTTTTTTTTAAACAGGACAGCGTATTATCTATATAACGTTCTGTTTCAGATAAGAATAGTTTGAATATAAAATGAAAGGGTACGTTGTATTTTGTTATGAGAAAATGCATTTCTAAATTTCGTTACATTTGACAAAAGATCTTATTGATCAGACGTATGAGTAATTATATTAATCCTTATGTAGAAAATACGCACGCATTCGTAAAATATAGCGCTCAGGTGTAGGGCAATTAATCCTTTTTTGTATTGAACGTATTTAAGTAGGTCTACTCGTGATATCAGTAAATTCTGTCTAAATGTATAGTACATAAACGTACCCAGTAATCGCTTCTTGAGTTACTCGATTGATGTTCATGTTAAACGATTGATGACTCATGTAATAATACAGATTAACCTCGTATAATAATAATGACAGGACAGTGTATTTAGAACACTTAAAATTGGAAATCTACAAACACATCAAAAATATCTGTCAAACAAAAACACCGTTCTTGTCAACAGTAACTGACCTAAGCACATGTGCTTCATTAGGCAACAGACCAAAAAATCAAATAGACGACTATAAGCACAATTTAAATAAAATCTGAATATTCAATAAAATTATGTTTTTTTTTTTTAGTAACATATGCATATCTTTTACTTACCTCTTAAATGTTGTTGTTGTTATACACAATAGTCGATTGAACGATGAGTGTCTCATACAAATGAGAAATAGTGACATGTCGTCTTGTGTGTATATATATATATATATCATACGGTGGTAGCGTACACGTTTGAAAGTTGATACACATTAAATTCTCTCTCTCTCTCACACACATTACAGAGATTGATATTAATTGCATGTATGTTCAGAGGTTGGGTGTCTAAATCGATGCATTTTACTTTCACTTTCTAATTTGACACATGGCTTACTTCCATACATAAATAGCTATCGTCTACAAGTGTTGCTAAACGAAATTAAAAATGTTGTAATACATAACGTCCTGTGTAATAGTATGGTATGTTTTTTAGGACAGCCAAAAGCATGAAAGTATTATTTAAATCTGTATGGAAGTCATATATAAATATCGGGTCAGCGCGACACAACGTAAAATGATTCATGTCAACGTCGTATGTATGTGTGTGCGTGTGCGTCTATGTGTTCGTGTGTGCGTGTGTTTGGTTACGTTGCGTATGCGTCTGTGTGCGTGCACGTCGGATGTGTGATTACGTATGCGTCTGCATTATTGTTATTTTGACTGAGCTATGTTAACTTCACACATGGAAATGTAAAAGCGTCTGAGGGCAAAGTTATGCAAGAGGTTGTTGACGAGAACCAAACACACTTGGATCAGCCAGTAGTGTTTAGGTCATCAGTACATGACGCATCGGTAGTGATAGGTCCAACAAGAATCAGATGTTTTGTATACGTTCTAGGTGAAAAACTACTGGGGATGTCTCTGACTTTAGTTGGAAATAAATAACATTACAGATATTGATATGGTACTATGAGGAGCCTATACGTGAATACTATACATCAGACTGATTGTATCCGTCATTAGCAATCTAACGTTACGACGGCAGTGTGTACGTATGCGTCTGTGTGTGTGTTCGCGTGTGCGTGTTTGGTTACGTTGTGTACGTGTGCGCTCGTTGCGTGTGTACGTGTGTGCGTGTTTGGTTACGTTGCGTATGTATGTGTGTGTGTGATTACGTTACGTATGCGTGTGCGTCTGTGTGTGTGTTCGTGTGTGCGATCATGACCGAGGTGCGTCCTTTATTACATGAGAATATGCAAGTAGAGCAGAGCAGACACGTTTACGCAATATCAAGTGCACACACATACACAAATGCTAATAAACTACATGTAACTATATTACGTCTAACATGAAAATGCAAATTATATTTCCATTACCAAAATCTGACATGTTATACTTCATTATCCTACGTAACATTACAATGTTCTGTCTTTATTGTGTACTGTGACTTAAGCGTGCACTCACACACACACACACACACACACACACACACACACACACACACACACACACACACACACCAGGAAGCCACAATAATAATAATAGTCAACCAACAACACATATGTACTTCACCAGACAAAAAAACCGGAAGGTTGAGGATGGGTACAAGATAGTACCCGAAACATGTTCCAAAAAAGGAAAAAAAAAAAAAACATCTTGAGGTAAATTTAATTATAAATATATATATATTGTGACGGCAGCGGTATGCGAACATCTGCTCTCCGGTACCAGCGGTGGACACAGCGAGCCAATCCAACAACGTGCTCGGAGCGAGCCAACCAGCGATCCCGGTTAGTCAATAAAACCCGGGCCGGCAGAAAATTTTGTGCACTCTTCATCGCCACGCCATCGGACGCACTTCATCTCCTCTCCTCTCTCGGACGACATCGGCGCGGAGTCAGCCGGAAGGAACGGCCGAAGAACAGAACCGGCGTTCTTGCGTCTTCGCCCTCCAGTTCCGCGCCAGCGATGGATTTCGCTGGGCCGGCAGCCGACTCTACAACCGGTGCCGTAAGAAGAGGACTGCAGTACGCCACGATCAGCGGGCGCAGCCGCCGAACACCTCAGCGCGGCACGACCAACATCACAGTTCTCGCCACTCGGTCCTTTTTAGGGCCACCAAAATAACTAGAGTGTACGATTGGCGCCATTTGTCATGCGGCAACCCTTTTGTCCGGTGACAATATATATATATATATATATATATATATATATATACGGCATTAACAGAATATTATGAGTATACGCGACAGGATTGCCTAGTATCGTCTGAATTGGTGGGAACATCTTTGCCGAATGGATGACTGCCGCATTCCCAAATAATTATGGAACTACAAGCAGAAGGGACGGAGAGGTTTGGGACGTCCGAGGAAGCGCTGGAGTGGCCAGCTCTAGACTCTTTAATTGTTTGAGGCCGGAACACACCATCCTTTGTTTAATCCTTCCAGCTGATTATGATTACTTCCATTACCGTTTCTTCCGTCAACTCACTGACTACTACACAGAGGTTTTAGCAGAAAGGGACGTTGTTACCTCGATAGGATACTCTGGTTGCCTACTTTACAAATTTAATGTGACTGTAGAGTTAAAAAAGTCGTAACAGCTCGAAGTGTCGAGGTAACGGCGGGAATAGCCAAACTGACAAGTCCACGTCCACCTGTACATTCTCTCTTCCTTCAAATTGACGAATCATCTTCATTCATCTTAATTGTTATTTAAATAAGCAGTCTCTGTAATTCCAACTTTGTCGTGCTTACTTGCTGAACTGCTACCTGTCATGCTTCGGACGAGGCCTTTCAGTGTCTCAATCATTATCAAGTCCAAAACCACGACTAGCTAACCTTCAGCAGGAACGTGGGGGAGGAGCAGACTGAACAAGGTAAAAAGTTCAATACCAATTGTCACAGTTAAGAAATTATTTTTGTAATTATGTAGCGTGCAAACTTGCTGATGCGAATTAACGTTTGAGTCATACATACTATGTCTATTGGTGCGTGTATGAAAAGTCTCACTCTTAACATCGTTTAGAAATTGTCATGTAGATGAAACTTTGTCATGTTCCTTCATAGGTTTGTCACCTTCTTTCCACTCTATCGTCTACGAATGACATACTATGTCCACAAACATCGAAATTTCTAGGGTAGAAGTAGAACCCCGCAAACGCTAACTCGTCGGGGCTGATAAACGTCACTTCCCAATACTTGAACGATTTTATTCTTTCACTTTCAATACTAAAATCATGAGTAGCCGACATCTTCGCGGTTTGTAATAAACTGACATATTACCCTGACTAGCGTTATTTATTTACTGAGAATGAATGAATACTGAAAAACAAAAGGTACGGTTATAACGCTGGTATTATGTTAATGTGAGACGTATCAATACAAGCTTCGAGGCGACTGCTGTATTGCCATGTCGCTTCACTCCCCGCCCTCCCCGCCATTGGCAAAGCATAACCAAGTGTAACGTGCGACAACGCTGGAGGGCAAGGGGCGGGGAAGAGCTGTTACTATTGCGTAACCTCGAAGCTTACAATGTTAAGTCCCGTACTTATAGTGTATCTTAAACGTTTTATATATCAATTTGTAGCGCATGAACGTGTGATAAGTAAGACGTTGTTGCAAGTGAGTGTCGATGTGTGTGTGTGTGTGTGTGTGTGCAACTGTACTAAAAAGCTGTTATGCGCATGCGCAAATAATTCAAATGCACTTACGTAGATGACTGAAAAAGAGATGAATTACATAATACATGTACGCTTAGACCAACTATTTGATAGATCAAGAAAATTAAGTTTATTTTCGCACGCACACACGAACACACACAGACGCACACGTAATCACACATCCGACGTGCACGCACACAGACGCATACGCAACGTAACCAAACACACGCACACACGAACACATAGACGCACACGCACACACATACATACGACGTTGACATGAATCATGTTATGTTGTGTCGCGCTGACCCGATATTTATATATGACTTCCATACAGATTTAAATAATACTTTCATGCTTTTGGCTGTCCTAAAAAACATACCATACTATTACACAGGACGTTATGTATTACAACATTTTTAATTTCGTTTAGCAACACTCGTAGACGATAGCTATTTATGTATGGAAGTAAGCCATGTGTCAAATTAGAAAGTGAAAGTAAAATGCATCGATTTAGACACCCAACCTCTGAACATACATGCAATTAATATCAATCTCTGTAATGTGTGTGAGAGAGAGAGAGAATTTAATGTGTATCAACTTTCAAACGTGTACGCTACCACCGTATGATATATATATATATATATATATATACACACAAGATGACATGTCACTATTTCTCATTTGTATGAGACACTCATCGTTCAATCGACTATTGTGTATAACAACAACAACATTTAAGAGGTAAGTAAAAGATTTGCATATGTTACTAGGTAAAAAAAAAACAAAAAAAAAAAAAAACAATTTTATTGAATATTCAGATTTTATTTAAATTGTGCTTATAGTCGTCTATTTGATTTTTTGGTCTGTTGCCTAATGAAGCACATGTGCTTAGGTCAGTTACTGTTGTCAACAACGGTGTTTTTGTTTGACAGATATTTTTGATGTGTTTGTAGATTTCCAATTTTAAGTGTTCTAAATACACTGTCCTGTCATTATTATTATACGAGGTTAATCTGTATTATTACATGAGTCATCAATCGTTTAACATGAACATCAATCGAGTAACTCAAGAAGCGATTACTGGGTACGTTTATGTACTATACATTTAGACAGAATTTACTGATATCACGAGTAGACCTACTTAAATACGTTCAATACAAAAAAGGATTAATTGCCCTACACCTGAGTGCTATATTTTACGAATGCGTGCGTATTTTCTATATAAGGATTAATATAATTACTCATACGTCTGATCAATAAGATCTTTTGTCAAATGTAACGAAATTTAGAAATGCATTTTCTCATAACAAAATACAACGTACCCTTTCATTTTATATTCAAACTATTCTTATCTGAAACAGAACGTTATATAGATAATACGCTGTCCTGTTTAAAAAAAAAAAATTTATTCAGGTATTAATCTGTTTGTTTAAACGTTGATCTATGTACGTGACCATACGTACTTGTTTTCGTAATATTTGTTATAATACCTTTCCTGTTATGGATTTATGATGTGTGTGTTGAAAGCCTTATGTATATATTTATATATAGCACATAATGTATATGATAATGAAGCAGGTACTGTTATTATTATAGGAACAAGAAGGATGGATCATAGAATAAATACCATATCAAAACAAGAGGAGGAGGATCTTCTCCATAAATGGTTTTTTTCTCCGAAACGGTTAACACCTGTAGAAATTACAAAATTAAAAGCAATAGTCAACAGGCCAAGCTCAAGTATAAGACCATTTCTAAAAGACTTAATAAACAATTTATAAAACCCCAGCGATCTACATCTCGTGTTTCGTGGCATGAGGAAAAACGGCGTAGGATAACAGTACTTGTTAAGGTAACAAACTACTTTTAATACACAATTTTTTATCACTGTGTGTGCGTATGTTTGACTGTAGTGCAGAGAATACTATTTGAAAAGACATTAACTTATTTAGAACGGATCTGGCGATAACTATTTCTGTGGACTTTCCTAATATATATATTTTGTAACAGCGCTAATTCTGCCTGTGTGTATGTACATGCAAAGCTTCAGGCGATGAAAGTGAACTTTCCTGATGGCCACACCATTCCTTTCACTAGTCTTCTTTGTAGCGAATATTCTGACATTGTATGGTTCCACCTCGCTTGATACAGACGTCTTCACTTCTAATAATGCCGTTTATCACAAAATTCAACGCAGTTTCTGCTATTGAGTACAAACGTTGTGCAGAATTAACAGTGGACAAACAGTATCCGATCGTTAACATGTTGCATGTGGACACGCGATATGGGAAGTCTGTGCTTGTAACGTTGGAAGATTGTGAGCGCCGCTATCGTGTATATCTACCTAAGAGGTATGCTGACGTCTTTACAGATGAAGAACTCAGTCATATAAATCCCAGCGACCTACATCTTGTGTTTCGAGGGATGAAGAACCAGACGATGCATGTGGAAATTGTATCTCGTTAAGGTGACAAACTACTTTTAATAAACAATTTTTTTAATTTATTTCACTATACGCCTCTGAACCTATATGTAATTATTTGTAAACTGCGTTACCTGTTGCAGCAAACGATAACACTAGAACGATTATATTATTATTATTCAGTGATATATACATACATACAATGACTATAGCATATTTAAATCTGTTATCTGTTATCTGTTTTATTGGACCTACATGTACATGATTCGTATGCACGTTGTCTGTATGTGTGTGCGTGTGCGCACGTGTTGCGTATGTGTGCGTGTACGTCTGTGTGTGTGTGTGCGTGCACGTGTGGTGTAACCCAAACGTGTGTACGTTGTATGTATGTATGGGTGTGATTACGTTGCGTATGCGTATGTGTGTGCGTGTGCATATGTGTGTGTGCGTGCGCGTGTGGTGTAACCCAAACGTGTGTACGTTGTATGTATGTATGTGTGTGATTACGTTACGTATGCGTGTGCGTGTGTGCGTGTGTGTGTGTGTGTGTGTGTGTGTGTGTGTGTGTGTGTGTGTGTGTGTGTGTGTGTGTGTGTGTGTGTGTGTGTGTGTGTGTGTGTGTGTGTGTGTGTGTGATATTTAACATGATTTTAATGTTGTTGTTGCTTCTTCTACAAGTACGACACATTAATTTATTTCACTATACGCCTCTGAACCTATATGTAATTATTTGTAAACTGCTTTACCTGTTGCAGCAAACGTTAACACTAGAACGATTATATTATTATTATTCAGTGATATATACATACATACAATTTACTTATTAAACACTTCAATGATTGTAACGTCTTACAATGACTATAGCATATTTAAATCTGTTATCTGTTATGTGTGTGATTACGTTACGTATGCGTGTGCGTATGTGTGTGTGTGTGTGTGTGTGTGTGTGATATTTAACATGATTTTAATGTTGTTGTTGTATTATTATGTTGCAGGTTGCTTCTTCTACAAGTACGACACACAATTATATATAAACTTTCGAAAAATATCAATTTCTAATGTATTTATTTAATTGTGAATTTTATATTGTGAATGTTAAAATATATTTAATCATTAAACAAATTATGACTTTATTTTATTTCACTCTACACCTCTGAACATGTGTACAATTAATTTATTTTTTGTGAACTGTTACATCAGAAGATTTGTATGAATTTCAGCCGCCGTTTTCATGTGTGTGTGTATAATTTTAATTTATTTCGCTATACACTACTGAACCTATGTGTGTAAACTGCAACCTTAAAACAGAAGTATTGTAACAGATTGCTAAGCCGTTAACGTATGGATTTGTCATCTGTAACAACATAACAGGTAAGTAGTTCATTGACGCCAAATATATATATTTCTAACAAGGATCAATCACACTGACTGCATTATAAAACTATTAATTAATTAATTATTTAATACATTGAACATGAAGACGACGTTTTGACAACGAAAGAGAGATAGTGCTAAAATTATTTATTCATCACACCGACTACTCAATGTACGAGAGGGAGACAGGAGAAAGGGTATGAAACCTTGCATAGTTGAAACGTGTGAGAGTGAGAGAGAGAGAGAGAGAGAGAGTGAGAGGACGTTACTATTTGTTGACACAGTTGAAACAAGTGAGAGTGTGAGAGAGAGAGAGAGAGAGAGAGAGAGAGAGAGGACGTTAATATATGTCGAATAAATATAAACTTTCTAATTTCATATACATGCGCTCGGTACTGACCACAGTTTGAGCATAACGTTTGACAACGAGAGAGACATACACAACGTGTGAGAGAGAGAGAGAGAGAGGGAGAGAGAGAGGACGAATAATACAGAGGTTGGTACATCTGATCATATAGATTTAATATACATTATAACACGCGACAAATTTGAACTCATGTAAAGGTTGGTACACCTAATCATATATTTTAATATACACTATAATGCCGGTGAGTATAACGTTTGACAACGAGAGAGAGAGAGAGAGAGAGAGACATACACACCGTGTGAGAGAGAGAGAGAGAGTGAGAGAGTAACAATTATGATCATATATAGTTTGAATTTCCCACCACAGAAGAGAAAGAAATGTTGGCAGATCTGCTCTATACACGCACACAATAATTTAAGATTGGTAACCCTGATCATATATTTTAATATATACACTATATAACACATATTTGAATTTCCCTCCCCCCACCGCAGAAAATGTTGACAACCCTGCTCATATAAAATATCTATACACTATAATAATAATACAGAGGTTGGTACACCTGATCATATAGATTTAATATACATTATAACACACGACAAATTTGAACTCATGCAAAGGTTGGTACACCTGATCATATATTTTAATATACACTATAATGCTTCGAGTTGGAACCACCCCCCACGCACCACCACCCACTGATATGAAATAAAAAAACCTCCCACCCAAAGCCACCCACTGATATGCAAATCAGCTTTCTTAAAAAAATAAAAAAGTATATTCACGGATGCTGGTGGCCCATTGAACATCATCCCACCAAATCAATTTAATTAAAAAAATAAAAAAATAAAATTAAAAAAATAAAAAAATTTATTCGCGGAAATTCGCGGTGCTGTGGTCCATCGGGATGCTGCGGGTCCAGCGGTGGCGGTGTCATCTCTGAGATCATGTTTTTTAGTGTTTTTTAAGAAGGCGGCATTCCTTTGTGAGTTTGAACCCCCAATATCCCTCTACTTTTCTACTCAATACAATTTAACTACACAGTCAAGCGTGTGTCACACACACCCAGTTTCAATTATGTTTGAGTTTTTATTTTTATAGTAAGATAAATTGTTTATACTTTGTCTTCTTCTTCTTCTTCTTCTTCTTCTTCTTCTTCTTCTTCTTCTTCTTCTTCTTCTTCTTCTTCTTCTCTCCATAGCTTGGGCAATAACCCGTTCCGACTTCACAGAATCGACCATTTTTTCCAAGGTCTTCCACGATCTCTTGTCTCCACTGGCCTATATTCAAACGCTTATGTAGGTATACGCGTGTCTACCGTGCGATCAACATGGAACCTCCAATCCTGCCTGTATTCCTGTATTCTCTCCAGAACCGACTGTAACTTTAGGTCTTTTCTCATGTCGTCGTTTCGTAGACGATCTTTCAAACCATATCCCTTAACTGCGCTTAAAAATTTTATTTCCGAGGATGTATTTCCGAAATCTCTTTTTGTAGGAGAGTCCATGTTTCACATCCACACATTAAAGTCGGCACAGCCACGAGTTTAGAGAAATTTAGCTGTGTCTCCCTCTGCGTTTTATTCTTAAATATTTCCACAGGTATAACTAAATTTATTTAACTTTCTGTCGATATCGTCATGCTTCCTATATGAGATATCACATTCCAAATTAAAGTGTGATACCTGCTCGAAAACACTATTATAAATTAAAATTTTTGTTCTTACAGGGTTCTTCCCTAGGAAGGCAATCACTTTTGTCTTGGTATTTGAGACCTTAAAGTTGTATTTCTTGCAGGTTGTATGCAAGGTATAAATAGAACTTTGTATAAGGTACGTATAAGATACATCTTTGTACTTTTCATAATCATATTCAATTACTTTCGGCACTAGAATACTTTTAGTTTTATTTCCTTGTGTACCTCAGTATTGGTTATTTTACAAACTATATTCACACCATCCTATGGCTACTAAACTTAGTGCAGTGAGTGAAAGCAGTCACAGAGGAATTGTGTGTGTAGGATTACGACTGTGAATTTATTTTACTTATATTTGGGTAATCTGCGTTTATATTTACACATGTTACGGTCTAATGGTTACTAAATATTCTGTTTTGTTTTGTTCTGTTACGTTTTGTTCCGTTAACATGTAATAATACACAGTTGTTTAATTTTAATATAATACTTTTTTTTATATTGCTTTCATTAGTTACAAAAAGACAATAAAATGGTCAGATAATTGTGTAGTACAATATAATTTAAACACAATATATTTTAAGAAACATTAACTTCTCCAGCTACTGGTGAAGTGGGGGCTTATTACTTGCTACCTAACAATTGCCCTTCTGTGCTTAGTGCATTCTAAAACTCATAATAAACTGCTGTCCTTAGTACAGTGAGAACACATTTTATGCATTATTCAGATACTAATCGAGAAGACTAAGACTTCAGCGACCATTGACTGAACGGATATAGGCCTACCGACACCAGAGAATTTTGGACGAGGGAGTAGAAATTATAAAACATACTTTTGTTTTTGAAGTCAAGAACATGCCTGCGGAGTCAAATTAATCAAATAGTCGTTCATACAACACCACTAGACGCAGAAAAACACAAAATATTAAGAATGTAATGAGATGTTACATGCAAGAACAATCAAAATTTGTGTTCTTTGCTATATTATACAATAATAAAATTTATCCTTAATTGTTTAAATTGTTTTCACAACGTTAGCGAGAAAGTATTGTTACGACGGTCTACTTGATCGTCGTAGGTACAGTGGAAAACAAAATACAAGACACCAATTAAGTCACTAACCACAAGCTTTAATTTTCACAGTTAAACAGTTCGTAATTAACAACACTGTCTCTTAGAACAAATCAAATAAGAATTGTTCACACGCAATGAAATGTCAACTAATATAAAACACAATTGTAATACAATTATACCGCCCGATTATAAAACAAAACACTTCACTAATAACCACTTGAATGCACAGAGTAATCACTTGTAATCGCCCGAGAATAAACTCGAACCGCACTGTAATATATCGCAACTATAACTGAAACTGAACGTCGTCGTTGAGTACTGGTATTTATACCCCCCGAAATACTAGATTATTCCATACTGCGCATTAACAATAAAGAAAACATTAGAGCGTAATTCACCGCGGCCTTGACACAGTTCGCGCGGCTTCAGGTACAGTCTAGTTAATGCGTCGAGAATCACGTACGCCACACAGATTCAGCTGGATTCCTCTGGAACATTCGATAAACACGTAGATTGTTCTGTAATGTCGTAACAGTATGGTGGTCTGTACTACTAAAACTATAGCTATGACTATCGCTGCAGTACCAGTGGCATGTAATGCAGTAGTAGATGACGAAATTATAATGTAGCTAACAGGAGACTGATCTAGGGGCAACGACAGCTACCTATGGTTCAATAGGAAAATGTATTGCAAATCGCCAAAGAAAAATCATTTAACAACGTGTGGGTGACATTAACTGGATCAATAGATTTATAAAGTTTGTTGGTATGGATAACAAGAACATATATGTAAAAGTTAGTGAGCTCTATACAGAAGTGAGCGAAGAAAGGCCGGAAGTCTCAACAGTCACACTACAAAAATGAAGGCGCTGAGAAATACAATAGGAAGTGACGACAGGACAGAGTAACGAAGACGATTATTTATTTAAAAATGTAAAAAACCGACAAGTGTTATTAACTGGACAAGGGAAAGGACTCTGGAACGACCACGTTCAGACAGATTAGTCATGATTGCCCGAGGTAATCGTCGCAGAGGTAAAACAAAAATTTCACTACCAAGAATGATATGGAAAGACGATATCAATTAGAAAAGTTGGTTATAGACAGTAAGAATCTCCTGAATGAAGAAGAAATTAAGATTTTCCTAAGAATGTATTGTAATCTACTTAAATTTGACAGGTTTTAAATGCAACCTGCAAATATAAATTGTAAAAAGGCTTTATACTGTAATATATTGACATAAATTATCTGGTTTTCGAATTGTTTTCAAACTCTTGTACATCACAGGGCATTTATTAGAAAGTGTTTAACAAAGAACTTGACCAGGTAATGGTAGGGTCTGAACTTAATTATGGTTTTGAGTTATGGATGTTATTTATTTTTAGTGGAAACTGAAAAAAAATTGGCGAAGTTCGAAATGGATTACGTGTGGTGAAATTCTCTGACGCGACACAGGCAGAATTAGAACTATCATAAGCAGGTTTTGACTAAAAACGGCGATCGTAACAGACTATGGAAGCAATGACCCGATATTGTATTGAACAACAGAACAAAGTCCATTTACAAAGGTTTTTAAAAATATATAAACACTTGGTACGTTTCACAGATTTTATTTAACTCTGACCAATACAGCCAATACTGGTTTTGCAGATCATTGCTTACAACACAATCACTTCATAGATACAAAAAACATAACACTACCCCAAAACATATAAAAAGGTAAAAAAAATGGATTTGTCAGAAATTCTAGAAATTAAAAAAGCAATTAAAAATAACAAAGTTTTAACAGATGAACAAACTGAATTCTGTGTATCCTCTTTATTAAAAGCTGTTATATAGTTTAGTTAATTTTATATTTTGCATTCAGATTATATTTAGTTCTTACAGTGACTTGACCTTCCTTTAGCTCCTGCAATCCCTCCTCTCCATCTTCACACCTCACACATGATCGGATGCACGCCCTAAACAGATGTCCAACCACCCTTATATCCTCTGTTTAGTGTTCACTCATCTCTTTGACAATGACTTAAGAAGTCGAAACAGCTGTCAGACTTAAATACAATGTGTGAAACGTACCAAGTTATTATATATTTTTAAAAACCTCTGTAATAATATGTTTCACCAAGTACCCAACGATTCTTCAATTAATATCGTGGAAAGTCCAATTAATGAGTTGAACAAGGGCATAATATTCTACGCGTTCTGTAAGATATCGTGTTAAAAATGCATGCTTCTTTGTAAACTGTCAAAAATTGTAAAATTTTATTTTTTATATTTAATTATTTATTCAACACAATTTAACTACATAGTAAAGCATGTGGTGTCACATATACCCAGTTTCAGTTATGATTTTTTCTATTTAAATAATACATTGTCTATACATTTGTATTTTTTATAATCTTATTCAATCACTTTCAGCACTAGAATATGTTTAGTTTTATTTCTTATAACTTCATATTATAACTTATAGTTCCACTTTCCTCGGTTGTACAGGGAGGAGATTAATACAGCGCAAGTTTAGGCCACTTGAAATATTTTCACACAATATTTTAGCTGTGGACTGCAGTTAGGAATTTCAGTAACTCTTTATCATCTGCGTTACTGGGAAACTGCACTGCGATAACATCAACACCCCTGTACCTATTTCAAACTACTGTTTGCACAATAATAATGGACAAAGTTGTTAATGTGCATTGTAAACAATAGCTGAAGTTCAACTAGTGTTTGGCCAGTTGCGCTAGTTTAACTAGTGTTTCATGAGTTGCGCTAGTTCAACTAGAGTTTGACAAGTTTGACTATTTCAACTGGTGTTTATTGAACGGACGAAGAGATTTGTCAATTTTAATTCGACCGGTTGGCATTTTCCTGTCTGTCTGTCTGTCTATTTATTTATGGTCTACCTCACGATAAGTTTTAAACGCATCATCCAATTTTGGTAGAACATGGCAGACATGTCCACAAACCCACAAACGTACCTTACAGAAACGCCACCATTGAAACCTCCCATAAAATGGAAGCGCGAGAACCACAACTATGGGGTAGGGGTTAAAGCAGTGAAAAAATTACTGAGTTGCTTAAAATTTCTTTTATGAATCTTGTCGATTTTGTTAATGTATCATGAATTGTTCCGTTTCTATACGATGGACACACTTTTTATAATATTAAATGACTCTCGTCTTCCATTTAGGTGCATAATTTATTAGATGTTGCACCCAAGTGATTTTAACCTTATATATTTTTGTGTGTATTCCCGTATATTGATTCGCCATCCACCCACCATCTTCATTTCTAATCTGTTTATGAGCTGAGAGGCTCGAAAGTACTAATCGGGAATTTTTTATATAAAGGCGTGTAACAGCATAGTTTCTGGTTCCAACAAGGCTCATCGTCACCCATTGGTTAATTAGCCCATCGTCACCTGATGCTGTCGATGACCACTTGAATGTCGCGCGCGTGGCCGAGCTTCGTTAGACATCTCGATGGCATGGACTGGTGACCCGCGGAAAGCAACATTCAGCAGTGGCGATCTGTTTCTAAGACAGAGAGAATGGCTTACCAGACTTGGGTATAATATGTAGGCCTGGCATTCCATTCCTGTCCTAGGTTTGTTAAGCAATTCCGGTCCCGTGCCGAATTGTCACAACAGGTTCGGTTACTTTTAATAATATAAAGAAACATTTACCTATTTTGGTGAATTTAATCGTCTGCTGAACACACTTGCACTTTATCAGAGTGTGAATTTTTTTATTCAGTTATTATTTGTTTAGCGGTGTAATGGGCAGAAAATTCTGTGTTAACTCATACGCATACAAAGACTCACCACTGTATCGTTTCACCACGGCATACGGCCGTGCATAACAGTTGATACACACTATTTTTGCGTGGTGTTAACAAGTTCCGTAGTAGTTATTCACATTTAGTGAAGACTTGCTCTGAGTGCATTAATTCGTCTTACTACTGGAAAAACACACACAAACTACTTCCAGCGTACACAAAGATTTTAAATGTAATGACGTCACATGAGGAAACAGACTTGTATGAAACTGTCCACTGTTATATCGTATAGGGAGTTCAATACGTTTTTTCCATTACATGTTCCATTATAATGTACAGATAATCGTTGTGTATTATTTATGCAAATTTGACCGTTGCAATGTATGCGTGGTCGCGTGCGTGTGTGTTTACATACACACCACAGGCTTGTATAATTTTAACTATATTTGTTGAAACGTATCATCATATTTATGTATAGTACAATAAACCGTTGTTACGTGCACTGAAACAAAAACAAAACGTGCATCCTGCTTTCCCGACAGTAACCAAAATGATTAGAAACTTATTAAAATAAATAAAGATTATATGAGGGTTAGTTAATTTAAAATGTATAGAGAAGATTTTGTTATACAAGTATCTGAGACACAAAAGGCAAACATAAGCTGTATATATTTAGTACCTGGTTGACGACTATAGTCACCTAATTTGTAATAACGTATGTGTGCTCTCATGCTGTATTTTAAAATGCCATGGGAATACAACACTCTATTTTTAAGATTGCCATTGCAAATTAGTAGTGAATGCTGCTTCATTTTATCTTAATATATTTAATATTTACTAGTGGTCGCCCAGTGGTCGAAATTCGACCGTAATTCATTAAATTTTTAAGTTTGAACGTTATTGAGGTTCTTTTGTCAAAGAGTATACCTCTATAATCATTGCATATAATTTTTTTGAATTTTGTTCTATTACGTCAGCAGCGAGCGTGTACAAATACGTCATTAGCGTGTGTTGTTTGCCTTAATTTCCTGCAATACCTATGAAATTTAAAAATTAATGTTACTAACAGTTGAAAAAAAAACACAATTACAGCTGTATTCGTATTTCTTTTTTGATATAATTCATTGTCAGTTTTAATTTTTCCATGTTATTATTGAATCAAATAAACGCTAATAAAAATGAGACTTGACATTCATAGAAGTATAAGATACATTGTTTTCAATTCCAGTGGATTACATTTCATTTTTGGTAAGGTACAAAATTCGAAAACAGTTTGAAGATTATCTGCTAGAAAGCTTATATAATTTTTAAATTTTTTTTTCTATGCATTAATTTTTGAGTTATTTGAAAAATATGAAAGATAGGAAAAATGAGGTTTAGCTTGGCTAAGCCATATTTAAAAAGCAATAACGCGTTTTTTGACATTTCCTTGGGTTTTTTTTTATTGCCATACTGACCAGGTTTCGCCAAGGCTACACAGTTATTTTGCCTATCTTTTTCGAATTATATAAAATTTAAACAAAAAATTAATACAAAATAAAAAATGAAATAAAAAATACGTGCCTTGTATTTTTTCATATATTTTTCATTAAATCAAAAAAACCGGGCGGTTAAAAAAATAAATGTTGTCCATTGAACTTAAAATACATAGTTTGAAAGTGAATTTAATGATTCAGAACTTCTGTGTAAACGATGTTTTTTGTAAAAACTCTTTCATCATTTGCTAAATGCCCTTGGCCATTATATTCGGAAATATAAAATCTCAAACCATCGACTGATCGAACTCTACTTGCTGCGACGTACAATTGACCACGTGTAAAAACTGGCTGCCTCAATAAAATTCCAATTTTTTCGAATGTTTGTCCTTGAGACTTATTTATTGTTATCGCAAATGCAGGTATAATTGGAAATTGAGTTCTTTAAAAGTTAAATGGTAAAACAGTACCGGAATATGTTAAATTTATACGTGGAATCAAAATTCTGTTATTGCGTGCGGTTCCAGTTAAAACTTCGCAATCAATAGCATTACGATGCGCATTCTTGTTCCATTGACTAATGCTTCCTTTGTATTTAAGTTTCTGATCAGTAAAACGATGCAATTAACTTTCAATACTAACTTATGTGGTGGCAAACCACTAATAGTCAAAGAATTCAAAAACTCTACTGGATAGTTATTGATTTCATTGTCATCATCACAAATTATTTTATCGTAGCTATGATATGTTTTCTGTTCACCTGGTATTCGATTGAGTATATCAGTATTAATAAAAGTACAATCATCATTTTTAGTTGCTAAAATAACAGACTTCAATATGTTATCTGAGAGTATGTTTTCGGAAATATTTCCATACACCTCATTAATAATATTATTTTCATCTCCTATTAATTGCTGAGGTATTTCAATAATATTTTCACCAAACTGAGGGAATTGTGGGGCTTCATCATTACCAAATTTTTTCAAGAATTCGACAAATTCTATTTCACTTGGTAAGGCTCTCATATTTTGAGTAAACGTTACTTTATGAAAATAAACAAATTTATGCCAACTCGTGACACAATTTTCAATTAAAGTTGCACGTGGTCCATGTGGGACAACTGGTAAGATTTGCCGAAAATCACCGCACAGAAGTATCGTTTTCACTCCAAATGGTTTATGTTTATAATTTTCATCGCATAGATCCTGCAATAATCTATCTATGATTTTCAACACTTGCAGTGGGCACATAGAAATTTCATTAATAATTATCAATGATGATGAATTTATGTAACGTCCATAGCTACTATTTGCGGTAATATTCGCTACAGAATTTTCCAAAATGGGTATAGGCAATTTAAACACATTGTGTAAAGTTCTACCTCCAAGTAATACAGTTGAAGTTATGCCACTGAACGCTGTTGCAATGCAACTAAGATTAAGCGAATTTAATTTGTGAATGATTGCTGTTTGTGTGAATGTTTTTCCACAACCTGCGCGAGCGGTTAAACAAAAAACATTAGATCCAGTATCATGATGCAAAACTTCACGAATCACACGATCAATTAGATTACGCTGTTCAATATTTGCAGTTTCATAATGCTCACAAAACAGAAACTCTTGTTCTATTGGATCAATAGCATTTGCTTCGTCTGTTCTCTGCGAATACGTGGGAACTGGTAAACCAAGTTCTTGACATGACAAATTATGAACATTCAAAATATCTTCAATTTTTAATAGAGCTGTGTTAAAGGATACTTCTTCGTTGTAATCTCTCAAAAAATCTTCACTAAGATATACTTTAAATTCATTCCATAACGCCAATGCATTGGCTGGCAAATTTAATGCACAAATGTAACCAAATAAATTTCGCATTTGTTTTGGTGAACGTAATTCTTTTGCTTCATTTAAACATTCACGCCATTCATTATCATTTGAAGCAATGCCGCGAGCATGGCACACTTCAACAAAAGAAGTGTGTATAATTCCATTGTATGTTCTAACATCCTCAAATGATTTTGGACCACAGACATGTAATAAAAGCAATCGTAAATGGAAAAGTTCGATGTCTTTTGGTGATACTACATATATGCGTGGAATGATTTTATCACCTCCACGCCTTCTCTTCTTCCATTTTTTTCGGGAATCTTCCCACACATAATGCAAAGGAATTTCAATATACTTATATTCATGCGCTGATGGATCTGATCGATTCAATTCAAAAAATGCTAATAATTTTGTTTGTCTTGCATTTTCAATTGCTTGACGTTCTTGCCCTTCTCGAAAGTAAACATTCTGTCTACGCGGTAAATGAATGTCAGTCTAACGATGACATGTGATTGAAAATGCATTGGTAATTCATAGATGCGCCATACAACTTCAGTTGATCCGACATAACGGCCATTTAAAAAATTTTTAACTTCATCAATTTGTATTTCTTGACCTGGTTCATTTCTCTCTGAACCTAATTCAACAGATGCACTGTCATAGCCTTTACACACGTATTTATAAATGTATTTAACACTTTTAACTGTAGTGCATACTTCAACATTTATATGGCAATTAAATTTGGCAAGCAAATACGGATTGTATGGTACAACATAACGATTGTCGAGGCAACTACCGCGAACTTCAGCATTAATACCATTATCACGCCTTCTGTATAATGGATATCCATTTAATGATTCACATGTAAATTCATTAAATCGTTTTGGATAATCTTTTGTGCATTTTCCATCTCTCATACATACAGAATTTGGATAAAGTACACCGCATGGACCATGCATCATGTGTTTTACAACATATTCATGTAATGTAGGATGTGTTTGAATGTTAGGAATCTCCGCAGATACAACTTTATCTATATCGGTGGCGTTAACAATTTTATCTTGCTCATTTAAAGAGAGTAAAATGTGAGCATGAGGCAATCCTCTCTTTTGAAACTCAATTGTATAAATGAGTGCTTCAACTTTACCGATGATTTTTTTTTTTAGTTTAAGGCCCTCAATTAATGCTTTCAGTTTGGACTTGAATACACGCACAACAATATCAGGTCGAAAATTAGCTGACTCACCTACACCAATATTGCTAACTATTTCAGGCCAACTTGGATTGCAAGTCATTGTAATAAGCAAAGAAGGCTTTCCGAAATGTTGTACAATTGACATTGCATCTAAATAATTCTGATACATATTTCTTGTAGATCCATTGAATGAAGATGGTCAAATTACTCTACGGCCAACATTATTGGCAATGGGGTTCAATTCTAAATAATCTGTTAAATTGTTGTAAACTTCAGACCTAAGACTTGTTTGATTTTGTCGAATGAAATGTAACCTTGTGCCCCTATTCTCACATACATATCAACTATCCACTGCAGAAATAATTTTGTGAATGGTGCAACATGCTAAAATCTTCTCTAATTGCAAGTCGATAGGCTGCATACTGAAGCATGGTTAATTTATTTCTTGGCGCTCTTGAATTAGATGTAGTTGGTACATTATGAGAAATATTGATATGCCACCCAGTATCACTATTTGGAAAAAGTAATGGATACGCTAAAGGGCCCAATGATGAATCCAAAACAGAGATATTTTTAATGGTACCATTAACTTTTGAAAACGAAACCATATTTCGTTCAAAGGGTGGCTCACCATCAACTGTACTAAATATTACTGCTACATCAGATTGAACTGCATCATTATAACGGCGTAGATCTAAATCACGATTTACTTTAATGAGCATACAAATTTCTTTATTTTGATTTTCAACTCTCTGACAATAATCTTTCATTGCAATGAATGACCGAACGAAAGGATTAATGCGTTCCAATTCAAGAGAGATTTCGCGCATTATATTGTTATTGCATGTTTGATTATAGTGTTCACGTAAACTATAATTGACAGGAGTGTCAACATCATAAAAATATAATTGTGCATAACATGGTGAGCGACCATATCCAGCAGTCATTGGACCTAATCTGTGATAAAAAACATCATGTATTTTAAAATGATACACTCCACGCGTGACTGTATCCGACATTTTAGCTTCTGAGCTAACCATAGCAAATGATGAATTGTATTTACGAATGTTTTCAAAATAATTTTTTGACTTTCTTTTTATTGAAGGTTCATTCGAAGTAAGTCCATCATACAATGATTTAAAGTATTCATTTTGACTTAAGGCCGGTAATATTGCTTTACCCTCATGGCAACATGAAGTGAATGCAGTCCTTTCACCTCAAGTGACCTCAGATTCGAAATGTTTTGCATTGCAAAACCTGCATTGTAAATGCATTAATCCACAATCAAAAGTATTAAAATTTCTTGTGTAACCCCTCTTTAACTTAGACTGGTAAAAAAAGAAAATTTTTTTTTTGAACAAATTTTTTTTGAAATTTTTTTTTTTTTTTAAGAGGGGCCACAAGTTAATTAGAACTAGACCAAAGCCTAGAGAAGCCAAAAATGCGCTGGATCCAGTGAGACGGGACTTGCAATGAAAACTCATAAAATTAACAATTAATAAAATCCCTTTTATTATTCTATCTCCTTTTTTAAAAACAATATTAACAACAAAATCAATAAATATAACATACAGAAACTATTTTCCCCTTAAATTGTTAATTAAAATAATTTATTCTCTGTAAATAATGTCACCTGAAAATTATTAACACATATAAAATTTATTTGCTATCTTCTCTTTAAAATGAAATAAAAATTAAAATCATTAATTTTCTTTAAGTATGTTTCCTGAAAATTATTAATAAATATAAAATTTATAGACTTCTTGATAAGGTTAATTAGAATAACTAATTCTCAAACAAAATTAATTAAAATTAAATAGAGACAAATCTACATACTTGTTATTAAAGTTAATTAAAATCAATTAACTCTCTTAGAAAAAATATTAATTAAAAAATTAAGTGAGATAGAATTAATTAATTGTCATCAAAAATTAAATGGATATATAACCCCATGTTTCATCTTTTCTTTTATAAAAGCCCTATATCTAACTCCCCCAAAAATACACCCAAATGTACAATACATATAAAACCCCACAAAATACACACACAAATATACAATACATTTACATGTTCCACAATACAGGACAATTAATACATAAATCTCTTGCCACGCCCTTTTCTACCCCCATGAGGTAAATCATTAATTATTTTATGGAAATCCATGTTAGGATTACAATTCTTAATTTGAGCATAACACATTACATGTGTATTAGATTATACATATGCAACTCCAGTAGTCCCCAGGACATAATCAATTCAAATTTTGGCCAAGTGCCTAATACAGTTATAAAATCCTGCCCCACTGGGCACTTATACGGGAAGAAATAATATTCAGAATACAGTGAACACCCCAGTTATCATAATTAATTAATAGAATTTATATATATAGAAATATTGTTAAGTTTAGAAAATAGAAATATTTTATGAATCTTATAACCCTTTTAAAAGTAATTTTGGCCCAGAGACCGACATGTTCATTTGCCAGTCAGTGCATAATTCAACCTGTCTCAACAACATGTTTAACACTGCATGGACGTGCACCCATTCAGGATTAAACTTGTGAATCTACTTAACTATCACAGAAATTTCTATCCCTATATAAACCAAACTGAATTTAAAAATGAGAAAATATATATATATATATATATATATATATATATATATAATGAACACTAAATTGAAACAGAGAAATTACAAATTGAATGAATGACTTAATAGCAGTAATGAAACCCTTATACTGAAAATAAGAAGGAATTGTACGTTTGAATGGTGAGCTGCCAAAGATGCATGTCAGCCTCTGAGCTCACAATTATACAAACAAATGAATAAAATTTACAAAATATTTCCCTCCCAGTTCACGCACTATACTGTCCCGTTAATTGGGGATCCAATTAAAATGTTTAAAAACTTAAAGTCATGTTGTTGATTGATTGAATTGGTTCACTGGCTCTTATTGAGTGCATCACTACGTGTAAAGAATATAATGGGTTGAGATCACCTTATTTTTGTCCATGGGGGTGAAGTGGCAATCTCGTGGCCTACATTATAGGTGTTGGTGCTTCGTCATGGCAATTCCTCCCCGGCAGATGAAGAGAGAGAGGATCTAGGTGTTACATGTTCAGGTTTTGGGCTGGTCCACGTCTTGATCGAGGGACCCTGATTACACAACATTATATCAGCCAGAGTACACAAAACAATGCCCCCAGAAACTTCACACACCCCCAAAACCCATATATAATCTTAACACAGCTTTAGGGCTATCTAAATATAATACTTGACACACTTGGCAAGGTTATATGGCCAACAGGCCCTATTTGAAAATATTTAGTACAGTTACTTTTAATATTAATAAACTTTACCCATGTGGGTGAACATACTTCAATTTTGTTTAGCTAATATTTGGCTTGTTACACTTTTAATAAGATTTGTACATATTCTAAATTTTTGTTTGCCACGTGTTGAGATAGGTTATATCTGATTACATCATTTCTTCTATTTAAATTAATACCTTTTGGCAATTACATACTTCTCAATTGGTGCCTTAGTAAGCTTTCTGAAATGAATAAAGTTTTACTATAATCACTAGTAAAAGTTGTATGTAACTTACTCTGAATTACGCCTAGCACCGCCGCCACGAGGCAGCATAAAAGGTATCTGCTTACATCCATGTCTACACGATTTAAACAAATACTTTTTGCATTTATATGACTCTCACTTTTAGTGCCTTAGTGAGGACATGTGAATTTAATATAGTATTACTATGTTTTAAAAATATTACCTTTAAATTACGTATTGCACAATGACCATGAGGTAACACAAAAGGTTATCAGAAATTCACTTACTGTGGCCTATTAAACAAGTTTTTCATTAGTAAAACTTTAAATACATAATTATAAAAATATTGGCGAGACTTACCGCAGTTCTATTTAGATCTTAGCCTGTCATAGGTGGTAGAATGGTGTAAAAAATTCTTCTCCTGCCGGAGAGAACAACAAAGGCAGCCACAGAAGGCAACGTTTGGAGCGAGACAATCTTAACCAGACTTAGTTCCGGCCTTCTCGCTTGCCTACAGCGGCGGGCACTAGGGTGCAGCACCTACCAAGCGCTCTAAATTCACGCATTAGTATTGCTTATCTCTACTGCTAGGGTGCGGCACTAATCCAGCCGCTTTAAATACCGTACTGCATTTAACGGTTATTCCCGACGTTCAATACTGGATAATAGCCGATCTATATTAGAACGGCACACTTGGAATGACATTCAGTGCGCATTTAAATGTATCCCTCAAAATAATTTCATCATTTTGTATACTATTTACACTATTTAAATTTGTATTTGGTCTATTATCATTTTGACTTTCACGCGAATATATATTCCTTCTTCTTTGTCTCTCACTCCGACCCGTCAATGTTCTATGTCGAGGCATAATGGAAGTAGGTGCGAATATCTGAATGTAAAAAAAAAAAACATGTAATGAAATTACTGAAACTAAGATTAGACAGGGTTTAATTTAAAAATAATAAAATGTACTCACTTTTTCGAAACCACCAATAATAATTAGGCGAGAGTATGTTAATTCAAATTGCTGTTACAGAATTTTCCTTTTGCAACAGGTGTATATTAAGCAAGCTGTATTTCACTTTCAACTGCACATTAATATATAAAACACAGATATCTAATATACAAAATATAAAATAAACGCTTTTTTGCCTTGACATACACTCCACAGACTACTGAAAAAGGAACATTTGAAGTCACACAAAATTCATAGCTCATTCAGTAAATCTGTCAGTAATTATTTGTTGGCAACATTTTAAAATTCTTTGGCGACAATCTCTACTCTGTGCGACTGTTTGACCACAGACTATTATGTGTTTGACATTGGCAGTATGAACGTAAACAAACGACAGACTATTATGTGTTTGACATTGGCAGTATGAACGTACACTAAAATGAAAAAATTATAATTTTATTGCCTGGCAACAAAATTATTTTGTTTTTAACCATTACCATTGTTTAAAAAAGTTTAAATGAATTTTCAAGTGCAAATGAATGTTTTATTTAATTTAATTTAATGTATTTGTAACATATATTATATATAAATATTAGCTTTCTGCACTGCTTCTCCATATAAACTTTAACTATGCCAAATCTCACACTCCTCCGTGCGCTCAATATGCTTAAAAAGGGGTACAAAGTTTTCTCTTCACGTATTAATATATAGATATGATTTTACCTCAAGATGTATTTTCCTTATTTGGAACATGTTTCGGGACGCTTTGTGTTCCCATCCTCTGCCTTACTAGTTTTGAGTCTTGTGAAGTACTAGTGTGTTGGTTGGATGCTGTTGTGGTACCTGTTTGTCTTTGCCAATTTAAATTGGTATTATTGTGTGTGATTTTAGTGTATATATTAGTATTTTGTGTAGTTTTGATGTTGAGTGCTTTGAAAATTTTGTCATATTTGTATTGATTTGTATTTGTTCAGGTATTAGTTTGTTTTGTGTTTTATGTTTGTATATTTGTAAATTTTCCCAAATGTTCATTATGGTTCCTTTGTGTGGTATGTGTTTTATTAGTGTCATGTTGGTCATGTCTAGGAATTCATGTCCGGTGTTTACTGCACGTGTAGGCAAATTAGATTTATATATTTCTGTTTTTTTGTATGCTTTTAGATGCTCAAAATAACCTTTTTTATGTTGTTTTTTGTTTATCCTATGTAACATTTATTGCAACCTTGGCATTCAATTTTGTATATACTATTGGTAGTTGTATTATCTTTGTTATGTGGGTTATTTAGTTTTTGTAAATTATTTTTGTTAGTTTTGTATGCTATTTTTATGTTTGTGTTTTTAAATAGTTTTGTTACGTTTGTCATTTTATATGTGCGTGAATGTTGACCATTTTTTTATTATCGTTATCATTTATGTGTTGTTCATTTTGATTGATTCTTAATTGTTCAGTTTTTATTTTATATTTGATTTTATATTCTATTATGTTTACAGTAATTTTATTGTATCCATTTTCATAAGCAATTTGGTGTATTATATTTCTTTCTTTGTCTGTTTCTTGTTTGTTTAGGGTATTTTGTACATTCTGTTAAATAGTGAATAGAATTCTGCCATTTTATGTTGTGGTGGGTGGTCAGAATGGCTAGGTATAATGATGTCAGTGGAAGTTGGTTTTCTGTATATTGCAAATTTTATCTTAAATATTATCGTAAATATTTCACCAATGTTCACTAATACGTCTTGCAAACAAAACATAACATAAATGAGTCGTAGTAATAACAGACGCCGTCGTCTTCGTCGTCACTTCACGGCGTATGCTTATAGCCCGCTCCGTCTTCACTGCAGCCATCTCTTCCTGCGCCTACCCACAGATCTTCTGCCAACTGGTTTGTAGTCTACAGCGCGCTTTATTAGCATCTGCTGGTCCATTCTGTAGACGTCCTCCATCCACTTCTGCTTTCGTTCTTGTATCTTATCACTGACGGTGGGGGCCAGTTAGGGTCCCTTATATGTCCATTATGCATTCGATCCCTTAGACCTGTGGTTCCCAAAGTGGGGTCCGCGGACGCCTGGGTGTCCGCGAACACTTTCAAGAAAAACTAGAATATACCGTAATTTTCTCCGATTTTTGTAATATAAAATCTAAATTTTAGAATCTTAAAACGATTAGTAAAAGATTCCAGCATTGTTTTTGTAAAAACTAATTGTAATTATAAAAGTAATTTCAAAACAAGGGCTTTAATCATGTCGTGTAGCAGATCTGTTTGTCAACCGAACGACTAGAGTGCCGCAACAACGCAGAACTGATCGCGCTGTTTTAGTCCACGTATAAGCACTGTATCTCGCGTATAAGCACTGTATCTCGCGTATAAGCACTGTATCTCGCGTATAAGCACTGTGTCTCGCGTATAAGCACTGTATCTCGCGTATAAGCACTGTGTCTCGCGTATAAGCACTGTATCTAAGCAAAACGTTTTTCCGTGTAGCTGGTTTTACGCCTAAGTAGCTGGATTTCGACACATGTGGCTAAAAAGATAGGGCGAGGTTGGCAAAGTTAAGAAATAAACTTGATGTCCAGAGTGACTTAATATTGAAATTGTCAGACATTAAACCTAATATTGCAGAGCTAACTGTTCAAACGCAGTTTCATTGTTTACATTAAACTATGTTTGATATCATTAATATTATAAATTTGCAAGTTAAAAGAATTGTGATTTTATTATATTTTAATTCAAATATACGGCGGCTCAGTAGACCAGTGGGTATGACACCTGGCTACTAATCTAGAGATCCCGGGTTCAATTCCCGAGCCCTCATTATAAAAATCAAGGTGTGTTTTTCAGCCCCGAGGTTGACTCATCCTGTTGAAATTGAGTACCTGGGATAACATCCTGGGGATAATAATGGGCGGCTGAAACTTAGTGCTGGCCACGCTGCCTTCTTTGTATGCTGTACGGCTCACATTAGGCAGCCTACCCTGCCTACTCCCCTAAGCTACTTCGGTGGTATACATGGGAGCCATTATTATTATTAAAATAAATGAATTTGTATTATTTCCTAACTCAGACGGGGTAGGCTTGTATGCCCCGTTCGCACGATTTAAGCTTTTTTAATTATGACTTTTCGTGGAAGCGTATAAAGATGTCAAAAACACCATGGAGACCAGAATTAATTACCATAGTAACATGTAAATAAGCAAATGATATTTAGCGGCATCGGAACTGTACATTTATCCGTTTATGCAGTTTTTAATGTTTCGAATATGCGATTGTATCGATATATATTTTTATTTTGTATACAGATATGTCTATATATTTTGTAATTATCTGAAACGATTATAAAATTTATGTTTATACGTATTTCTGATGATGCAATGAATAAAAAATGAAATATATTAAATACTACTAATAAAGATGTCAGCAAAACCATGGAGACCAGAATTAATCACCATAGTAACAAGTAAATAAACAAAAGCTATTTAGCTGCATCGGAACTGTACATTTATCCATTCCTGGAGTACATTTTTAATGTTTTATATAATATGCGATTGTATCGATATATTACGATGTGGGAAAGAAGAAGTGTACTAATTGTAAATTTTCTTATTACTTAAAGCAAAGCGAAAATACGTGTTCTTTTCATTTGTGAGTTTAGGTTACAACGGATTTTGGTTTGTAGTTTACTGCTGAAATAAATAAAAGCCATGGTTGAAAAAAACATAACATTTAATGTGGTATACAATGCTTCTAACACGGTACCACTTAAAATAAAGAATTTAGCGTTTTTGATTTAACAGGTCGGCTATATATACATACTAAATATTTATATATATTTATAAATATCTCCAAAATCTTTATAAGCGGGTACTTTTAAATCTTGAAAGGCTGTTCCACCAACATAATAATTTAGTACAAGTTAAAATAGTACAAGTGTTAAAAACAGCTTTGGAGAGAATTTGACTAATGAGTGCAAAATTGATATACGAGCTGACAGAACGCCATGTAGACATAGACAAAAAAAATTACATTCAAATACTTATTAAAAATTAAATATTCGCGTGCGAAGCCGCGGGTAACAGGTAGTCAAGTAATAAACACGAATTGGTAAACTGGACTACGCGCTATTTGTTAGGTTGATCGATAACTACAGTAAAGCTACCCTCAATATCTTAATAAAATTGATATTTAAGCTAAATAATGGCAATCATTGTACGATGCAATTAACACGGTCCGTTCCCTTCCGCTATGCGCAGTCGCACAGTCCTGTGTTTGTAGCGGGCTGCGATTACATGATGGTAATAGATCCCCATGATTGACAGATCAATAATCAGAGTCGCATTACGATCACCCGTAGCAGTTCCTGCATACTCCGTATAGCTTTCAGCAAAGCACGTGATGTAGCGTACCACTTAATATCTACAATTAGCGTCTAGTAATCTTGGTACTAACACAGTCACGCTAATACAAATTGCTCCATGGAATCCAATATGTCATCATTTTAATCGTATTCAAATTGCCCCAAGGTAAAAGTAATTTGTACATTGTTAAGGCAGAATATTTTGTATCGGTTTTGAATAAATAGGCTGCCTCCTATATAAATATTTCTCTGCTGACAAAGAATGAGGCAGGAAAACCTGACGAATTTAAGATGACTATATAGTATGATCTCTGTGGTGGAAGGATAGAGTGCTCGATGCCCTACGCAGAATACAAACGCTACCGAAAACAATTGTTACCTAAAATCATGGTCTGTTAACACACAATATTTAGATTATTTCGTATCTCATGTTTGTGTTCATTTCCTATAATCTTTTATTTGGTATCATAATGTCATAATTTTACATAAATTTCACTTTTATACCTTTTTGTTTTTGGAAAATGTAATCTTCAGGTCACGACGCCTAGTTTGTACGGTTATTCAGTAGTAGGTAGCATGAGAGTGGCTATTTGACAACTTTGTAACCAGACTTTTCATGACTATATTATTACAAATTATTATAAAAATAATATTCAATAGTACAGAGTAATACTGAAGCCTACAGATACTGAGTATTAAACTCAAGGAAAAAAACCTTTTAGCTAATTAAAATTTGTCTGCTGAAAATAACTGATGCAAAAAAGATTCTAACAAAACTGTTATTACAATATTTCCTGGTATTAAAGTATTCTTCTCTATCAACTCAAGAAGATATCTTCTTTCTGTACCTTTTTTAAGAAGCTATTTATATTATTAAAACCTTTTAAAATGATTGCTACTTCTTTTAGTTAAAACCTTTCCAATATCAAGCACTTAATAATTGTTTCAAAATAATTTCTTGAAGTGTAAAAAAAAAATAAATAAAAAATTTCTTCCAGATTTTGTTTCTTCGGTGTAACAAAAAACCTTGTACTTTAGAAATTAACAAACAGCATGCATCAGAAAAACTGAAAGATTAATGAATGCTTTAACTTAATTGACAAGATAATGCGCGCTAGCGTGTAATTAATCTACATTGCTGAATATCAATTAACTACGTGAGTTATAATTATAGTCACATAAAAATGAAATCACAGAGATAATGAACTGTCACATTTTCTTCGATGCAGCTGTTTGGATGTTCCGATAGTCATGTTACGCCTTGCTAAACCCAAACTCGTATTGTCACCGCTTAACGTAATTGTACCAGTCACACGCGTTATCTGTAAATAGACAGAATTTTTAATTCCTGTAAGTTCATAAAAAACTGCGTCGTATTACACAGGGGACAGGCGCTGTTCCTTATAAACGAACAGCTTAAGTGAAAAATGTACGTATAAAGTGTGTTAATCTGTAGTGCTTGGATCGTACAATTCTAAACGCCTTTAGCACTGATTACTTGTGGAAGCTCACAAAGGAGATTCTGCGAAATTTTATGTGAAATAAGATAACGAATTCATTAGCAAATTCAAGTTAAGAACGCTGTAAATTGTGTGTGTCAAACTTCATAAGAGAATAATTTCTTCACATTCCAGATGGACATTCTTGTTTAAGGTAACTGGCCTGCCATTTAAACTTGTATTAAAGTTACAAGTGCTAAAAACGTGGGTGTATGTCTCATCACTTGTATCAAGATTTTTATGTCCCTTCGTCTTAGGGAACAGTGGGATACAAAATCTGTGAATCGAGTGCAACAACGTGCAAACTGTACAGCTTTTGACATATTGGGTGATTAATAATGCCATGTGTGGAATTATGAAATGATCCAGTTCCATACCAGCCAGCCGGAAACCCGATAGCCGCTTATTCGCTACGAGAATACTTCAGTTCAAAACATGAGCTGTTAATGACATTTATTTGGGTTAATTATGATTTGTTGAAGAATTCGTTATACATTTGTAAGCTATAGTGTATTCGCTGCAAATTCTCCAAGCGTTATAACCTCACCTAATGTCTTCATTACTGTGCTAGTTCAGGTCATACTTCATTACACATACGTTTTTGTAATTTAACGAGTTAGACTTGGACCAACACAGCATTTAGGATGACTTTCTAGAATCTGTTACACTTCAAGTATCTTTCTAAAAGCCTGTGCAGACAACTTTTCCGCATACACGCAAAAAACTCAGTTTTAAGTGACGGCAATCTATACCAGTCGGAATATTGACATAACTCGGAGGTTATCGCCTCGAGATCTACAGGTTTCAATACGACGGATTCGCAGTCACGTGGCCAGTTTATCCAAACTTATCGTCTGTTCAGAGGTCTATATATTCTTACGACGGTTTAACTGATCGTTGCAGTGGTACAGTGGAAAACAAAATACAAGACACCGATGAAGACAGTAAAAACCAGCTTAAATTATCACAATTAACAGTTTGTAATCAACACGTTATTCAACAAAATTATACTCGTATAATAATTAAAATTAAAGTGCACATTCAATAATAAAGTCAACTAACAGAGTCCCGGACAATTATAACACAATAACGCTTCGCCACAATACTTCCAACCTTACTTGAATAAATCGCCACTTAAAAGCACTGAGTAATCGTCCGAAGTAAGCTGAACTAAGCGGCAGGTGATGGTTGTTATAGTCTGGAGGGTTCTATAATATGTGTCTTTAACAAGCACTCGACAGTTCCGAGGATACTTCAGCGCAGAAACAAGCACCGTTGGACTAGTTGAGAAGCTTGTCGAACAACACTGTCGAATGTATGAGAATGTTCCGTATTACGTAACACTGCCTCGATGTTAAGTGTCACGTACGCACACAAACATTACAGCTGGGCTCTGCTGCGATAGCCGAGAAGGGTCTTTTGCGTTATACGACCACAAAGCATTGTAATTGGCATTTTGTTCATCTTTCATTAAACTGAGTATAGTTCTCAGAATTTGCTATCTCTGTTTACTGATTAGTTAAAAGCTGCGTCCAGTCTCGCCTCTCTCTGTGTGTGTGTGTGTGTGTGTGTGTGTGTGTGTGTGTGTGTGTGTGTGTGTGTGTGTGTGTGTGTGTGTGTGTGTGTGTGTGTGTGTGTGTGTGTGTGTGTGTGTGTGTGTGTGTGATTTATACGAGTTGATTATAGAAACAAAAGCGAGTAATGGTAAAGGCAGTCAGCGGGTCTTTTCTGTTTTATAACAATATCATAATACTGAAAACTTACCAAAATAATGACGTAGATCTGCATAGAAGACTTTGAAGTAGTTTTATATTTTATTCATCAAAAACACAAATTTTATACACCAAAAACACCTAACCTAACCTAACCTAATTTCACGAACTGGAAAGTTATTGTTAATAATTCAGGAGGCCAAAAGGCCTTGATGTCCTGTATAATTTGTTCAAATAAGTCAGTGCCTGCATGTCGTTTCCGCCACATAAACTCACACAGGTAAGAGTCTAACATTTCCCTGAGTTCCGCACTCTTTCCTATTTCGACGCTTGGCTGACGACGGTGGAGCGATAAGATAACTTATAATTATTCTTGTATAGTGTACGACAGTCTGTAAATGAGAGAATATCATTTTAACTAATCAGTAAACAGAGATAGCAAATTCTGAGAACTATACTCAGTTTAATGAAAGATGAACAAAATGCCAATGCCAATGATTTGTGGTCGTATAACGCAAAAGACCCGCCGAGAAACATATAGAACGTTCTGTAACAGCGTAAGAATACGTTACGATTGAACAACAATGACGAAGTGCCATTACTCCAAGCTTTCCCAAACTCTGATTGAAATTCTGAAACTGCGACTCGGTTTATTCAGTTTTGGATTATTTCTAAACTTTTAGAGAGATTGTGTGTAATCTTTTTATAAGTGTTCAATATGAGTCATACGTAGGGTTATTTGTAAAACATATTCTCATCCAGTGAGTAGTACATTTTATTACTGCAAACGTGTACTTATAACATGAAGTACATGAACTCTTGTGAAACTCGAAAACCTTATTACCGAAGCGCTATAATGATTCCTTCAAATAGTATAGTGCCTACGGGACTCGCGCAGACGCGCCCACGACTACTTCACCCCAAAATTAAGATAATTGTACACATTTTTATTACTGTACCATATGTGTGCATTAACACAACTGATCAACTGATGTACATCTTTCGATTACAAAGTTCCTTACGAGCTACAATATAGAGTCCCAAGTGTGACTCAACATATTTCATACATTCTCTTAATATCAACACATGGCTTAATATTGTTACGATGGTCTTCTCGATCGTCGTAGGTGCAGTGGAAACAAAATAAGTACAAGACACCAATTAAGTCAGTAATCACCAGCTTTAATTTTTACAGTAAAACAGTTCGTAATTAACAACACAGTCTACTACAACAAAAAAAAATAAAAATTGTTCACACGCAATAAAATGTTACTAATATTAAAGACAATTGTGTTACAATTATACCGCCCGATTAGAAAACACAACACTTAACTAATAACCACTTGAACGCGCACAGTAATATCGCTACTACAACTCTCGAACCGCACAGTCAATATGTCGGACTAAAACTGAACTGAACGTCGTTGAGTACTGGTTTATATACCGCCCCAAAATACCAGATTATTCGATAGCGCCAGTATGGTTACGACGTAATTACTTGCGGCCTTGACACAGTCCGGGCGACCAAGTGAAGCCTGGCACAATCGAGACGATTCTCGCAAAATGCGTCTACAAGCACGTACGCCACACGCGTTACATCGAGACTCTTCTGGCACATTCGATAAACACGTAAATTGTTCTGTGACGTCGTAACAATATCATGAACTGAGTGACATGCAAATAAAATATTTGCACTACGATTTTCCTTGGTACTGTACATATAAATTATAATGCTGTAAATTACAACACTATATAACACCTGCAAATATGAAGTCAATTTCTAAATTACTGTTGCAAATGTTATCTTTGAAGAGTAAACTATAGGCCATATTGTACTTGTAAAATGTCTGGAACCTTTTGGTTGCTATTAGGATAATCCTTGTAATTTTTGTTTAATAAGACTGAATAACTTAAGTTATGTCTGTAATATTGTAAGTTCTTAATAACCAGGAAAATAATTAATTATTTAATATTAAAAGTTTGTAATGAAATAGAAAACAAAGTAATAGAGTAATCAAGTTACCACAGGTATTGTACGCAGTTAGGGAATATAATAATTTATAAGTAATTATTAATTGTAAAATATCAAAAGAAATGTAAATTATGTAAAAGGGTATTTATATAATTTATATATTGGGTATAAAAACCAAGTTATAGCAAACAAAAAAATAGACACTTTTATAGTGTAATACAATTACAGTATGAAGAAAAAGAAGTGTAGTTTACAAAATTTAATGTTAATATTTTCCAAAAGAACCCCGTTTCAATTTAAAACTTTGCCAAGAATACATTTGGCAAAAGAAGTCTAACATCATTCAATGGAAACTACTTGAGTAATATTAATAATAATAATAATAATAATAATAATAAGAATAACAATAATAATATACTAATCATCATCATCATCATCACCATCGTCGCCGTCGCCGTCTTCTTCTTCTTCTTCTTCTTCTTCTTCTTCTTCTTCTTCTTCTTCTTCTTCTTCTTCTTCTTCTTCTTCTTCTTCTTCTTCTTCTTCTTCTTCTTCTTCAAGGATTAAACCAAGGATGGTTTGTTCCGGTCTCAAAGATTAGAGCGGGTCACTCGAGCGCTTTCTCGGACGTCCCACACCTCTCCGTCCCCTTCGGGTTATAGTTCCATAGTTGTTTGGGGATGCGGCAGTCATCCATTCGGCAAAGATGTTCTCACAAATTCCGCCGATACTGGGCAATCCTCCCGAGTATACTCGTAATATTCAGTTCCTGCCGTATATATGTGTTTCTTCTACGATCATGGAGAATACATCCTGCCAGGTGCCTGAGAAATCTCATTTGAGCCGCTTGGTTACGACTGGCCTGGCCTTTGGTTAAAGTCTAATTCTCTATCCGTAAAAAAGTGTGGGAAGAGCCATTGCCTTGTAGAATTATAGGCATGTTCCTTTACTTGCTGACTTAAAGGTGCGCCTAATGGTCTCGCACATAAGTTTGAACTTATGCAACTTATTCACAACGTCGTTGTTATGTGTAAGACACATGATAATAATAGTAATAATAATAATAGATGAAAAGAGTTTATACTTGAATCATCAGCTAATCGATAATACAGTGACTCAAGAATATGAATTGATTAAGTAGAAAGAAGTGTAGAAACAACTGAAAAACAAGTAAGCCGTAATTATATAATAGACTACTATAAACCAGGTGAAAATAACTAAAAATGTTCTATCAATTTCTGAATGAAGAGGTACGCTATCGGCATAACGACAAAATAAACACTACACATTCCTTAGTGCAAAATAAGTGAAATTGAGTTAACACGTTAAACAGTAATTTCACAGTATAATTTAGGAAATATAATTTCAGAAATAAAATACACTTGGTATAAATAATGCAACAAAAAATTAAATTTTATTTCATTGGCATCAAAAACATAAAACGTGTACATATTTGTGGAGGTCAAATATCTTGCATTTTATGAAATGTAGATGGTATAGTTTCAGTGGAAATTACTGAAACTAACAATAATTTAATTAATGATAATGTGATGTATTTATAATATACATACACTTATTGTTTTACTAATGGTACCTATAACTTCCATTTTCTATTGTATTGTATTTATTGTTTATAGCCTAAAGTTACCATAAAACCATACTTTATGGTACCGTTAGGCTATAAAAAATAAATACAATACAATAGAAAATTGAAACAATAATTCCTATAAATTATACTGTTACATACCTATAAAAAGGAAATAATATTATACTGTAATATAATCATTTTATAATAACTTCAATTAGTGTAAAATAGGTATAATTACTATCTAATGATAATCTGATGTATTTATAACATACACACACTTATTGCTTACTAATTGTACCTATAATCTCAATCTTCTATTGAGGTTTATTCGTTTCTCATAACCTAAAGCTACGATACAAAGGTTCGTGTCCAAAGTTTCCCGATAACTGATTTTGTGTTGCGGAGTGTTTTTTACATTCAGGTCTATATATTATATCAGCTGATTACTGTATGCTGATTTTCATTTTGGCGAAATATCTTAACTGTGATACGATGTTTTAAGTCCGTCATTATGTTTAATAGATTTTCGTCGCCCTCTTCTTTTACATGTTTGTATATTCGGTATTGTTCGTATATATTAGACCTTACTTCATCATTGCATGTTTTCAGTACCGTTAAATGTTACTGAATGGTATCTTTGATGAATACATCACAACAGAAGATTGACATTATTATTTGTTTGTCTTAAATATAAATATTAACATGCCATCTATTTTAAATATCCTTTACGCTGCATAAGCCAGTCTCCTAATTATTACGCAAACTTTTCTCTAGTAAATGTGCACCGTTCCCCTCTTTACTCCTTATTCACACAAAACTTGTCGTTGGGAGATGTTTCGCAAAAAAGACTGAAAAATCCCAGCTTATACTTCCATTTATACCGTCTTAATTAAATCCTCCATGTCTTAATAAGCACGCCCGAAAATCTGAAAGCGGATTACAGTAGTCTTCAGAGCTCTACTACTTTAAAATCCTAAAATATTCTTACCTGAAATTATTTCACATTCAACTTTGTCATTTAAACAATAACAAAAATGTAGAAAACAAATTACTGAACAATGATAATTAATAAAATAATATTTGTTATATGTATTTGTTGTATTTAAACTTTTGAAAAACGGAACTACTTGTATAAAATTCACTACATTGGGTATTATCAACATTTATAAGAGTATGGGAGCTTTGTTGTTAAGATTCGTTCTTGGGCTGTTTGGCCATGGTCTGTTGTTTTTGACTGAAACAGATGTTTCAACAGTACCATCTACTGTGATCATCAGTGTACGTAGTACAGCTCGAATTTTTACACTGATGGTCACAGTAGATGGTACTGTCGAAATTTAGTTAGAAACAATGGACCACGGCCAAACAGCCCAAGAACGAATTTTAACAACACTGACTCCGGCCGTGTAAGCCTATTATGCCTAAGAATATATAAGCCTATTCCGGCCGAAGTATATTATGGAAGCTTTGTTTTGGAATACAAAAATTATGAATTGTGTATCGTTATCTCATAAGCTATGCTTTAGCCCACTGACTAGTAAAATAAGTATATAAACCTAACGAAAATATGGAAAACGTTTATTAAATTATGAAATATATATATTAAATCTAATACCTAAATCTTTGCAAAACGGATTGATCGCCTTACCGTCATAGCACCCAATCTATACTAATTTGTTTTTAATTATAAACTGACAGTTTCTTTTAAGAATTTAATTTTATAATTACTAGCGCTTCTAAATTACCATTCGTAATTTTTAAAAAATAAAAACTTACTGAAAGCTGATTTTTATATCTTGACAACGTTGTGATAAGAGAGTCTTAATCTGAGATAATGTGTTAAAATTACATTTGTCAAAATTTAAAAACATATGTCACTTAATTAATTGTAACAAAGGTATCTATGACATTAAGTAGTCCTAATATAAATTAGATTCTTGTAAAACCTCTGAATTGTTAAACAATGCATTAAACAAGATTAAAATAAACTCACATACATGTCTGTTTTTCCTGAATATCCTCTCTAAACATCGTCCCTTTGGAACAACTTGGCTACTATCAACATGCCTAAGTATCTGATCTGACAGATGTATCATATTTGTGTAACTCATTTGGTTAATTGTTACAGGTCGTAACCTCAAAACAGACGTGATGCAGAAAACATAAATTTGAAGTTTACCTCATTACTGTTTAATGATACTTTTTAACAATGTGACTTAAAAACTAGTACGCACACTGCTCAAAAGTATGGCAGTATACTACTATAAAGTTATTTTGTTCTTTGTTCTGAGTCTGTCTCATGTCATTTATTAAAGTTTTGTAGTGTTTTGTATTGAGTGTAATCTTAAACACGTTCTAAATACCCTGGAGGAATATAAACTAATAAATAGCCTTATATAATTAATACAGGACATCTATACTAATAGTTCTGCTCAAATTAAAACAATACAATTTTCATAAAATATTCCAGTCAAGAATAGACTTAAGCAACGTGGTTTCCTTAACCAAATGTTATTAAAACAGTAGTGAACGAAGTAAACGAAGATATCGAAGGCCTCAGAGGAAGCTCCAAATGTTATGAAATGGAGACTACGCGGACAACGCGGCAGTGGTTGTTGAAGATGAAAACGTCTTCTCTACCAATTTAGTCACAGTCCTCCCAAAATTGGTCTTAGATTATTAATCAAGACGATCAAAACACTTACTATTTCTAAAGAATCGCTACGTTGCAAACTACAGATTTACGACAAAATTATTGATCACGTGTCGTTCTTCAGTTATCTTGGTATGCAATCAAATTCTCGCTAAGCTAATGTAAAAAGTCACCATTTTTAATAAGATTAAACCAAAAGTGTTTGTTCCGCCCCAAAGTATACAGACTTGAGCTGGACGTCTTTGAACGTCTCACATATTTCCGTCTTTTCGCTTATAATTCTAGACCTGTTTGAAGCAGTAATCTTTTGGGTTAAGCTGTTCCAACCGATTCAGCCGATATTGGGCCATCCTGTCGAGTATAATCATAAAATTTCTGCGTATAACTTGATTATAACTGCAGATCTTGCATTGAAAAGTATACCGCCGTATATCTGCATTCCTTCTGCAGGTCTTGAAGAGTATACTGTGCCTGGGAAATAAACCATGGTTTGGAGAATAATTTGGCTGTACTCTTTCTATTTCAGAATTTGTCTGAAGCACAATTTTTTCTAAGATAATGTCATTTATAAAAAGGGGAAAAATTTATTTTCATCAGTTACTCTTTCTAGCCTCAGGTGTAAACAAATAACGACAATGATATTTATATTCAGTGCATTCATTCTATATCCAGATTATATTTTTAAATTATCAGTAAAAAAATACTAAAATGTTGGACCTATAGACCTGTCAGTTAGGCCTTGGTGTATCGTTAATAACACTAAGGTTGTCATCGCAAAGTTGGTCCATTATAACAACATCGTCGGAAAACTGTATAACAAAATTAACAACAAGGTTCACAACATAACAAAGGTGTGACGTTTCGACTGCCTCAGTAGTGCGGGAAAGAAGTAACAACTTCATCGAAAGTTTGACACTGTGAAGCGGCAACTGTTTACCTGGCAGAAGAATTAGTTTCCAAATTGGAAATTAGTTTGGAAGGAGCGTTGTGAAAAATGTTAGTTTTAAGTATAGTAAGACCTACTTGATGATAGTAGTTATTTTGAAAATTAGTAACTAATTTTTTTCATTTTTTTAAGTAAAATGATCTTATAATTAATAAAATTGTTTGTAAAAAATTGAGGTTTTTTGACCAAGAATTGTTCTGTTGATAAGCTTTCTTGTACAGGAAAGATATTATCTCTAGAAAATTTATGATTAAGGGGTTACTGAAGAACTTATCAGATTCCAAAACATTTAGTTTCAAAAAGAAGACTCTGACATAAAGACCAGTCTTTCTTCGGACTCGACAACGAGTGAACGCTGCCCTGGTCCAGACGTTTAGTCTGCAAATTACAACGAACGCAGGTTAGAAAATTCCTGTTGATTTAATGCGGGAAGTGTTATAATTATGCTCTTCCGCGAAAGTGCAAGATGTTCCGATTACGGTGTATAAACACTTTGAGCTTTCTAGAGAGGTAGGTGTGCTACTTCTTATACACCAGTTAAGCAGTAGAGGCAGGACGATGTAAATTGAATAATAGGGTCCCGATGCGCAGTAGACAAATACCTCGCTGCGAGGCTAACAAAATTTTCATTCACTTCGCACATGCGCAGAACAGTTTTGCGCAGTGCTTCACAACGCGAACATCGGCTGCAATAAGACTGGCGAGAACAACGGAAGCATGTGTGAGACAGAGGGAAATAATATGGAAGTAAAGCAGTGAACGTTATAGTGTTGTCTCCGCTCTCTTCTCTCTAGAGAACTTAGCTATACTTAAAACGGGGGTAATTCATGCATTGGGTCGGCGCAGATGACTGTTCAGGAAAGGCTGGCGGGCCTATAACAGTATAGGTTCACGGTGAAAGTGTATGTAACCGTGCCCGTACGAAATATCTACACGCCCGGAAGCAACCCTGACGTCGGACGGAGTAAATCAGCGTTATTCATTCATATGGAATCAACTCGTCATCTGAAGGATCTTAAGCAAGTGAACTTACATAATTTATGTACAGTTATTAAGAACTTATTCAAAGAAATACTCCATTACATCAGCAAACACTTTATTGTTTAAATAACACAAAACGAAATGTTTAAATATTAATTTATTACATTGCACAGAATTTAAATTTTAGTTTTTGTTACGAAGGGCATAGAGTAATTATTTTTTATGAACTGTATCAAAAAAAAGACTGTAGATTGTCAGAAAATAATAGCATCATAAATAAATCCATGTAACGACGTTGTGAATAAGTTGCATAAGTTGAACCTTATGTGCGGGACCATTAGGCGAACCCTTAAATCAGCAAATAAAGGAACACGGCTAAAAATCTACAAGGTCATGGCTCTTACCACACATCTTTATGAGTCTGAGAATAGGACATTAACGAAAGGCCATGCCAGTCGCATCCAAGCGGCTGAAATGAGATTTTTTAGACACGTGGCAGGGTATACTCTCCATGATCATAGAATAAACATAGATATATGACAGAAGCTGAATATTATGAGTACACTCGACAGGATCGCCCAGTATCGGTTGAATTGGTGGGAACATCTTTGCTGAATGGATGACTGCATCCCCAAACAACTATGAAACTATAAGCGGAGGGGACGGAGAAGTGTGGGACGTCCGAGGAAGCGCTGGAGTGACCAGCTCTAATCTTTGCCTATTTGAGATGGGAACAAACCATTCTTGGTTTGATCATTGAAGATGATGATGATGCTAATTAAATCCACTTTATTTCAATAACATATATCTCGAATACTCATTCTATGCGACACCAATGCATAGATATATATGAGATATACGTGAGAAATATGAAGAACAAATTTAGTGGGTTTTTATAAGAAATGAATTTAATCTAACAATTAACAAACCTGCATGTGCTAGAGATAAACTAAATTTTGTGGATCCGGTCTAATCATATTTTCCTGTCTACTTCACACACACACACACATGATTAGCACTCACAATTCCCGTTCAGATTTAACATTATTCAGAAAAATTATTTGTGCAAAATAGCAATTCCGCCTGTTGCACTCTGTTGCCGAATGCGTGTGTTGTTGAGTTCAGTGATCGGATTAAATTATTCACTGTATATTTAATCGGAAACAGTGAATATCCGCAGACACGCTCAGCCGACTGAATATTTCAATAACAACGGGACGCAAAACCATTTTATCAGGTTTCTCCCGTTGCAATAAATAAAAATCTCTTGCGCAGAATATCACAGAAGTAATTTCATTGTTGTACATTTTTTAATTATAAAAACAAATTAAAACTGTTAAAAATTTTATTATTTCAGTAATTTGATGTCTTATACGCTACGTAAGAAGGAACGTTATGCTCATAGTAAAGCTACTTAAATTTATATTCAAAAACTTACTTTAATAGTTTCCGTCAGTGACTTTCTTTTTGACGCTACGACGAGTTTCAAGACATATGTCTCATCATCAGGTATTTCACTCCACCGAAGAGGTCGTCAATATATTAAAATAAAATAAATAAACGAACATATAAACACAAGCGTGAACTGAACATATTCGGCCGGTGCGCACCGCGTTGAAGTTAAGCCCGCACTGTTGTTATTACTGTAGGCCTACATTATCTACTCTGTTGTCCGTGTGTTTTCAATCTTATCTTGGATATTAATTACTATGTCGTATAGTGAGTTTGATTGAAACTGCAGTTGATCATTTAATAGGAACTCAGGGATATTCTTAGTATTATTTGTGCCACTACCTTTAATTTTACTGAGAATGTTTTGTGCCTTATGTATTTCAAATTCTTCAGCAGCGTTCATGTATCTGCCTTTCTTACATATATGCAGAGGTCTAAAGTTGGTCTTGAAGTTTGTGTTAATTATGATTGTTATTAACTAGATGGCGTGCAAAGTTGGAATTTAGTTTTTTAATGTTTTGTTTGGGGAGATGTTCTTTGAAACGTTTACCAAAAGACCTACCAGTTTGTCCGATATAATAGCTATTACAGTCGCTACATGAAATCCTGTATAAGCCCTGTCTTACTCTTCTAATGGTGTAGATTGTTTCGATTTAAGTATTTTGCCAATGGTATTAGTAGCACGGAATGCCATTTTAATATTTGACTTGTTGAACACACTATTTAATATTTTGGGTAAGGTTTTGCCATATTCACATGATATATATCATGTATTATCTAGATTTTTACGGGGCGTACCGTTCTTTTTCTCTCTCTTTCGATGTTGTCTAACTAAGTTATGTATCATCAATGCCTTATATCCATTAGCTATAGCTATGTGCTTTATTGTCGTTAGTTCTTCATTGAAATCACTGGCGTCCATTGGTATTGTTAACAATCTATGTATTAAACTATTAAAGGGTGCCATTTTTTTGTATAAATGGGCGGTGTGAATTAGCATGTATTGTACTATCTGTGGTGGTTGGCTTTCTATAAATTTTATATTTAAATTTGTTATCCAGCTTTGTGAGAGTCAGGTCAAGGAAATTAATCTCGTTATTCACTTCAGTTTCAAGAGTAAACTTTATCGTGTCGTTGATTTCTTTCATGTAGTTTTTAGGCTTTCTATTTGACGTAAAGTGTCATTGAATATTACGAAGGTATCGTCGACGTATCGTGAATATGAAATTATCTTGATAAAAATTTATTTCTACTATTACGTAAATACGTGTTTTCATAATGATTTAAGTATACATCTGACAGTAAGCCGGTTAAATACATTTATTTTAATGTATTGACGACCTCTTCGGTGGAGTCAAATACCTGATGATGAGACGTATGTCTTGAAACGCGTCGTAGTGTCAAAAATAAAGTCACTGACGGAAACTATTAACGTAAGTTTTTGAATATAATTACAATTGACTTGGATACTAGTGAAAAATAAATCTTAATCTACTTAAATTTCTTGCTAGAATCACATGCAAAAGTTATACGTGCTACATTTATTATACTGCTGTAAAATATGTTTTGTACGTTTTTTGAAAGATATGGGTGTTTTCTTATCTGCAGTTGATTTATATTTACTTACAAAACAGTTTGCATATTTTAGAGTCCATAAGAGTCAAATTTTTAAGGAAACTTTACAGGTTTTGTTAAATAAAGTAAATGAACTGTTTAGAACAATTATTAAAATATTCTTATAATTATTACACAAACGAACAGTATTGCATTTAGTTGCGTAAATAATGTGTGCACGAGGAACAGGTTTGTTTGGGTTTTAATTGATCATTTTAGGAAATATTGCTGGTAGTTAAAAATGTAGTTCTCTTTGTGCAAAGTGCCATATCAGGAAAGTAGATGTTTAAATTTCTGGTATTTTATTGTACTATAAAACTGAATATACTTAATATTATAGATACTGTATAATATTACTGAGTTTATACAACAATGAAGAGATCTAAATTTTACAACATTATATCTATATAAGCCAAATACTGACTCACTGATCACGATATCTCTGAAACCACTGAATGGATATCAATGAAACTTTGAACATAGCTTCATCATAGGTCTTAGGTGCTCACTAAGAAACAGTTTTAAAAACTTTCACTCCTAAGGGGCAAAAAACCAAATACTAAAATTTGTCGCGGGAATTGCATACTTGGTAAATGAAGTGGTTGACATCTCAGTTTACTGGAAACCCCGAATACATTTAGTCCTGAGTTTTTAATCATTGTTTTAAATTGAAAAAAGCTTCGTTGCTTGTAGGTTCTTATAGTCGAGAAAATTTCGAAGTTCAATCTTCTATATCTATATAAGCCAAATACCACTGACTGACTCACTGATCACGATGTCTCTGAAACCACTGAATGGATATCAATGAAACTTTGAACATAGCTTTCATATTTTTCTCGGAAACGGCTCTAACGATTTTCTCGAAATAAATAATAAATAGCTGTTGCTATGAATGTAAATAAACAAACTAAGAGTAGAGAATTTGTACAATCTATCTAATCCTATACTATTAAGCGAGCAATAATTGTATTGAACGATTTTCTAGAAAGTTGGTACTTAAGGGTATTTTGATAAAAGAAATCGATTGGACTTGGTCACATTTTCCGCAAAATTCGTTCAACCCTTTAATGGGCTATGGGAATTATACTTCCCAGTGTATTTTTTAGTGTATTGTTTTCTACAGGCAGTTATATTCATACCAAGGTGAGTGTTAATATTTTTAGTTGTTAATATGCAATTATGCAATTATTCGGTTATTCTTTTTCTTAAGGTACAATGGAACACATATCCATCGATGGTGTAGTGGTGCCTCATCGAATAGTTCTCATGACAGGTGATGGATCATGTTTCTTTTACTCATTATTATGCCTCATGTACGATACTGACTCACAAGCTAATGATTTGCGGGCCACTGTCGTGCAACACATTTCCAACAACTGGCGACGGTTCAAGCCCTTTACTATGATGCCGTGTGGGACTATAAATTACAGAACTAAGACACAATACCAATCTCATATGTCTCTTCGCACCACATACGCTACTTGCAGTGAACTCATGGCTGCTGGTGAACTTTACCCATATGATATTCAAGTATATCGAGATGGCGCGTTGATCATGAGATTTGGGGGGCCCGACGAAGGGAAGCCAGTTATAAGAATGAAGTGTTCAGGCCCCATGATGTCGGCACACTTTGAGCCAATCATTCCAGTAGATGAAATGCCAACACCTTATGACCAACAATCGTCCCTAATGCTGACGCCGCCTACATTACTTCCGGTAGACGTACTGTTACCAACAACTGCTTCTCACAGCCCTTCTCCAGTGCTTGACGAAGTAACAGAACCAGAAACCCAGGACCACTCTCATGAAACTGAAGTAGCTCCTCCCTGTACGAAGCGACGAGGAAGGAAACGTCGTGCCAGGTTCAGTGACTCCAGCAAAAGAAAAAGGCACAGAGAAGCTGTCAAAAAGTATTCAGAGAATAATCCTGAAGTAAATAGAAATGCAGTTAAAAAGTACAACGAAAAAAACCCTGAAGTTCATATCACAGCAGTTAAAAACTATAATAAAAGAAATCCTGAAGTACAACGAGCATCTGTTTCCAAATACACAGAAAAACATCCACAAGTAAACAGAGAAGCGGTGAGAAAATAATGAAAAGAGGTCACTTATTTCCTGGAAGAGAAAATCTTTGTCGGGCTTTAAATATGACTGTAATACTGACTACAACAATGACAAGATTTTATCTATTGGTGATTTTATACAGTGTAAATGGTGTAATGCTAAAAAGTGGAAAGAGGAAAGTCCTGGGTTATGTTGTAGCAACGGAAAAGTCCACCTTCCTCTCATTAAAGAACTACCAGAACCTCCCCACAGCCTTCTCACAAGTGAGCATCCAGAGTCTGAACACTTTTTGGTAAACAGAAGAAAATATAATGGTTGTTTCCAAATGACATCATTCGGAGCCAAAGAAATAAAAGAAAGGAACTTCACGCCAACTTTTAAAGTACAAGGTCAAGTCTACCACAGGATAGAGAGTTTGTTGTCTTCACCTCCAAAGGGATTGCCTCATTTTTACAAATATATTTCTTTGGAGATGACGAAAAGGAGACAAACACTAGATGTAACAATTTTCCAAACGTAAAGCCTTGGTTAGTTGCCAAACTTCAAAAAGTGCTTTACAATCACAATTCTTACATAAACGATTTCAAAACAGCATTGGAAAGTGTTCCAGAAGGCCAGGAGTTCAAAGTAGTAATCCATGCAGACAGAAAGCCCGTAGATGGACATAGGGGTCAGTTCAATGCACCCACAACAAGCGAGGTGGCTTTAGTGATCGTAGGCCAGAAGTTTGCAAAGAGGGACATCATTCTCCACAGCAGAGACTCTAAGTTACAGCGCATAAGTGAAACTCATCGATCTTATGACGCTTTGCAGTATCCACTTATGTACTGTCGTGGGGAAGATGGTTACTCCATTGCCATTCCACAGTGCGACCCAAACACTAAAGCCCCTCTAAAAAAAACTGTTTCAGCTTCAGAATTTTACTCATTCCGCATAATGGAGAGAGATGGCCAGAAAAATTATTTGTTACTTTATCGCAATCTCCTAAATCAATTTTTGGTTGACATGTACGCCAAAATTGAGACAGAAAGATTCAACTTCGTAAGGAACAATCAGAGTAAGCTGCGGAGTGAAAACTATGTGCATCTGCGGGACTCCATGTGCAAAAATGATCGGCAAGCCAATAATACAGGCAAAATGGTTGTTTTAACTTCCAGCTTTACAGGTGGACCCCGTTACATGCACGAGCGCACTCAGAACGCCATGACATATGTACGCAAGTACGGCCGTCCTGATCTGTTCATCACATTTACTTGTAACCCTAAATGGACCGAAATACAAGAAGCATTAAGTGCACGACAAAAGCCTCAAGACAGACACGATATTATTGCCAGAATATTTCACCTCAAAGTGAAGAAAATGATGCATGTCTTGACAAAAGGCAATGTTTTCGGTCCAACAAGGTGTTACATGTTAACTGTGGAATGGCAAAAAAGAGGTTCACCGCACGTGCTCACACTGCTCTGGCTCCAGGATAGGATCATGCCCCATCAAATCGACAATGTGATAAGTGCAGAGATCCCTGATCCTGAAGTCGATCCTGCCCTTCATGACATTGTTAAGTCCACAATGATTCATGGCCCTTGTGGAAATGTTAACAGAAACTCGCCCTGCATGGTAAACCGCCAATGCACCAAGAGATGTCCGCGGCCTTTAGCAACACAAACTCAAACTGCGGATGACGGTTACCCCCAGTACCGCCGACGGTCTCCTGCCGATGGTGGTTTCTCGGTCAACTTTAAAGGATTTGATCTTGACAACCAATGGGTGGTACCGTACAATCCTGTTCTTTCCCGCTCTTTCTTAGCCCACATAAATGTTGAACTGTGCAACTCCGTCAAGTCGATAAAGTATATTTGTAAATATGTGAACAAAGGCAGTGATCAGGCAGCGTTTAGGTTGGAGAATGAGTGGGATGAAGTTTCTAAGTACGAATCAGGTCGCTACATCAGCACTTCCGAAGCGGCTTGGCGTATTTTTCTGTTTTCCTATTCATGAAAGGTTCCCAACAGTAGTGCAGTTAGCAGTCCACCTTGAGAACGGCCAGAGGGTATTTTTCACTTCCGACAACCTTTTGGACAAAATCCAGCATCCACCAAAAACCACATTCACAGCATTTTTCGAACTCTGCAAAACCGATTCCTTTGCCAGAGGCCTTCTTTACTGTGAGGTCCCAACATACTATGTCTGGAAAAATAACCAGTTTTGCAGAAGAAAGCAAGGAAAAGGCGTTCCAGGAATCCAGGAGTAAAAAAGATCATGTACTTGGGAGGGTATATACTGTACATCCTAACAATGTCGAGTGTTTCTATCTGCGTCTCCTGCTACACGAGATTCGAGGACCAACGTGTTTCAATGATCTTAAAAAGGTATCTGGTATAGTTCATCCTACGTACCAGTCTGCCTGTAGAGCAATAGGGTTGTTGGAAGACGACATGCAATGGGACCTAACCCTGCAAGAAGCTTCCATTAACAGATTCGCCTCACAAGATCCGAGAGCTGTTTGCTGTAATATTGGTGTTTTGCCAAGTTGCAGATCCCTTAGCACTTTGGGAAAAACACAAAGAAAGTCTATCAGAGGACATAAGAAGGCAGATTGAGATTGAAAGTCATGGTTTAGAGATTGAACTTTGCACGGACACAGTTTATAATAAAGGGTTACTATGTCTTGAAAATATGATCTTTTCTATGTCAAACAAATCTCTCCAAGACTTCGGTTTACCTCCACCAACTCAAGACACAAACATTATTACAGTCAATCGCGAGTACCTGAAAGAGCTATCCTACAATACAGTTCAGCTTTCTGATATGGTTGCTGAGAACTTTCCTAAACTTAATGCGGATCAGAAGAACGCTTACAATGAGCTCATTCCCAACATTGATGATGGACTCGGTCAGCTGTTTTTTCTCGACGCACCTGGTGGCACTGGAAAAACTTCCTACTAAACCTACTTCTTGCCAGCGTTAGGAAAGACAGAAAGATTGCCATCTCTGTGGCTTCTTATAGCAGCTACATTGATGGATGGAGGTAAAACAGCTCACTCTGCCTTTAAACTGCCTCTGAATTTTAACATCTCCCAGACTCTACTCTGCAACATTTCAAAACAAAGTGACACAGCCAAGGTCTTGAAAGAGTGCAAGTTGATAGTTTTGGATGAATGCACCATGGCTCACAGACAAGTGATAGAAGCCCTAGACAGAACTTTACAGGACATTCGTAGCAGTAAAAACCTGATGGGTGGAATAACAGTACTACTGGCCTGAGACTTTAGACAGACTTTACCTGTTGTGCCTCGGGGAACACGAGCAGATGAAGTTAAAGCCTGCCTGAAGTCGTCTTACCTCTGGCCCAAAGTTCAAATTCGTTCCTTAAGAGTAAACATGCGGGTGCATCTTAAAGGTGATTTTAAAGCGGAAGAGTTTTCAATCTTACTGTTACAGATTGGCGATGGAAAGTTAAAAGAGGAAGATGGAAAAGTTAACATTCCAAACAACCTATGTGAAGTTGTAAAAGACCTTAAGACTTTGACAGATAAAATATACCCAGACTTAATGAATATAAGTGACTTATCTTGGCTCAAAGAAAGAGCTATTCTAACCCCAAGAAATGAGACAGCAGCAATCATTAACAACTTATTGTTAGAAAAACTTCCAGCCGATGTTGTAAAATATCAGTCGGTAGATTCCGTAGTAGAGGTAGAAGACGCTGTGCATTATCGGGTAGAGTTCCTCCACACGCTCAACCCTCCAGGAATACCCCCACATAACCTTCACCTAAAAGCTGGGGATCCCATTATGCTGCTGCGGAACTTAATACCACCGAAACTTTGCAACGGTACCAGACTGCAGGTAAAATCTTTACATAAGAACGTTGTTGAGGCAACTATATTCACTGGCTGTGGTTCTGGAGAAACAGTTTTCATACCTCGCATTCCTTTGATCCCGTCAGACTACCATTTTCAGTTTAAAAGACTACAATTTCCCATCAAAGTCTGTTTTGCAATGACAATCAACAAAGCTCAAGGACAGTCTTTGTAAATGGCTGGCGTAGATCTGAGGGAAGACTGTTTCTCTCATGGCCAATTGTACGTTGCCTGTTCAAGAGGTAGCACTCCTGACAATCTGGTTATTCTTCAGCCAGAAGGAAAAACTAAAAACTTTGTGTACAAAGAAGTTCTTTAATGATCCGGTGATTAGTTCTTCATTACAAGTTCATAAATTGAAGAACAATCTGAAATGTTTTCATACTCAACACAACTTCATATAACAAAAATGTTTAATGTTTAATTTAAATAAAATACATAAGAGGTTTTAATTATTTATTTATAAGAAACCTGCTTTAATTGAACTTTATTAATTAAATAAGATTTTCATTACGTACAACGTGAAACTCCGTAGCGAAACACAGGTATTTTGCTAGTTTATAATGATAAAACGTCCAGCGGAACTCGTAGTTACAAATTTGCACTCTGACAACAGTGATATGGATTTCTGTTGACAAACCTATCGTTTATATTTAAATTACAAAAAATAACGTTAGGGGCAGCGTTTATTTAATTAAAAATTATAATGTCCAACGTTGGTTTCCAAAGTTCATCATCATCGTCATCATCATCCTCATCTTCTTCTTCTTCAAGGAGTAAACCAAGGATGATTTCTTTCGGTCTTAAACAGTCAAAGAGTATAGGAGCTGGTCACACCTCTCCGTCCTTTCGGCTTATAGTTCCATAGTTGTTTGGGGATGCGGAAGTCGTCCATTCGGCAAATATGTTCTCACCAATTCAACCGTTACTCGACAATCCTGTCGAGTATACTCATAATATTCTGTTCCTGCCGTATATCTATGTTTCTTCTATGATCGTGGAGAGTATGCTCTGCCGTGTGCCTGAGAAATCTCATTTCAGCCGCTTGGATACGACTGGCCTGGCCTTTAGTTAAAGTCCAATTCTTAGACCCATAAAGAAATGAGGGATGGGTCATAACCTTGTAGAATTTTAGGAGTGTTTCTCTACTTGCTGACTTAAGGGTTCGTCTGATGGTTCCGTACATAAGGTTGAACTTATGCAAGTTATTCACAACGTCGTTGCATGCATTACAATACATACTGTAGCCCAGGTATTCAAAATTGCTGACTTGTTCCAGGACACTACTATCTACAACGATTTTTGGCCGTACGGGATCTACGTATAGCCATTACCTTGGTCTTGAGTGTTGATATTTGCAGTCCAGAGTCTTTGCAGATTCGAGTTAACAAATGTATACCCATCTTCAACATGTTTTCCGAGCCCGACAAAATAACCTAATCATCCGCAAGCAACAAAGTGCCAATTGCAGAGTGGCCAATTATAAAATGCTCTGAAAGACACACCAGCCAGTTTTGTGTGACATCGTCAATATATAAATTAAAAAAAGTAGATGACAATGGACACTCCTCTCGTACTCCACAATTGATCAGTCCAATTCTGTTATCTGTTCTTCGTTTCTCTGCTTTAGTTAGGACTTATTCTCTACATAAAGACTCTGTATAGTTTTAATTAGATTTTCTGGGATCCCTTTCCTTATTATTATTGCCCATAGTTTGCTCCGATTCACCCTGTCAAACGCCTTCTCGAAGTCGACGAAAGCTATGTTTGTGGGCCGCTGATAATCTCTACGCTTTCAAATGAGCTGAGCTATTGTAAATATGCAATCTGAAAATGAGTTTCCAAAGTTTAATACAAATATTCCATGACTCTTTTTTAGGTTAATTGTTGATAACATAATTAGTGAAAATTATTTATGTAAACCACAGGTCATCATTTGTAATTATGTTTTACAGTACAGTGTGGGCTATACAGAATCATAAAATGTATATTTAATTACAATGTATGGTCTACAAGTGTATATTTATTTACATATTAGAACACTGCGAACAAAGGCAGTTAGTTACAATAAGTGATATATCTGAAATGTATCATCTTGTATTAGTGAACATAATCAAGTTATATGTGAACATAATCTTGTATTAGTGAACATAATGAACGTTATAACTGATTTTCTTAACGACTATGTAAGCCCGGGAAGAACACAAATTACCATACCTCAGACAATTATAAATTATCATAATAATGAAAATATAAAATTATAATCAGGACACAGGGTAAGCAGTGAATGTAAATATTATTTTTCAGTGAAAGGTTAGTGAGGATCGGTCAAAAATAATAAAAATTATTAACTTATTTGTGTCGACGTTTCGACAGTTTTATTGTCATCATCAGGACTTGTGTATGAAATACAAAAGAAATGTCAAACACAACAGAACAATTATTTGGGTGAACGTATTGCTGTATGTTAGTGTTTGTGCGTGCGTATGTATGTATGTTTGTATATGTGAAGGAGTTAAGATAGTTTGTTTACATCTTCAAATGTTTTCTTTAAGAAAACGAGAAAATTATAGTATCACAGAACTTAATTTATACACTATTACAATTTAAATTACTATATGTAATGATATTTTAATTAATTAAACAAATAGTAATCAGCAATTAGATATTAGATTGGTACACAAAACGTTTATACGTACAGTAGTCAACATATAGCATAGTGAAATATATTACCTATTTGCAGATATCCACTGTAATTAGCCCCCCCTCAAATACAAGAAAAGTATTCTATTCAAATAGAATAACTAATATTCTTTTAGTTATACTAAGAGCTCTCTAAAGAAACATTGTCTAGTTTTCTGTTGTAGGCTCTTTGCTGTAAATGAATTCATGTAATAACAATACAAATTTAGTCAACAAAACAACAAAGTGCTTAGTACACTCGTCTGTAACTTCATGCAATTCAACAACTGTCCGCGAATATAGTTGATGATAATAGTAAATACTAAAATTTTTCCTGCAATATGGTTTTTAAAAAATCCCTGTAGTATGCATAGTTAGTAAAAAAAATAAATACACAAGGAATTATTTTTACCTTTGTAGAAGTGAGTATTTGAGTTTATGTAGGTAGCATTCCAGCTTGAATAACTTTTTGTACGTTACAAAAAAATCACATGCACATACAGGTAAGCAATCGTGTATGGTATCGTGTTACCTACCTTTCCATTGCTGAAACATTTTGATATATGTAGTATGCCTACAGTATAGATAATGTAGTATAGTTAACCAGTCCCAAGGATCGTCATGTTTGAAAACTGAACACAGATAAATCATTAATTATAAAATATAAAATGATTAACACTTTCAAATATCTTATTGTCAATTAACATATAAAGGTAACATTAATTGTGGCAATATGTATTTATGACAGCAAATGGTAATCAAGCACGTGCGCTCGTGTACGTCCATTAACATGTAAATTTACATGAATTTTACACTTTTACAGGTGACAGCGAAAAGATAATTTATTTGGTCATTGTTCGTTGTAAGTTTCTGTAGTGTTGGCGAATAACGGGACCTCATGTAAGCATTCACTATTGTGTAACCACCGTAATGGAACTACTTGTAAGCTTCAACAAGTGGAATGCATTAAACAGTGATAAATTTTATAACTTAGTCGAAGCGTTGGAGTAAGTAGGCCGGCATAGTGAGTGTACAGCCTAGTCGTAATGGGCCCTCATGAAATTTATTACCTTACTTTTTAGGCAAAGGTATTGTTTAATATGTAATGGTCTTAAGCAGGTTGTAATGGTCTCACTCGTATACCATTACGTGTACTAGAGACGACATACTATGTGCATACGTCAGCATTATCTAAAACTTATGACGGTTACTAGGCTAACAAATATTAGAAACAACCCTGCCGTTGGAAATAGTCTTACCTATTCGGAAACGACCTCACGGTATTCTTCTGTTTTCATAATTGTTTCTAAAAAAAGTCAACGTTCACACTAAATGGTGACAGGCGGTTCATAGGCTTAATCGTTGGTTATACGACATAAAGTCAGCACTATATAAGCAACATTATTATTTCACTGTATACAACTAAGAATGTTGGTATTAGTAAAATAAGTTAACTCATTGGAGGTCATATCGGTTTGGAGTAAGGATTGTAGTCGCCACAAAGGTAATATTATATACCTTAACAAGGAGCCTGTTACTCTCTTCGCCAGCCATTTTCCCTAGGAGATTTCTTTACGGAATATGCCTTGGTGGAATCTTTATAAGATTTTTTTCTTAACCCGATTTGTTTCTACTCTGTTTATAATAATATTCCTTTTTCTTCTCCTCTTCAAAAATTGGGTTATATAAACCTGTTTCGCCACCCATCTCATCATCGGACGACCCACGTACCTTATATCAATGGCTTTATAGTTAAGTGCCGCTTTCGGCAATCGATCCTCTGTCATCCTTTCCAGATGATCCCACCATGTCTTCTGTAAATTTAAGTAATTTTATTTATGTATTTTACTTCGAGTTTTGCTTTGATATCTTCATTCCTTATTCTATCTTGCAATGTATATTTTAAAGTATTTCGAAGAAACTGCATTTCAGCACTCTGAATCTTGCCGCTTTCATATTTTGTCGTGACCCACGACTCAGTCGCATAAACAACGTGGGTATTGCAATTGTCTTATAAAATATAACCAATGTGCTGAAATACTTGAAATACTTGTAGTATCTAAAGCAGCCGCGGAGTAGCCTAAGGTCTGGAAACTGTGGCAGTAGGACTCTGGGAGAAATAACGATTCAAATAAGTGGATAGTAATATTTATTTTGATAAATTGTTGTAAGTGTTTAAAAAAGTTTTTGGAAAACAGGTGAATCCGAAAAATCTGATAATATTTGCAATTTTCAAACCCTTTTCTTTCTTACGGTTATGGGTAATAAACTTATTGGAATTTCATTATCATTACGGGTACTACTAGAGTAATTTATGAGCCAACATTGATTTGTGTATCAGGAAGCGTTAAAGAAAAGCGGTGAGGAGACAAAGATTTTTTTTTGAACAGTAAATGGAAGGGGTGTTATTTAGGTGTTTTTTGTCAGAGTGTATGTTTTAATAACAGAGTTGTTTCCTTAATCAGGCGTTATTCATTATGCTATCAGTAAGCCTTTATTTGAAAAATCATTTCTTTTTAAAAAACAAAATAAAAGTCGCAATATAAATAATATTTATTAGTGAGATTACATAAAATCGGCCATGCGGTACGTATGACGTACCGACGAAATTATGCAATTTAATTTAAAAATAATTTTCTGAGCAAAACTTTCATCGCAAACTTGGTATCGGTGTCATTGCCAAGCTTATCAAAAATATGTGCTGCTAAACACAAAATCTCTACTGACACGTTAATGTTGACCAACCGCAATGAGAATGTTCAAAGTTATAAAGTCCGATTAAGTAAAGCGTTTATTTTAATGGTCACTTAGAACGTCAAAGTATCGTAAAAGTAATGACAAACAGTTAACTTTTAACAGCAAGTCTAACTGCACTTATATTTCACATCTTGATTGCGGTTTGAAGATTCTTAGCTTGCCAATTTAAACTCATGACAAAAACAAGTATGGGAAAAAGTCTTTTATGAGAATATGTGAATTATTTGAACTAAAACCTAAGAATTTAGGCGGGAGAGAACAACAAAACAATGCATGCTTGTTGAAGCACATATACCCCAATACCACATCTGAATGGTGAAAAAAACACCATAAAAAGAAATAAGAAACTAAACTCAGTGACGCATATTCCATGCGTAGTAGGTGGAAACAATACGGAGTTTTACGAAAGCCAGCGAGACTTTTGAGGAGGTATCCCATCTTTTGGGAAACTAAACTCAAGTTTATAACTGTTTATTAAAGTGTTTTCACATCAGCGGCTTATCTAGAATTTGCCTTGGAGAGGGTCTGTTTGAGTCGCCATCATTCAAAGACAAAATAAATTGAGACTAATTAACGTTGCTATCTTTAAAGTCTTTGAAAAACACGTGATTGAATCCTAAAATCAATGTTATTAAACCAAATTGTAATAAAAAACACAGTTAGAAAATGAGGTATGACAGGACTGAGTGAAGACAAAAATACACAATATCAACACATTACGGTTATTAACGCGCAAGTTTATAATACGCCCTTGTTTCACATTACCATCTGCAGGTTTAAGTTCAACAGCACAACTGGCTCTCAATATTTTATTTTAAACATAAATTAAACCTCCGCTCAACAGTCCGTTAAGGACCAAGGCGTACCGCGCGGCTTTTGTGTTAGTGTGACGGTGTATGGCTAGTACTACGCGCCACCAGCCGCTAGTTGCGGTATTCACAGCCAGGAGGCGGCGCTGTTATCTCAGCGCCTACTCAGTTTGCCTCACGACGCTGAGTGCACGCCGTACGGAAGGAACCTCCGCCGGGAATTGAACCCGGGACCACGAGCGCATCAATCGCCCGCGTTAGCCACTAGACCACCTGGAGGCTATTTTATTTTAAACATATTGTTTATATCTAATTTTCCATCCCAACTAGAATTTCACTGTTTATTACATCTAACATTACAGAGAATTGTGTTTATGAAAATTTGTTTAAACGAATACTTACTTTGAACTACTGTTTGAATTTCGTTCCGCCTAAATGATTTTGATTTATCATAACTAGTTAAAAAGGGAGGCCGGTTTTCGTTTGCGCTATTAATCGAATGTTTAGTCAGCCGTGTATACAAAGCGGGCATTCATTGTTTGCGTTGAAATACACTGTAAACAACAGTATAATCTGATTACTGCAGTTTTGCAGACAGTCGCAGCCAGCGAGCGTAACCGATTCATACGGGCAACGTTTTTACCATCAGCAATAAACATGCCCTAAACGGCAAATGTTTAATCGTTTATGAATGTGAACCAGACAGGAAAATTTCAGAATACCAGAATAATCGCAGTGGTTTTCGCTGCACTAATACTTATGAAGGTTTCACTTTAAAACTGGAATTTAATAAATTGTAACGATAAGAAAATTACATATAAAACAAAAGTCCATAGAAATTGTGGTGATGGTGGCTGTTATTCAGACACGAATGTACATTGTTTATTAATTTAAAACCTTGTTTGATGTTTTAACATGTAATGTTTTTAGGCTGGGGGTCATTCCAAAAAATGCGTCATCGAAGAATGTAACGCTTCCACACTTTCGATTCCCCACAGTTTAGAAATCTTTTGTTTACAAAACATTATTATGCTTCGATGTTTCGGTTTCGTCGAAATTCTTTATACGTGCACGCGCGCGCGTGTGTGTAGGGGAGAGAGAGAGAGATTTTTTAGAATAGGACTACAAAAATATACTTATATTTTTATTCTTTCATCTCTAAGAATCCTTGTTTCACATTATCTCTATTACTATTTTTATAATTACCGGTACTTTTTCAAATATTAAATACTTGTCCTTAAATTCGTAGTAACCTTCAATTAATGAATTTCTCCGGTGAAGGGTTTGTGACGATCAGTCAAAAATTATAACACAAATGTTAACTTATTTGTGTCGACGTTTAGATAATGTTACAATACTTAAATACAACACGCATCAAAACAATTATTTGAGTAAACGTGTTTGTGTATGTGTGTGTGTGTATGCGTGTGCGTGCATATGTGTATATCCTTGTATATGTGAAGGAGTTGAGATAGTTTGTTTTACGTCTTATCATGTTGATGATGATGCTGTTGTGTTTGACATCTGTTTTGTATTCATACACAGGTCCTGATGATGACAGTAAACGTCGGAACGGCGACACAAATAAGTTAAAATTTGCGGTATTTTTTTGACCGATCCTCACAAACCCTTCACCGGAAAATTTCATTAAATACTTGTTCAAGTAAAATTCATAAACCTCCGATGATACTGATATAACCAGCGAAACGTCTTCAGGTGAAAATTAAATAATAAATAAATACTTGCAGAAGTATTTAATATTTGAAATTTATACTATTATTAATAGTATACTAATTTATATTAGTATTATACTAATTTATTAATACTATTTATAAAACTTGCAAGAAATATTGAGTTACGTACAAAATTACTAATTGTCTTATACTTTTGTACTGATTCCTTAATACTGTCCATCTGTTGTCTAACTAGTGTCCCGTTAGTGTTTGGTGGGAAACGGTGTACCTTTTTCTAAGACACTACAAAAAGCATAAAGGAATGACATCTTCTGCATCTTTGTGATTTTTTGTTACAACTTAAATAACTGAAAAGCCAGTTTGTCTCCCGTTTATCCGCCATTTATTAACGTTATTTTTCTAACATGCTCTCCAGCTTTAATAAACTATTTTATTATTATCAATTCACTATTATTGTTGAAACTTTTTAAATATTTATTTTTAGTATTACCTATGTTTGATTTAACATAAACAAGGCATGTTAGAATGTTGTTTATAGATTGTTGTTAGTAGTTTTTGGTTCGTGGATAGATTATTAGTGCGAATAAAATTAAACTGACACTAAAGGTAGTAAAGGAGTTATGCGTTTACTTTTCCATTTTTTTTCAAACCCTCTACCAAACTCAAACAATTCTTCTACACAGATTAGGGACCGCGGTCAGTTGCGACCCAATCGCGTAAAACCCGGTCAGTTGCGACCGAGGTAGTAATTGCAATCCTGGTCAATTGCGATGAATTGCATTTTCATGTTATTATAATAATACAGAAATTACCGTTATATTTCGATTTATTCCTAGCCTAACCTAACCTAACCCAACCTAACCTGACCTGACCTAACCTGACGTGACCTGACCTGACCTAACCTTACCTAACCTAACACAAATATTGGAAGAAAGAGGTTACTAGCACAAATGAAAAGATGCAAAATTGAACTTTTAATCAAAATTAAAAATAGCAAAGTTTTAAATGACAGATTCGGTCACCAAGTGCAAATGCGTGGCACAATTAAGTATATAGGTAAACACGTTGTTTCGTCGCAACTGACCCAGACCGCAAATTTAGCTAGTTAGTTACGCTATATTTACATGCAAAAAATTAGGGATATCTATGGCCATCACGCTAACTACTACTTAAAACAACATTTAACGTCGCTTAATTAACCCTTCCACTGGCACTTGACCAAAATATTAAAAAAAAATTTGTTTAATAGATGTACAAAGTTGATAATGAAAAAATTAAAAACATTTAGTACACAAAACTCAAAAACACCCCTCCCATTTTTCCGACATCTCCTTATGGAGGGACAAATCCAGTTTAGGAGCTTGACAAAAAGATAAAAATTTTTCTTAAAAAATGTATTTCTCACAACATGACATGAAACTGTTAAGAAAAGTACAAGATAGGTACAATGAATTATTTGAAAGAAGTTTCTGCATTTAGGAAGCATAGATACACTTTACACTTTTACAAAACACACGCGTTTTTTCTTTACTCCCCGCTAATTTACAACTTAAGTTGTTCTTGTTTTCGTCATATTCTGGAAAATGATGATACCTATCATATCTTTAGTCCACCACAGGTCTGCCTCATATCTGTGCCTTTTACATGATTCTGTGAGGTTAGATGCACCTTTTTGATGTTAGGTTAGGTTACAATACATGTCGTCAACTGAAGTATTTGTTCGTCAGTAAGAAACTTTCGACTCTGACTTGACATTTCCTGAAACAAAAGAAAGTACTTATAATTATTTAGTGTGATCATAATGCTTCAGAACAAATATCGCTTTACAAATTACTTTTACATACACGCATTTGTGCTAAAGTGTATTTGTCCTTGCAGCGGGAGATCAATTTTGAAGCATCTGTTTGGAAGTATATAAAAACACGACGTAACCTAATAAAGGCCAATGCTAAAGTAACATTTGTACTTATCAACAAAATTAGTGTAAGGCAAATATCACAAATCTTAACACAATAGATAATTATGAACATTAACAAATTATAACAATTGTAAGCACATCTCATATTGTTCAATACACATTTGTTTACGTCTGTAGTTTGTAAATGCAACGCTAGAGCGCGCCGGTTTCACTCTTATGAGGTCCCGAGTGCGGTACAAAAGCGGACAGTCCAATATGCAGCCATAAAAGCATTGCATATTGCTGTTGAAGTTTATGTCCCTCCCGAAGGACAAATCCAATGAAAGGGTTAACTACAGTGCCTTCAAATACAATTTACAAATATTATTTTAAAATATCAGAAAGCGTGCAACAAAGTTGCAGTATATAAGAAGTAAACTTTTACCATTTTACGATCAACGGTAGTGAGAATTTTCTAAATAACCTAAGCGGGGTACGACACACTCGATGAGGACGGTGTCTTGAATGGGGAACAAGAAATCGACTAATTCGTTGTTTCACGCAACGAAGACAGTGACTTATTTTAATAAATATGATTTACTCTAACGATTACGTGCTGTTGTCTATGTTAGGTTTTCTATACATGGTTACATTATTTCGATAAATTTCGTTCTGTGTACTACTAAAGATGTCTTTTCTAATGGAGGTGTCGCTAAAACTATTTTTCAGTCTATCAAAACAAAATGCGGCGTCTTATATTAAACATTTTTCAGTTCCCACCTTCAATCCTCCTACGGTATCTTTACCCTCCCGTTTTTCTTTGCAGTTCTTAATATTGCAGTTTCTGTTAAACATATTGTTATACAAATAGGAACATTCAAGAACAATGGGGTTTGTCATTCTACTCGTTTCTCGGTTAGCCCAGCTGTAATGTTTGTGTGCGTACATGAGATGAATGCCAATTACGTGACACTTATCACGCGTCAACAATCGAGTCTGTTCCAGACCGTACCGGCCAGCGCACTATGTTGAAGGCCAGACATTGACACTGTTTCTAGTGGATTCTAGAGCGCCTGTAATACGCAGTTTGCTGAAACGTCATCCAGAAAGTGGCCGATCATTCTGGCATCTCAGCGGGGTATAAATATAAGCAACCAGCAACGGTCAGTCAGTTTACGTCGGGCGATTACTCAGTGCGTTTCAAGCGGCTATTAGTGTAAAGTCATTATTGTGCGGGACTCTATTAGTTGACATTATTATTGGAGTGGACAAATTTACTTGAATTGCTGTAAGAGGCTATCTTGTTGATTACTAATTATTAATTGTGATAATTGAAGCTGGTGATTGGTGACTTAATTGTTGTCTGTATTTTGTTTACCACTGTACCCGATCAGTGAGACCGTCGTAACAATTTATAGTGGTAGCGTTTACATTTTGTGATGTGAATAAAACCTGGCAGTTGCTAAGTCTTACCTTTATCTAAGGAAGTGCTAGGTTTCGGGTGAATAAAAAGGCTATCAGTAACTAGGCTTAGTAATTTCTAGGATTTTTCGGGCTTCTAGTTGTAGTTTAAAAATTGATGTGAATAAAGAGAAACTTCTAACTTTTAATGTTAGCAGTTTCTAAGGAATTGTTAAGTCAGGCCAGGGGCATGCTAGCTTTCAAGCTAGTCGTTACTTTTATTAGAGCCATGGCGGAGTTTATGCACGTGCACAAACAAAAGGAGTACGCTGTTCGCCGGGAAACACGTAATTGTAAAGAACTGTTACGATTCGAGTCTGAAAGTGTGGATTTCTTAGCCGCTAAATTCTTAAATGAGACAGACACACGAGGGGGAGCTCTTTCTCGAAGAAAACAAATGGAGATATTCTTACGTTTTGTTGCCGACCCAGGATTTCAGTCAGGAATTGCCGAAGATGTTGGTGTACACAGATCTACAGCATGTAAAACTATAAGTTATGTAATGGATCGAATAATCGACAAATCTCATAAATGGATCCACTTTCCAGCAACAGCAGCAGAAGTAAATGAAGCGAAAGTTTTCTGGCAAAGACATTTTCGTTTACCGAATGTAATAGGTGCTCTGGACTGCACCCACGTAAAAATAACAAAACCCAAGTTACATGGGGATGAGTATATCAATCGAAAGGGACATGTCACTATTAATGTCCAGGGTACTTGTGACGCCCTTGAAAGATTTACGAGTGTACAGAATGGCCAGGGAGTGTTCATGACGCACGAATATGGCGCAGAAGCCCTGTCAGGGGAATTATGTCGCGTTTTGATGGTGGAGCATGTCTACTTGATGACTCCAGCTACGGAATATCTCTGTGGTTAATAACACCTTTCAAACCACCCGCTAACGCAGCAGAAAGAAATTTCAACTTGTGCCATTCCAGGGAAAGAGTCATCATTGAAAGGTGTTTCGGGGAGCTGAAAAAAGGATTCCCAATGTTGGGAAACTGTGTCCGCGTATCTTTGAAAAAAGTGCCCAAGGTAATTATATGTTGCACAGTCTTACACAACATTGCGAAATTCCTTAATGATGTTTTTGATGACGATGATTATGTATTTCATGAGGAGGAAATTGAAGAAGAGCAATGTGAAAATGCAGCCACAACATTTGGGGGGCAGCAGAAACAGCAAGAAATGATGTTGTTTTTGAATGAATGAAAAAAGAACAGAAATGTATGTCAATTTTCATCATTGTTTTATGTAACTGTATTAATTTAGATTGTAATTGAATTGTATTACTATTGTAATAAAGTTTTTTCATGTACAAATTAAAAAATAAACATAAAATGAAAAAATACACAACCTCAAAAAAGTTTAATGTTCTTGCGTGTCTGCGCATACTCATTGCACGCACACACAGACGCGCGCTTGCGTGTACACACACGCACACATCCAAACATGCACGTGTAAGCGTATGCACAGTGGCATGTACGCCTACGTTTCACAATTTTTTTTTTTTTTTTTTTTAAAGGATTGGGTTTAAAGGAAATACATTTGTTTTATTACAAATTTCGGTACACAACATAACTTTCTAAACCAGTTTGAGTAGATACATCTGACGTTTTCTTAATACTTTCAAGTTTAATTCTCTCTCTTTCAAGTTTCATCTTGTTAATTTGCATTTGCTGCAGTAAAACAATTCGCTGAATCTGCGGTGTCGAAAGATCAATCGTCTCATTACTTTCATAAGCCAAAACCTTTTTGGCACTTTTTCTAATTTTAGTTCCCAACTGGTTTGCATCATTAGGTTCTTCCGAATTGCTGATTAGATCATCATCACCGTCACCGTCTGTAGTTATAGCAGAAGCGAGTGGCTTACTTCCCGTTCCAACAGAGAGACTGCCCGGCACTTTAGAAAATACCGGATTATTATCTTGGCTAATAATTTCATAAAATTTTTTTTCCCACTGTTTTAGTTTGATAGGCTTGTTGCATGTTGTGGTTTTATCGGTTTTCTTTTTAACACTACTCTTCATATTGCTCAGCAATTTATTTAGTTGTACAGCCGTCACTTCCTTACCAACGGCTGATGAAAACTCTTCACTTATGGTTTTCCGAGGTTCTTTTTTTGTTTTAACTGATGTCGGAGTCTTGGATTTTTCAATTACTATTAGATATTCTCTTAAAAGTTTAACAAAGAGTGACCTGTCTAAATACTTCCTCACTGCCATCGTTTTCATCGCTGTATGACATTTATACACAGACCAAATGAAAAATAAAATAGCCAAAGCAAGCGTTGTGCAATCCAGATATGTACGAGACGGTATGAGCTATGAGCTGGCCGTCAAATCGCCGTGTACAGACAACAGAGAGAGGAGTGGGGACATGAAAGCCACAAACCTAGCTATAGCTAAGCCTAGCAAATGCTAACCCAAGAAATTGCTTAAGTTTTCCCGAATACTTCTCAAACTAACTTAGTTCTTTCTACCTAGAACTAGCATTTGTTTATTCAACCGAATTTGAGAAAAAGCTAAAACTACCTATTAGATGCTAGCTGGTAGTTGCTAGGTTTTATTCACTTCACCCATTAAAAGTCTGTTATGCTAAGACTTTGCCATTGAGTTCTCACTTATAAAGAAACGAAATAATTACAGTCTGATTATTCTATTCTTTATAGAGGCTACACAGGTTTGAAAACGAGCTAAATGTTGTAATTTTACAGCTCTTTTACTGCGGGATAGAAGTAAGCCAGGTCTGTAATAATGTGCTCGACTTTAATTGAAGGGCGGTAATTATTGTACTCGACAACACAAGGGGTGACAATGACGGCGGCGAACACAAGGGAGAGCTGATTACTATTGTATTTCAAATTGCCACTTCATTGTAGGCCTACATCACGTGCTTACCCGTGCACAGTAGGGCCTATACGTTCAACGTAACAAACCTTATTCATCTGCATGTTTACCAACAGCTCACAACATGATCAAAGTTAATCTGTAGCCTTTGTGTACAACACATAAATCGACGCTGGTTTCGATAAATAAATTCTTCGTAAATAATATTTTCTTGCTTAATGTTATATTAATGTGTAGGACAACCTCTACTGTTTAGCATAATTAAGAACGTTTTCTGAGAGGAGCAGCAGCGTATTTGTGGGAGAAACGGGACCGGGCCCTCCCCCAGAGGGGTAGAGAAAGTTGACGAATTTTGTTAATCTCTTAATTTTTAGGTTGTTTTATTGTTTCTTTTTCAGCTGTGTACGCTAATGTAGTAGTAACTTTTTTTGAAATATACAAACAGCTTTATTGCACAGCACTAGCGTATAGTTTGAAATATGAAATAAAAGAAAATCAATACAGCCAGTAAATATGTTTTAAAAAATGTTTCAGTAACGCGTATTGTTATTGTGTTGTTACAGTTTATTTTAATAAGACTGATTTCAGCAACTTTCAAAGATAATAATGTTAATTGGTCTTAACTCGTTTTTTTTTCTTTTGTATGGAGACGACTCGACCCGGGATGCCCCCTTTAAAGCCGAATTCTAGGTACGCTACATTCTGGAAGGGCAGTACTCTTTTTATATTCCAGAATTATCGTTGTAAAACAGTGTTGGTAACTGTACAGTCCGTTGTATGGTAGGTTGGTAACTAACTTAGTTCTGTAATCAGAGTTACATTCGGTTAAAACTCCAACGTACAAATTCAAATGTAATGCAATACAAAGAGTAACTAGAAACAGATAAACTAACCTTTTTCAATTCGCCTTGGGACTTTTTTTTAATGTATCGTGTTAACCTGCTTTATCGGATAGAGACGAACAACTACTCAGTGGTCGACTAAACGTGAATAGGTGCGCACATACTGGCGCGTACACGTCGTACGTGATGTTGGACTTTTAACCGGTGACGACCTCCTACCAGAGATATTTTATAATCTGAGGTTAAAGCATATGTTTTGAAACGCGTTGTCTACCTAAAAAAAACCACAAGGGGGATTGAAAAAGCTTAGTTTGTCTATTCGTTCAAGTAACTTGGATATCATTGTAAACATGCAAGCTAAATAACTAAATATAAAAACCACATTTGAAAATTAAGAAATATTTAGCAGCTTATTAGACAACAAAAAAGAGTACAAAATGAGTTAACGTAATTGTAACGGCTACAAACTTGGTAATGTAAGACAACCCACTATGGGTGGAGCTAAGTAAGACGCTACTCCGTCAGGGAGCGGGGCTAGGTAGGTCCGGTAAAACAGTATAAAAAAGTGAACGGTTTCATATTTCTCTGTTGGTAAAAAAAAAACTTGGTAAATGACCTGAAGCCTGAAGGCCGAAAGCGCTCGTCAATACCAAAGACAACATAGTGGTTTGTATAAAATTACTAGTATAAATAACTAGGAAACAGGTATTTTAGTTATAGTTTGTACATTAAGGTAACGTTTTGAGCCTGAGAATTGTTCTTATACGCCACTTTATAGGCTAATCCATACTTCTTTCTACAAACAAATGCATCGTTTAATCGGGGCCTGAAAAATTTAATTAATGTGATGTCATAATCTTTACTAGTTTTATAACGGTCAAGGTTTTATTTGTTTTATGTCTTTACAAGGTATCGTTTATCCCTTGCAGCGAGTAATGTAGAGTTTGCTTTGCGTTGCGTCGCTTTAGCTTAGTGTCTATGCACCCGTGACAGGATTACAGCATCTGGGTGGAGCCCAGTGGCTGCCAAATGAGAAACATAGCGCTGCTACAGTATACTGTTTCCGTTCTTAGCTTAATCCTGATGTAAACAAACCCACGTGGCTCATCTGAAACGCTACTGGTCAGGGGCGTTGACATTCTTCACACAGTAATCTGTTACGCGCATGTGCAGAGTGTCTGTATAGTCATGTTAGAATTGTCATTACTGCGACAAGTGGTTTTGATTACGTGTAATCATCTTTATGAATACACAGTAGAGCTTTATCGCTGCTACCAAAATTAACATAAATTTAAAAAGTTTTTAGTAAATGATATTGACGAAAAATCGAGGCACGCCGTTTTAAAACTTCCTCCTTACCACTGTATTCTGAATCCCATTGAATAAATATGAAACCAGTTGGAAGGTTATGTTGCCCGTCACAACACAACATATAAGCTGCATGATGTAAAACAACTGATAGAGATGACGGTAATTGAAATAACAACGGACAATTGGAGTCGTTGTGTCGAGCATGTATTCAAGGAAGAAGACAAAGGAATTGGGCCAAATTACAGACACCGTCGTGGACAATCTTATCATTCACAATGCTGACTCAAGTTCCAACACAGACATGAAAGGCACTGAATTAGTCTCTGACGGTAGTTGATAACATACAGCATACTGGCAATTATCACAGCTTCTACTTTTGCTTTAAGTATACGCCTACTTTATTTTTTTTCTTGCGATATTCAAACAGTGAATAAAAAAAAGCCATTCATATTCACTCCGTCTTATAAAATATGCCATTGTCGCTCTGACACAGTCACACAAATATGACTTTAGTCAGGAAAAATTATGACAATTTACGTGTGTTTATACAGTATCAACATTGTATGTACCCTGTCTGTATTGCTTCTGTGAGAGTGACACGCATCTAATTCAAGCAGCAAAGAGCGTTTCAGATGTGCCACGCCTGTTTGTTTACATCAGGATTAAGCTAAGAACGGAAAGAGAATAGACGGGTGCATAATACTAGACTGGACAACCGCCAACACGATCGTTCACTAGCTGGCGGGGGAAGAAGACTGTACTGTGTGACACTGCTATTGGAACCGATTCAGACGACAGGTGTCGCCTGTCTCAAGGTCAACAGGGAGACGGCGTGAAGAGTCGGTCGCTCTCCGCGAGGCAGAGAGCCTCAGTGCAGGTGACAGCGGCAAGCAGCGTGCTAGGAAGGACGGTTTTCAGTGGGACAAAAAGTTACAAACGAGAATGTCTTTATGGCGGGTCATCAAGAATAGCCCGAGGGCGTTTGACCCGGATCGGGGGTGGAGGTTGTGTGGTCCTGATGGTCTTCAAGCACATGTAGAGTCAATACAGTGAATAAGAAATGTGAATTCTGTAATACTGGAGCATGTACGTGGACACAAATATTTACACAGATTCACAAACGCCCGCGTGAGTGGTGTGTGTGTGTGTTTGTGATCTATCTACCTCCTAGCGTCTGTGTGATTTTTACTACGTTTACGACTTTGACAAATTTACTGTGGTTAGACACAGTTATTACAGCCTGAGAATTGCTCAGACTGCTATGTGTAGTCAACACGCAAAAGGGCAATAAAGTCAACAATCCACACACGCAGGTGGCAGCCGTAATATTCGTTTACCCATATGGATTTGCAAGTAGTTATATAAATATAGGCCTACTACTTGCTTTTCGAATAAACATTATAATTTTACATAAGAACTCCAATTCTTGAAACATTTTATATTTATCCTATTTTATGTTTCAATTTAATTTTGTTATTTTATTATTACATTTATTATTTTACATTGCTACGCTATCGGAATGTCGGCAAGTCCATTTACGTAACAGTTCTACGTAAAAGCTAATAGTTTTTCGGCTAGTCAAGCAGTCGCAGTGTCTCTATCAAGGCTGTGTACTAAAGTAGATTCCAGACTTTCCGAGAGCACTCTTTAACTAGGCAAATTACGCTGGCACACCGTCTAAGGAATGAAAAATTGTTCGGGCACATCTGCAATATATACGTAAGCAATAGGGGCCGGCTTAGTAGATTAATTACAGTGAGCAATTTCTTTAGTGCGGATCAAGTGATTGTGGCGGATTAGTGGAAAATAAGTATTGTCTTAAAACAGTGCGGAACTCAACTGGTTGACATTATTATTGCGTGTGGACAAATTTAACTTGAATTATTGTACGAGAGTACCTGGTAGATTTCAAATTGTTATTTGTGACCCATTAAAGCTGGTTATCAGTGACTTTGTTTGTGTCTGTATTTTGTTTCCACAGAACCACACGACAATCTTTGAGACCGTTGTAACAATATTAATTATTTATCTTAATTATTAATATTTATCAATATCAATTATTTATAAAATGTATACAAAAATCAACCAAATTTGTATTTGTTACATAATAACTAAGAACAGACACGGTAAAATTCTGCAGTACGATTAATAGTCAGACTGTGCTGGGTATTTTTGTGTTTCGTAACAATATTAGCCTATTGGCGTTACTTACTGGTGCGTAGTCCCGTTGAAAAAATTTGTGAAAACTCAGATACAATTACAATTACATTCACGTAATAAATTCCTTAAAAAAAAATCATATTTAAAATAATTTAAAAGCAACATGGCACGGAAAGAAATTTTGGAGACCTTTGAAGCCTTTTTGAGTAGTAAACTAGAAGAATTACAGAAAAAACAAACAAAATTACTTAAACAAAAACTAGACAATAAAGACCAAAAATTAGAGGAACGCGACAGACAAAACCAAGTAAATACACGTAAACAAGGAGAGGTTATAAAAAAAAACACCTGGAAAGACACGAAAGTAAATTATTGGAAGTAAATAAAACATTTTGGACACATTTAAAAACACTACATGAACAAAACCATAAATACGAACAACTACAAAAACGTATGGATAATTTAGAGCTAGGTAACACTGGACAGGGTAGCCGAATAACATGTGTCTACCATAATATGGAAGAGCTAAACCAACACCCTAAGTTCTACGGTGATGAGAATGACAATCCAGTAGAACTTTTGAGACAATGCGAAAAACAATGGAGTCTATTGGAAACCATTTAACGCATCAGGATAAAATTAACCTCGTTGCAAAATACTGTAGAAATTCCTCACCACAATGGTATACAATAATAAGATCAGGTCACCACTTTGTAAACGCCTTTGAAGCCAGATATTGGAACCAGCATGTACAGCGAAAGGTACGCGATCGCCTAGAGTACGTGTATGGGCGTCAGACGCAGGAACAGTACGTAATTCAGCAAGTGACGAAACCAAACGCCTACGTCCGCCACTTACGGAAGTTGAGCTCATACGTAAGCTACCCTATCATTTTGAGCAGAACATACGTGTTGCCGAGATGACAAGAGGAATAAGCCGGCTAGAAGATGTACTACTGTTGTTGCCGCAATGGGAAGATTTAATCAATAAATATCAAAGTCCAGGTCCTAGTAAAACATATGTAAACAGAAATGAATACACGCAGAAACCCAACACAAATAAAACAGAAGCCAAATAAAAAGGGGATTTATCTTTATTATTATATGTTTCGGTTATAAAAGTATACAAAATCAACCAAAATTTTACTTGTGTTATATAAAACTTACGAACAGATACGATTAATACTGCAGTAAGAACAATTCTGCAGTACGAATAACAGTAAGAGGCTATGGTGGGTATTTTCGTGTTTCACAGAAATATTATTGTCGTTACAGGCGCGTGGTCACCAACGGACCGTTGAAAAAATTCCTGAAATCCTCGTCACGGCGGTGCGAGCAGTCAAATAAATAACGCCCCTTCATGACACATTGCGTACATCCTGTCTGAGACAGCAAATCCATTATTCATGGTTGTTGTAATGAATAATTGCTTGATATTGAAATTTGTCTTTCATTTGAAAAATATTTATTCAGATCATTTATAATTTATTGCAAATATTCTAGTGCCGCCTACAATGAAAATACCCGTATGGAAAACACACACACACACACACACACACACACACACACACACACGCGCGCGCGCGCGCGCGCACGCACACACACACACACACACATTGCAAATCATTCAGTACAAAATCAAAAGTTAATCTGCACTATAAAATAATGTGTTTTTGCATGTTTCATTATTGATGTTCAATAATTTACTGGGGCAAACGAGTTTCGCTAAAAAGGAAAAAAATAAAATATTTAGCAGTATGGAAAGTCCGCTAAATAAATGCACTACCCCAGGTGGTAACTTAAAAGAGAAATCCACCACGGCATCATGCCATGCATTGGGTCCAAGGGTTCTGGGGGGTCTCAACAACTGCAATCAAAGGTTTGAGTCGGAGCAACCTTGGAATCCCTGTAAACATAAATTTAAGAAGAAATTCTTGTTAGGCACTTTAAATGTAAATTCTCTACTCGAGACTGGTAAACAAAAAGAATTGGAAATACTTTTAGCCAAGAATAAAATTCAAATTTTAGCAGTGCAAGAAACCAGATTCTTAGAGGAAAATGTAGCAGATACACAGAATTACAGAATCTTTAAGAGTAAACCAGCAATCAAAATTATGAAGGGAATGCCATTACTAGGCACAGCTTTTTATGTTCATAAAAGTATAATAGAGAATGTAACAGAATTCAAATCTAGTTCAGAAAGAATATCTCTTCTAACAATTAAATGTAAAAACAAAAAATACACACTTGTTAACTGCCACGCACCAATAAATGAAGACAACAGGAATAATCCACAAAAAACAGAAGAATTCTGGGATCTTTTAGAAATTGAAATATCCAGGATCCTCAAATCAAATGTTGTAATACTACTGGGAGATTTCAATGCTTAAATAGGCAGAGAGAAGAAATTTGAGAACATCGTAGGGCAATATCCAGCCCACAAAAGAACTAATAAAAATGGTATGAGACTAATTAATTTATGTAAAGGTTCTCAATTGAAATTAATGTCTACTTTCTTCAGAAAGCTTCCAAGAAAGGCTAAAACGTGGATATCTCCAAACCCGATGTTAGGAAAATTTCAGTTAGATCATGTAGCTATTTCTCGAAGAAATATAAAGGAAATTGTAAATGTCAAAGTAATAAGAAATGGCGAATTTGATTCTGATTACTACTTGTCTAAAATTAAAATCAAACTCCTACCTAATAAAGTTCATCGAAAATTACAAAAGCTATTTAAAATATAAAACAGACGGACTTGCCATAACGGAAGAATCAATAAAAAAATATCAAGAAGAAATTAAAATAGTTAAGCATAGTAATTGGCAAGAGTTTTCTACAGAAATCAATAATGCAGCAAATTATTTTTTGATTTTATTTGGTTTAGTTAAACATAAAAGGCAAGTATGGTGGAATGAATTGTGTGAAGAAGCATTAGCAGAGAGAGCAAAAAAGTGGAAAAAGTGGAAATGCTCAGGGAAACCTGAACACTACGAGCAATTTAAGCAAAAAAGAAAGTAAGCAGCAAGGATAATAAGTGGAAATAAAGATCTTTTGAAAAATTAAAACTTGTTGAAATGCAGGAAAATTTTATAAAAAATAATTGTCGAGATTTCTATCAGACTTTTAAAAATAAACTAAAGGGTTACCAAACACCAAGTGTATTTTTTTAAAATGAAAGTGTTAGAATTGGCCTAGGCAATGCGTAAAATTTTGAAATACTTGCAAAATATTTTGATCAACTTTTAAATTTCCAGAAATTGGTTCAGAGATTGGAACTGTCAGACATTTAAGAAAATTTGAAAGAAGATACACCTCCGACTATCGAAGAAAATGAAGAAGTAATTAAAACTTTGAAAAATAATAAAGCTAGTGGAGAAGACTCCATATCAGCTAAACTTTTGGAATGGTCTCTACCAAAGATAAAAAATGATCTACAATTAATTTTTGAAGAAATTTGGAAAACAGAAAAAATCCTTGAATAATGGAAGGTGGCCTTAATACATCCGCTGCATAAGAAGGGTGATAAGCAAGAGGTTAATAACGACAGAGGAATATCTTTACTGCCAGTTGCATATAAAATATTTTCAAAGATTCTATTGAAGAGAGTAGAAAAAACATTGGATAGCCATTTGGGTGAATATCAGGGTGGCTTTAGGAAGGGCAGATCCTGTCCAGAACAAATATTCACTCTGAAGTCAATAATCCGTCACAGGCTACTGAATTCAAAGGAGATTGTAATAACATTTGTTGGTTTCAAAAAGGCCTTTGATTCTGTTGATAGAGAAACTATAGATAGAGTAATCCGAGAATTTGGTGTTAAATGTAAATTGGCAAATCTAATCCGTGAAACCCTTACGGACACAGTGTCAAAAGTAAAATTTATGGGAGAAATATCTCAACCATTCAAAATAAATACACGTGTAAGGCAGGGTGATGGTTTATCCCCAATTATTTTTAACTGTGTTCTGGAGAAAGTAGTGAGAATTTGGAATAAAAAATTAAAGGAATGCAAAATATCACCAATCATGTTTGGGAAGAAGGAACAAATGTATTGAAGTAAACTGTTTGGCATTCGCAGATGACCTTGCTAAACTTTCTGAACATCTGACATCTGCAGTAACATCCTCTCAACATTTCAATGTATACTAACAGTACACTAAACAAGGTTGGGAAAACACAGCATCTCTGCCTAACTCTCATATTTATTGGAATGTCTTCTGAGAGCTTACCATTCAGATCCAGGACTACAGATGTACTTTTGTAAAGAACCTTCACTGAATTGATTGAATGCTGTGGATATCCTCCTCAATCCATAACATTCCATAACTTTCAAAGGTCGACATTACCAAATGCTTTTTTCAGATCAACAAAAGCGATACACGTTTCCTGGTTATTTTATTTAACATTTTAACAAATTATACCACTGAGGTATACACATGCGTACGTTATTGAATGTTGTGAATCGACATCGTAAAACGGATAAATGATTTTCTTTCTTATGGAAAATGTCATACGTACACAATAATTATTGTTCAGTAAATCATAAGTAGGTTACGAACGTGTCACATGTGTGTACGTAAGCACGGGTATTAATTGTATTGTACTGGATGGCAATACAGTAAATGCAGATTACAGTTCTAACATTGATTGCTGCTATATCTCATACTGACACTCTGGTGCCACTATTCATGTTCGTACAGTGCATATGACTCTGTTATCACAGCACAGTAGACACTGATAATACAATGCACACTTCAAGGAACTAATCTGCGTCTGATTTGATTAAGTTACCACATTAGAAATGTTTATTAAGAAACCACAATAACACGTGCCAGCTTCAGAAAAATATATAATTATTGTAATATTGTTTCTTGTATTCTTATATCTTAATTATTTTAGAGTAAAAGTCTAAAAAGTTATAACATTTTTTTTCTTTACAAGTATTGTTAAGACGGTCTCACGGATCGTCGTATGGTACAGTGGAAAACAAAATACAAGACACCAATGAAGCCACTAATCACCAGCTTTAATTAATCACAAACATAGTTTATAATCAACTCGTACAATAATCCACGCAATATTTGTCCTCACTCAATAATAATGTCAACTAATAAAGTCCCGCACAATTATAAAGCAATAGCACTTTGGCACAATACTTCGAACATCACGTAAATAAATCGCCACTTAAACTGAAATTGAGCGGCAGCTGTGGTTATTTAAAAAGATAGCCCAAGTGTTCCAGAACACTCCATAATACGCGTCAACACTAGAGCATAATTTATTGCGGCTTTGAACACCGTGCGTGACCGGTGAAGTCTGTAACAGCCTCGACGGTTGAGTGTCACGTATTGTCTTTCCTCTAAAGTAGCAATACGTAGGCCTACGCACACAAACATAACAGCTGGGCTCTGCTGGGATAGCAGGGAAACATATAGAACGTTCTGTAATGGCGTTACAGTGTGTTTATAAAGCTTAGAGTTTGGATATATTTTTTAGTGTAATACTTAGTGTTAACTACGTGTTAATCTAATCTGAAGTAATACATGTCACGAAGAAACTAAATTCTCAATTGTAGTTTAAGAAATCACTGAAATGCTACTAGATAAGTAATTATAATAATAAATTAGAATATAATTCATAAATTTAGTATATTGGATTAAAGTGAATTAACGTTAATGGTAGAAGTGTATGTAAAACTGAGGAGCCTGCAATGGGCTGATCATGTCGTAAGGACAAACGAATACCTGAAAGAGTGCTTATGGAGAGTATGGATGGCAAAAGCCCGAAAGGCCGCCTTAGAAAAAGATGGGAAGATACTGTCGCTGTGTATGCAGGAGAGATGTTGTGAGTGCAAGGAAGGAAGTTTTTTGCTACTAATAGAGAGAGGTGGAGGGTCAGGATAGAGGAGGCCAAGGCTCGACTTTGGGCTGTAGCGCCATAGTAGGAGGAGGAGGAAGGTTAATTTGACAGCATTTTATATTCAATATATTTATACTAAAACCGTAAACAAAATTTTAAAATTAGTTTTAATAAAGTATATATATTATCATCTCGGATTAAGCCAAGGATGGTTTGTTCCGGTCTCAAACAGGCAAGGATTAGAGCTGGTCACTCCAGCGCTTCCTCGGACGTCCCACATCTCTCCGTCCCCTTGGCTTGTCCGTCCGACTAGTCCTTATTTGTGGCCATTTAGTAGTGAATATGTTTCCTGGCTATGTTACTGGCATATCGCAGGGTAAGACGTATGGTGGGGCTGCCACCTTCAGGCTTAACGTCCAGCCTGATTTTCTATCTGAGCGTTCTCCCATAAACTGACTGTCTTACCAGACTAAAGAGATCAGTTTTCTTTGTTGAGATACCCATAAGGTTATTTAATGTGGTGGTTTCTCCTTGCCTCCCACATCCTACGTCGTTGTCTAATGGAAGGTCATCCGTCTATAGGGGCAATTTCTCACCCCAAGAGCAAGAGAGTTCCCTAACCTCTACTTGACAATAACAAGTAGAGGAGGGACAGCTTATACCGGGTGTCACTCGGTCTCCAGAGCCGCGTTAGCCACCTGTAGGTGATGCTCTATATACTTTGGGGAACAATATTTAAGTAAATAATTATATATATATATATTTTTTTTCTATATAAGTAACTCGATGTTTCTTGAAGTAATTATATAATTTGTGATGTTTTCAATTTGTTTCTTCTGCAAGTAGTATAATTTCGTATATTCTTTTTAACACCTGACGCACGTTTCACTGAAAAATATCAGTATCATCAGAGGTTTCTAAGTAAATTAATAACAATCGAAATAATTCTATTAATATAAAATTAACGAATAATCGAATTTGTATCGATTTATCGATGATCAACAAATATCTTTATAGTGTGAAATGTTTGCCTATTTTTGGATTAACTACAGCTTGATAACAGACGGGCGCACACTCGCGATATCATACAAGTATCAGGCTTGTAGCCATAGTGATATGTGTTGGACGATGCTGTGACGATAAGTATCTACCCTATATAATACCGCAAACAAACAACAGAGACCCACCCTGTGTAATATTAAGGGCTGACACACAGGACTACGTATAAGTTATAGGTTGTGTAGTTTACACAAAGCGAGCTCGGGTGCGGGTATTGTCAGCGAGGAGACTGAGTGTAAAGCCAACGCACGGGGCCGGCTGAACTGTGGTAAGCAAGGCCGAGATGATCGATAGAGTTTGATGACACTCTTTAAGTTGAACAATCCTATAATATGCCTGAGTGAACATTTATTACGCTTCGAGATTTCCGATCTTACACTTAACGAAAATACTCGTACCCAATAAAATTTCTCAACACCTTTAATAAATCATTATATATGCGTGTATGCATGTGTGTGTAGTGACATGATTTGTTATGGTCGTTACATTCTCCTCAGTCCATGCAGTATTTCTTCGATAGAGCTCTGGTGCTTATTTGCTGCTGATTCAACCTCGTCGCCCACTGTTAGGATCGCACTACCGACAGCAAATGTTGCCACGGTAACTTCCTCACAAATAGGCAAATCACTCGTGTATAATAGATACAAGACGGGACCCAGCACACTGCATTGCGAAACACCAGCAGAAATCCTCTCCAATTCTGAGTACTCGTTCTCCCAATTAACACGTAAATATCGGTCTGCAATATACGACCCAAGTATGAGATCTCTGTGTGAACAGATCACAAACAAGTTCTGAAGCCTGTGTGGACTTACGGAATTCAGCTGGGAGGCTGTACAAAGAAAACAAACTTAGATAAGTTACAAACCTTTCAGAACAAAGTACTCAGAAGCATAGTGAATGCCCCATGGTATATAAGAAACGCCAACCTACATAGAGACCTCAGTGTAGAATATGTCAGCGAAATAATAACAAACAAACAAATAACAGACAAACATGATCAGAGGATTTAGATCCACGAAAACCCAATAATGCGACACGCGGTGGAAGCCACACACGTCCTAAGACGACTCAAAAGACAGAAGCCTCATGATTTGGTATTGCAATAGAAAGCAATTAATACGTATAGATCCATAAAACTCTACGTGAGTGAAAGACATAATAATCTTGAGATTAGCTACTAAGCATCACCCCAACACCCGTAAGAAAACATGAAGGAGAAACTGGTGGATGAGCTTGCTCAGTTTTAGCATTAAGGGAGGTGTTTTTAGTGAGTTCGAGTACCACACTACTAAGAACTACAGGGTTCCTAGTGTCTATAGAGACTTTCACCTAGCCTCGTAAAAAAGAGCATTCGCCTCACTAACATCTTCGGAAAATGTACGTTTCTAAAAAATTACGTTTTTCAGAATATGACGCAATCGTAAATGGAATATCATTCAATACCATCACATATACGGAGTGTTTCCAAAATACGGTGCTATACTTTGGTACATGTAACTAAACGGTAAATGTCTAGTAAACATATGCCGAGAAATGCTTCTGTGTTTGTAAGTGACTTTAAAAAGGAAAAGTTAATTTATGCCAAACAAAATAATTTGGTAAACACTGTACGTTTAACATTTGTTGTAAGTACAATACAAACCAAAGTATTATCTTAAAAACATTTTTAGTTGCTACTGATTGACATTTTTAATTGTAAATTTTACAAAAGTCAGTATTTATAGAAAAAATGTTTCATTATATAAAACATTAACCTTTTAATAGTAAAATTTTAGCCTTGTTTATGGAATTTGAATAAAAAATTGGAGATAATACATTTCTTTTAAAACAAAACATAGGCAAATCATCAACTATAAGGTAAATAGGTTAAAGGTCTCGTTATAAAATAAACGTGAAGAACCGGTGAAAATAAAATAAAATGAGAAAATTGGGTTTAATAATATTATTTTATATACATATAGTCTGATTTAACATTTCCATAAAAGTTAATTGAGTTAGAATTATAAAGGACCGATTATTTTACAATTATGTTTAAGGATTGCTGGAAAAGTGTTTATTTTGAAAACAGCTTATTTGCACAATGCGACATTTCACATGCAAAAAAAAAACTAAGTTGTAATGTCACAATTTAAATATACTTTTCATCTGACTGATTTAAAATTATTGTTACGTAATTAGAAACGTTCTCGAACAATGGAGTGTGTCCTTCTACGCGTTTCTCGGTTAGGCCAGCTGTAATGTTTGTGGGCATACATGAGGTGAAAGACAATTACGTGACACTTACCATGCGTCAACAATCGAGTCTGTTCCAGACAGCATCGGTCGGCCCACTGCGTTCAAGGCCAGACAGTGACACTGTCTATGTAGAATCTAGAGGATTCTGGAGCGCCTGTAATGCGCAGTTTGCTCGATACGTCATCCAGAAAGTGACCGATTATTCTGGCATCTCGGCGGGGTATAAATATAAGCATCCAGCGACGGTCAGTCTGTTTACGTCGGGCGATTACTCAGTGCGTTCAAGCGGTTATTAGTGAAAAGTGATTGTTGTGCGGGGCTCTATTAGTTGACATTATTAATGCGTGTGGACAAATTTTGCTCGGATTATTGTACAAGTTTTTTTTTTTTTAACTGTATTTATGATAAACTAAAGCTGGTGATCAGTGATTTAATTGGTGTCTTCATTCTGTCTTCCACAGTCAGGAAGACCGTCGTAACAGTATAGTGGTTAGCAGTTTTAGTAGCTCTAAAAGGTGATACAGCGAAGCGCTATGCAACAACTTTGTCATTTTATGAAAAGTGTGTTCGTAATGTGAGTAGTTGTATACATCAAGAATAGTTAAATATGTGTACTGACATTGTGTAAGAATAAGGTACTATATATGTTGTAAAAGAATTAAAATATTCATCTCATTAAACTTAAATATAAGGGTAAATAATAATAAATTGACACATAATTAATACAGTGTTTTGTTAGGTCAACCTAAACCTCATAACCGTGATAAACGTATTAATGTTGGAAGTGTACTCTGGGCCTGCTACTCTATTCACAAACAACATTTTGCTTCAGAAAAGCTAGCTGTTACGAAGGTCGCTTTGGTGTATTCTCTGCTTTGCTTTCAAAGCCTCTCTCTACCTGTCGTATACTCCTCTATTCATAGCGGTACCCGTTTTGACTCAGAGTTGTGAAATGTAAAAGAACTCGAATTTTCTGTTTTCTCTTAGGTGGCTACTGAAGTGTGCAGCTACTACTCATTTCTTCCATGAATTTAACTTTTCTAAGAGAGGTAAGGTGTGTAAATTAGGATGTTTAATTTTTTTTTTTTTTTTACACAAACAGGCCAGCCGTGGACCATGCGAATATCATTTCCTTTCTTCTCCTGCCAGAAGGCCCTCATTCGCACACTGTGCGCCGACTTCCTTTCCACTGTCCATCCTTTCTCGTATTCTTCTCATCGCAAGGAACCTCAAGATTTAGAACTTTGTTTTTGTATGTATTTCTATCCACTAAGTCGTTTTTGAGATACCCAGATACATCATTTCCTCCTTGAGTTGTTTGGTGTATCCATTTAGACTGAAAAGTTGCCAAATAGAATTGAAAATCTGTTTATTTAATCCGGACCGATCCATCCGTACCATATGTCCAAGGAATCTCAGTCTTTTCCTTCGGAAACCGTTTCCAGATCTTCCAGATTCCTGGGCAGCTCTTCTTTGAGTCTATGCCTGTAGAATAAAGGTTTTAAAAGGGTTCCAAATTTTGAAAGCACATTGTTTCCACTTTACACATTATCACCGGCCGTATCACAGTGCTATAACGGCGGACTTTTGCACTTATGGAAAGGTTTTTCTTTCCGGACAGTTCCCAGGTTAGAGTAAAGGCTTTTGCTAAATTTCACTATCCTTATCTTAAAGGAATATTTATCTGAGGCGTTTCGGGATATGTTTTCCTCATGCTTTAATTTGGTATTACAAAATATTTTTTTTAATATATTACATGTTTTCCATAAAGTACACAGATGGAAGTTAGAAAGAGAAACTAAAACAAAAACAAAGTTAGAAAGGGAAACTAATGTATGTGTGCGAAGCTTATTGCTCTCTCTGTCTGTCTGTCTCCCTCCCCCTCTCTCTCTCTCTCTCTCTCTCTCTTTCTCTCTCTCTCTCTCTCTCTCTCTCTCTCAGAGAACATTTTTTTTTTACTGAAGTTTTTGAAGTTTTGTACAGTGCCCTATACGTCACACATGGCAATGTGCGCAAGCATATATATTAAAAAAAATAACAATGTCGTTTGTGTTAATAGGTAAAGATGTATGTTGTAAACCAACAGACACTGTAAGAATATATTTATGCCCATAGTTATTAATATACAATATGAGTTAGCAGTTTCCTGCAGGAGGTTTAGCAGGTTTCCTGCACATATTGCTGGATTAATTTCTAAATTAAATAATTTGTCCAGTATCAAAAACTTACAAAAAACCCTATTACCTACTATTTTGTTTAGTAAACTAACAATTGTCGAGCAATCATAAGATAAACGATAAAAATTCCAAACAATCGGATTGTATGTTACGATTTCTTATAGTCTGACACCCGCCTAAATTGTACAAGTTTTCCAAATTTTATATATCCACATTTGGCTTCTAGGGACAAAAAATTTCCAAAACTGTTCACTACATTCAGATTTCGGTTAAAATTTTAATAAATCTGATATACCACACATCGAATTTACAATTTTATTTACCTTTTACCCTACTTTTTAGGATCTTGAAACAAAAATTTTGAAATTTTCAGAAACACTAGATTAACAGTACATTACCACGTTATTACATTACCACTACATTGAAGTTTCAGTTAAAATTCCTTTAATGTGTGACCTCACAAGAAATTTTGCAATATTTTCAAAATTTGGACCATCGGATCAAAATTTATTTGTGGATCAATCTAAAAACCAATAGTGTTTTCTGTAGGCTAAAAGTGTTACGAAAGCACGCATGCCAAATGTTACGAAATCAGAGGTCGATGCATTCAATCGTGAAACATAATAGATAGACAAACAAATGCAGAAAAGTCGAGTTAAAACTGTGACCTACCTTCTCTCGTTTAATAAATTTATAATATTCTCATAATATTAACTCATTAAACTCTTTTGAAATTAATAACTTCGAAAGGTATAATAAAATACAGGTAGAAAAGTAAACAATGACAACTGTAGGCCTATTCAAATAATCTACTTTTGGTAGTAAATATCTTACTAATAGAATATTCAAGACAAATTGTTAACACAACTTATTTTCTTATTTTGATTTCAAGACAATTTTCTGGAAATATTCCTCTTACTCTTTTTAATAAAAATATCTGGTACTCTTTATAAAGAGTAGAAAGACATAAAACATTTCATATTAACATAATTCTTACAAAAGTTTTAGAAATTTCACACCCTTTATACACTTTTTGTTAAATTGTTGTATTGTTACGCTTATACTACTGAAGCTTTAAACATCTTTATTATACTGAACAATCTTCGTCAAAGACTAGAAAAAGGTAAGTCGATCAGTGGCTTAAATAGGAGTTGCTCCTGTGGGTGATGAGAACTTATGGTATGGATGGGACTTGCTTCTGCTGGTGGGAGGGGACAAGACAAGACTACCTTAGAGATCCTTTTTTTTCTCAGGACAAATAAAAAATTCAGGATGCTCCTCATACATTATATAAATTTTGTGTGCCTGAAAGTTGTTGAGTGAACCGATGTAAAGTATATTGCAAATAGGTACGTTATTAAGAAAACATTGAGTTATTGTGATTATGAAGAAAACTGATTATGTTTTACTAATTTGAAAATATTGTATTTCATTTTATTTCGACAATTACTTATAAGACTTGTTTTAACAAACGCAACTGACTTGGAAATAGGCTTACGTTGAGTGATTAAGGAATTTAGATGAAATTGCTAACAGCTCTGCCGGGGGGGGGGGGGGGATGATCGCCCTGATCCCCTCCGTAGTTACTACACTGCTCTCAATATTGCACAAGATTAGGTGCAGTACTGAAACCAACAGTCACTGTCACTACCTATTTGTTCATTAATATCTTTCAGTTACTGAGGTATCGACGCGTTTAAAGAATCAGTATTTCCGAGTAGCCATTTTCTGCAGTTCAACTTTGATGGGACTGACATGCCGCCGTACTGAACTCATTTTAAGTCGTGTGTTACAAACGTAAACTTTTTCTTATTGTATCTTGTTATCTCGCGTCTAACGACCTCACTGCATGTGTTCTGGATTATCCTTTACTTAACCAAATTGATATTACTTGACCTTGATAATTCGATATTACCTCACCTTGCTTACATGCTGTTACCAGTCTACTTCTTATCAGTTCTTTATACAACTTAGAGCTATACAGCACTTAAGTGTTATTTTGAACTGTACATTGATGATTTGTCTATAGGTCTCAGTAACGGTACAGATTTTGTGTATAACAAGTTCGGATGTTGATGGGTTTTCATTGGGTCATTCTTTAAAATTCTAGAGGAAAGTATGTTTTGCTCTTATACTGTGAAAAGGCAATTCGTGGCTTAATGTGCGTATTATATTAAAAAAAACAATGACAATTTAAGTTTCTCGCCCAGAAGTATTAATAATTTAACAAGATGAGATTTAAGGAGGTAAGCTGAAGAAAGATCAGTGTCAGGCAGATACTGGGAACACAAGAATCCTATAGAACATAACACCTGATATCGTACAGTATGTCCCCTGTTTTCGGTGACTTTCGCAACCACGTGAATTAAGAACACCAAGGAACGTAGTATTATTTGTGTGATGGATACATTGATACCTTTGAAACCTCTTCTTCTTTTACTGGCATTACATCCCACATGGGTTTTAGCCTCTTCAATAATTTTCCACCATTCGGCCCTCTCATTACACAATCTTCTCCATCTTCTTATCCCCATAATCATCAGATCCTCCTCAACATCCTTGATCCATCTCTTCCTTGGCCTTTCTCTTGGCCTTCTACATAATGGTCTCCACTCTAGAATTTTTCTTGGAACTCTGTGTTGTTCCAACCTCACTGTGAGCCCCTTTATAAATCTTATTGTGTCAGCTTCATGTAACAGATGACTCATTTTATGATTCCTTCGTATTCTCTACGAGCCGTTATTTTCCACTGGTCCACAAATTTTTCCAGTATCTTTTGTTCAAATATTCTGAGATACTCTCATCTTATTTTGTTAATACCCGTGTTTCACAACTGTAAGTTACAACTGTTATGTTTTTGTATATATTTTTTTTTTTAATTTAATGATATGCTAAGAACCATCAAACTTTGAAACTTCTAAATGTCGGAATGTTTTTGTCACCACCAACACGTGGTATTATTAACAAGACTTATAAACAGGCAATCACATTAACGAATAAAATATACGTTGTAATAATAACCTATAGAGTGTGGTGATGATACTCTGATGTAATCAAGCCCCACTGTTTGGGCTAGCCAATTTGTAATAATAATCTATAAGTGGAGTGAGTCTGTAGGTTGTAATGTGTTTAATTGGTGTGGCTCTCGACGTCTTACTGGCCTGAAACACTTCCTTAAGTTTCCCAGCTGGTCGAGTCTCAATGGTAGCAAGACCGGTCGAGTAGCGTGATGTTGATGAAGAAATATATGTTCAGCTTCACCGAAAGTTTCAAAACAAAATTTCTTGTTTTGAAAAAAAGAAAAAAAATTTAAAATAAAATTATGTTTATAAAAAAAAAATAATTAAAAAAAAATTTTCTTTTTATTAATTAATTAATTATAATCAATTAATTAATATAGGGCTGTGAAGTTTTAAAAAGTGTAATGCTCTTCTGAAAAATTTTATTAAAGTTTTGGTATATGTTAAATCAACTACCACCACTCATAAGATTATCTTCAGGACAATCGATATTTGTTTACCTTTTTGTTTTTTAGGTTATCTTCACTTATAGGTGGTAAAGTCCTGGTAGATTATTAATTAGAATTATATTAGTGGTAATTAGAAATATTTAGGAAATAAAGAACTATTTAGTGTTGAAAAGTATTAATGTTTTATTAGTTAATAGCAATATTGACTCTTATCGATTATAATATCGATTCTCAGGATATCGAAAAAGTTACAAATTATATTATATAAAAATCATACAGGGTTCTTTAAACAGCCAATTATTATCAAAGTCAGAGAAATCGGGCTAATATTTAAAAAGTATAACGTTACAACAAATTAATAATTATTACTAAATACAGACATTGAATAATAAATTTAAAAATCATATAATTGTTTTCACCAACAGCTGACGTTGATCACGGAAGAGGCATTGGTATCGTCTAAAGCAAATGGCGGCCATCAAGTTGATCAAAATGTCGCTCGTTCCTGCTACGTTCCGAATAATATATTTTCTGGCAGTATTCCTGTTCTGGTGTCTGCAAATCTCTTGTTAAATGTTGTGTAGTGCCTGGTGTAATGTTTCTGGGTTGTATTTAGTGTATCCGTGTAATTATAAGTTCAAACACTTTCCCTGATTCCGACACTAATTTGGTTAATGTATTATACAGTTTTCTGGTGTTTTGTGGTGTTTTTCGGAGTAGAAATGTATTGTTCAGTGTTATGTAGTGTTTCTTGATTGTTTCTGTTATAATATGAGAGTTCTAGAAGTATTTTACAAGTCACTCGCGATTTCACAATAACGTACTATTCACTCCTTGACTTTACCGTTGTAAGTTAGGTTAGGCTCGTTACAAAACGTTTGTCATGTTAACCGTTCAAATACCAATAATCAACTAACTATTTCCTTCAGTTTCAATTAAACTCTTAGCCCATATAATATTATTCTTAACATTGTTCAAATAAAATTTCACATCCTGTGCACACTTTAAAATTCACTATATAAATGCCTAAACTTTGGTTATTTATCAATTTTATTTACTAGATGTTATTTAAATTAATCTTTCAGTTCATTCTGGTTATTTTCAGATTAAATAATGCCGTTTTATAGTGTTTTCTGTCCAAAAATAGTAATTTTACTTTCATTTTTGTATTCTCTGAAAAGTCAAAACATTTCCAAAGTTTACTTCCTGTTATAATGTAAATTCAGCCATTTTATCAGTTATATTTAATATTAATAATCCTATATTGTATTAAAAGGTTTATATTCCCTTATTTTCTTGTAATTAATTGAATTAGTTGTATTCTGAAACATTATTCTGGAATATATGACTCCCATGTCCAAATTTCTGAGTTTAGTCATTTTGATTTTTATTTATAATTCTGAATATAATTTATTAAAATCTCTCTAAATGGTATGTGCAATTATATGGCTTGATCTCAAGTTTATTTTGTCTAAACCCCTTTTGTTTATTTGCATTTAAATGAGTAATTTCTCTGTTTTGATGAAGTTTGATTTCCATTCTTTTGGCCTATGATTTTTTAACAATTTTTCTTACAAAATATTTTACAAACAATATATGATGTGTGATACCCTCTCTGACTTTTACATATAGTATTATAAATTAAACATGTTTTCAAATTACACAATAACAATTAGTATTGGTTACAATACAGATAACAGTTAAACAAATAAAGAATATTTTTTAAATAAATGGTTGTCTTCAAGTCAGACATTTTACAACAAAATCCTTATTTCTAACATGGAAATATGGTTTACAAAAAAGGTTTTTTACTAACTTACATCTTAATTACTTCCTACTATTTACAAGTAGTAATCATTTTTATAGTTCTGATGTTAGTTGTATCAGACCCAAACAAATGGTCTTATATCTAACACATTTTTAAACATTCTTATACTATATACATAAAAACTTTATATTTATATTCTTATTTCTAACTATTATTATAAGTAGGATTCTACAGTTTTCATACCATCTTTTACACATTGTCTTTGGGAATTGTACCCTGTCATAAATAAATAAATAGCATAAATTGTTCAAAAAGTATTATGAAATCTGTTTTTCTTTTTGCATATAAAACAAATGTTATTTTAAACAGATTTATGTCTTATAAACAACATATTGTCACAGTACACATTTCAAGTCATTGAAAATTGCATATTTCATTGCATTCAATGTTTGTGATTGCCAAAAATGAAACACAAGGTTCATTTTTTATAATACCCAAAACTATCACGGGTTCACTTTGCACTTTTATATTATGTTATTGCTAAATGGTCGTATAGTCTTATTAACATAATAAATTGGTTAGCGTTTTTCAATGGAGATTTGTTCCATGGGTACTATATTATTGTTTCATCTTAGTTCACAGGCAACTTTTACTTTATACACTTCTCTCTCTTAAATTTATATACATGTGGTTTTCATTTCGTTATACTTTTATTTTTAAATATTTGTTTTGGGGATATAGGGATTTGGGTGTCTTTTATAAGAGCATGACATCTTCTTCAGGATGCTGCCTTCTTCTTCTTTCATCAGTCTTCTTTTCTCCTGCCTTCTGGGATTGGTATCTTCTCCATCTTCTTCTTGATGCCATCAGGTTTCTTGGGATTTTCTCCATCTTCTTCTTTATTTTAGAAATACACCACCTGTGTTGTTTGATCTTGGCTTATTTTAGGGTTTCTATTCTATTTATTCTCCCTCGTTGTGGGTTTGGTCATATTCAGTACTGCTTTGTTATTTACTTTTTTACCTTCCTGGGTTATACCTTGAAAACCTTTGGTTATGAGACTGGTTTTGTATGAATCATCACTAGTAACTCCTTTTATTTGAACTTGTACTTTTTTTTAAAATAATAATGATTTCTTTCCACAGTTGCTATGAATTAATCTATTTATATTAAACTTAATGCTTTCTTCCAAATTTAAATGTTATAACTTTATTATTCTAATGATCAATTGCCATTCAATATTATGCATACATCTGTCACGCTACAACGTCCAACGCTACTCATAGTTGGTAGTAGTATTATTGAAGACTGGAGAAGTTGCGTGGATTGCATTAATTAGTAACGCGGTATCCGTACATTACTAATATTAACTCTTTATTTGCAAATAAGTATGTTATAATGGCTCATTAATTACTTTATTACAACTGCAGTAAGTTCATATTGAGTTACTCATCATCATCATCATCATCACAATTCCAAGGACTAGGCCTTAGACGTGTTCCGGAACCCATCTTCTTTTTGGTCTACCGACATCTCTCTTCCCAGTACTGTGATAACTAAGGCAGCCACGGGTAGACGAATATCAGGCATGAGGTTTAAGTGTTCATAGCATATTGAATTACTGTGTTTATAAAAAAAATGTACTCTAATTTGGTACAGTGGAATTTACAGAAGTATTGTTTTCAATAATATAAAACCTCTTGCATCGGTTTCATATTATCTTCCTTCATATAAAAATACACTTGTACTTACATCAGTAGTCTGGAAAAATGTTTGGAGGTTTAATGAGTCAATATTATTGAACCTACCGAACCGATCTCAGTTTTTATTTGACAAAAGAAACGCTTGCCATTGTATTGACAAGAGAGATAGATCCTCAATAGTCGTACAATACTTACAACTGTACAAAATAGTGACAGGTAACAGTAACAAAATAATGAGATTCTATATTTAACACATCGAGAGTCTATATTAACTATTATTAGACTAACCGGTGTTTTCTCACTGCTAAACTCTTAAGTTTATTACTAATCTTTTATAAAGATAGGAGACCATTTTAGCATTACAAAATAAATTCAGAAAAATTCCTGGCTCAGACATATGTACGGAAAAGTCAATAAAGTAACATATGAGAAATATAAAGAAGAGTTGAATATGATGTGTAAATACTTAAAATCAACAGATAGCTCTATGAGTTATATAGATCGATTGATATTGTGACATCTATTGGGATAGCTAGGCTGAGATGCGCAGGACATGTGCAGAGAATGAATGAGGAGAATGTTGGTTAAGAGGATTATGAATTGCACACCATAAGGAAAGAGAGGACGTTGAAGACGCATACTACGATTGATTGATTGAATCCTATAAAGTATGGAAGTACTTACTTGGAATGAAAAATTGGTGGACACTGGCTAAGGATAGAGAAGTCTGGAGGAAAATCGTGAGGGAAGCTGAGGCCCGCGGTGGGCTGTGGGGCTACCGATGATGATGATGATACTTAGAAAACTATTTAAATTCTACAATAGGTCATATTGTGTGTGCCAAATTTAAACTAAATTTTGAGTACATGGTCTCATATTTTACTGTCTCTTCTTCACTTACACAAGATTAGTACTCAAAATTCCCGTTTCAGTATTAATATTATTGTGAAAAATTACTTCTGCAAACTGACTATTCCGCTTGTGGCACTCGGTTGTTGAATGTGTGTGTTGAATCGGTGATCGTATTAAATTATCCACAGTATATTTCATTGGAACAATGAATGTCGGCAGACACGCTCAGCTGACTGAACATTTCAATAACAACGGACGCGAAACCATTATATCAGGTTTCTCCCGTTGCAATAAATGAAAACCGTTTGTGCCGAATATCAAAGAATTAATTTCACTTTGTACTGTTTAATTATGAAAACATACTAAAACGGATAGACAGCGTAGTAATCTGGTAACTTGATGTCCTGTACGAGCTACCATGGAACGTTATGTATGTACATAGTAAATGTGCGTAAATTGCTTATGTAAAGAAAGGGTTAAAGTGCCAGCACGGGAAGTAGTAATATTTATTATACAGTTATGAAAATGTTTTCAGAGTAGGTGGGTTTGTTTGCTACTACAGTACTTGTAACTGCTTTTGTTTTATCGTTTTGAATTAATTTTCAAACGTAAGAACGCAGGACAGTTACATGTCGAAGGGCTCTCTACTGGTTTTGTCGTATACTGTAAATTAAATAACTATAATAGTTGCAAACATGAAATATTCTGATCAGGCTATTCTGTCAGACTTTGCAAATAGATTGCAGATGGGTATATATTTGTTAAATCAAATCTGCAAATACTCTGAATTGCAAATATCTACACTTAAGACCAAGGTGATGGCTTTTCGTTGAACTGATCCCGTACGGGGAAAAATTGTTGCAGATGGTTCTGTCCTGGAACAAGTTTGAAATTTTGAATACCTGGGCTACAGTGTGTCTTATAATACAAGCAACGGCGTAGTGAATAAGTTGCATAAGTTCAAACTTATGTGCGGGACCATTAGGGGAAATTCTTAAGTCAGCAAGTAAAGGAACACGCCTGAAATTCTACAAGGTCATGGCTCCTCCCACACTTCTTTATGGGTCTGAGAATTGGACTTTAACGAAAGGCCAGGCCAGTCACATCCAAGCGGCTGAAATGAGATTTCTCAGGCAGGGTGTACTCTCTGTGATCATAGAAGAAACACAGATATACGACAGGAACTGAATATTATTTGTATACACGACAGGATCGCCCAGTATTGGCTGAATTGGTGGGAACGTCTTTGCCGAATGGATGACTGCCGCATCCCCAAACAACTCGGGAACTATAAGCCGAGGGGACGGAGAGGTGTGAGACGTCCGAGGAAGCGCTAGAGTGACCAGCTCTAATCTTTGCTTGTTTGTAACTGGAACAAACCATCATAGGTTTATTCATTGAAGAAAATGATTAGTATACATAATTTGTAAGGTATCGCATTTAATTTTTTATAAAATTATTGTTGGGAGGAAAGATATGATTGGGAATTTAATACATTAACTTAGGAAATTTTAGAAGTGTTGTTTCCTGTTACTTAAAAGTGACCCCTGTTGCGAGAGTTAAATAAGAAATATATATCGTTAGAGAAATATTGTAATAATGGAAGCGTCTCGAAAAGGCGCGAGCGTCCTACCACGTGTTTCTCCGCTAGCCGAGGAAGTGAGTGTCTCTGTCAAGGTCGCACTTAAGAAGGCTCTAGACTTTCGAATGCTTGTTAACGATACAAATCATGGATTATTCTGGAACACCTGCGCTACCTATTTAAGCAACAGCACCTGGCTTTGCCAGTTAGTTTACGTTGGGCAATTTGTCAAGTGCGGGTATCAAGTGGTTGTGATTATTGTGTTATAATTACTTAAGACTTCTATTAGTTAACATTATTATTGCATGTGAACAAATTTAACTTGAGTTACTGTACGGGAGTATTTTGCTGATTTCAAATTGTTATTTGCGACTCATTAAAGCTGGTAATTTGTTATTTCATTGGTGCCTTTTTTTGTTTCCACTGTACCATACGACGATCAGGTAGACCTTCGTAACAGTATTGTTTACATATGATTGGATAAAACTTCCGGGCTGAAAGGCCGTGGTCGATTGCTTGATGCATTGGCGCTATACGTTTCGGCCGCACCACCGGTGGCCATCTTCAGTAGCAAAACTTGTTCGAATAGATGTACGCCGAACACGTCCCCAATGTACTGGGAACAAGCAACAGTGAGTTACGGCTACGAATCCTCTATTTATAGCTTTTTGGCCGCTTCAGGTGTATCGCGCGGACCAATGAGAAGCCAGCTCATCATTCTTGATTCTGATTGGCCATGGAAAATAGACCATGCCAGACACTATTTAAGGAGATGCTTTCTCCTCGGCGGTTCAAACTCATGAGCACGTCTACCCTGAGCTGTTGCCAAGGTAGGCTGCGTCGTTCGTTTTCTTGTTCTTGTGCGTGGAATTTTCCATTGCACAACACTGGCTCCAGCTTGTCTGGAGTGCAATAACTCAGTAATTACTCATTCTATCAAGCTGAAACTTTCACAAAGTGTTTAATTCAATTAGTGCTCTGTGTTACAATTGTGCGGGCAGTGGTGAACTCGAGTTTCTGGTGTTAGTGGTGTTTTGGTGTTCTCCGCTGCTGTCTGTTGCCTGGTAAGTGTTGTAGCTATTAAGTAGTATACCTCACTACCCAGCTAGCGATCCGTAAAGTCTCACCAGCCTAGGCGTAGGTTAACCTCGCCGATGGCCGCAACCAATCTTCCCGTCGGTCCTTCTCAGGGCCACGAAATCCCACCTGGCGCTTTGGCGCAACCTCTACCAACCGAAACCGAGACAGTGTCTGCTGGGACGAGTGCCATGGACACTGAGGAGTGGCAAACTGTGAGTAGCCGGAAACGGCGAAACAGTGGCGACTCCGCGGGGTCCGGGCGGTCTTCCCAGCTGGGTCCTGCCACGGATAGACCCGCTACGGCCACCTCACCACCTACCCCGACTCGGCGGTTGCCGCCTCTGATCTTTGACCGGCCTACTGACTGGGATAAGGTCATGCGGCGACTTCACCGGGCAGCTCCTGCGAATACCCTGACTGCAGTTTGTCAGGGTGGCCGCTCCGTCAGAATTGAGACCACGACCATCGACAGTTTCCGGCTCGCCCAGAAGCTGCTGACTGATCGTGGTATCCCTTACTACACCTACGCCCTGCCGGAGGAGAGGGAACTCAAGGTCGAGATCGTCGGCATCCCCGCCGATGTTCCCGAGCCTACAATCTCGCACGCCCTTGAACTTTTGGGCTTTACTGTCAGCTCTGTAACTCCTCTCTTCTCCCCCGGCAGACGCATTCCCAGAAATGCCTTCCTTGTGAAAATCCTCAAGGTAGGGAATTTCCAAGCCATTTACCAGGTAGACTCTCTCTTTTACCTCCGGGTAAAAGTTTCAGCTTTCGAGTCCCGACCCGGACCCAAGCAGTGCTACAACTGCCAGCGGTACGGGCACAGCAGCATCTATTGTCACTACCCGACACGCTGCATTCGTTGTGGTGAAGGTCATCACAAGGGCGATTGTCCTCGTGAACGTACCGCCACTGCCACGTGTGCAAACTGTCGTGAACCTCACCCGGCAAGCTCTCGCCAGTGCAAACACTATCATGACGCCCTAAAGCGTATCACCAAGGCCCAAAAGCCTATCCCACCTGCCCCCAAGAAACCCTCAGCCCCTGCATCTGCCGCCCCGGCGGCCCCAGTTCCGGCTACCTCGTCTGCGCCTGCAGCCGCCGTAGTCCCCCCGACCTGTCCAGCGCCTGCCGGAGCGCTCAGTTACGCGGCAGCCGCCGCCTCCGATGCATCTTTCCCTCCTTTGGCCTCGTCGCGAAAGCAACCCGCGCCAAAGAAGAAAAAGTCATCGACCACCATCCTCACGCAGCACAAGCCCGCTGCAACTAGGTCAGCATCTGCCCCAACTCCCAAAGAGCCTCGGCAGCCTACAACTACACCTCGGCCCGATAATGGTATCATGTATCGAGTGCCCCCGCCCACGCCGCAGGCGCCATCGACGGAGGAAGGGTCCTCGGACCCGACCTTTGCCGATCGTTTGCGTGTCTGGGTTGAGACCCTCATCCCTCAAATCTTGGCTGCCAAGGACGTCCAGTCTCTGCTAGTCACCATTCTTACCTCCCTCATGACTCTCCTGCCTCTCAATGTCTAGGCCTCTTCGGCTGGTGGCATGGAACGCGTGTGGTGTTCCGTCTCGCCGAGCCGAATTGGCTAACTTTGCCACTGAATATGACCTAGATGTCATCCTACTCTCCGAAACTTTCCTTACCCCTGCTGCTTCCTTTCAGCTTCCGGCGTACACTACATATCGCACGGATAGGCCCCGGCTACAACCCCCCGCTCGTCCCAGCGGGGGTACTGCTATTCTCGTCCACAGGCGCATTGCCCATCGTCTCTTACCCCCTCCAGATACTAGGTATTTGGAGACGACGGCGGTGGCCCTCTGGATCGGGGATCGGGAGGTTCGCCTAATTTCGGCGTACCTTCCTCCCGGGCCCGGAGGGCCTCCGCCGCCTGGAGGAGTGGGACGCCCTCCTCGACCACGAACTACCTACTATAGCTGCCGGAGACTTCAACTCCAAGCATCCCTCTTGGAACAGCCGTGTCACGAACCCGCGTGGCCGCTCGCTCTACAGCTACGTTCAGCGTCATCTGCAGGTCTCAGTTATTGGTCCTGACTCACCGACCCACGTGCCCACTAGGGGCCTTCCGGATGTCCTTGACATTGTCATTGTCAAGGACCTGGCCATTCCTATCACTGTCAGTGCTGTATCGGACCTCTCGTCCGACCACGACCCGGTACTTATCACTGTTCGTCCCCTGTTGGACACACCTCTCCAACCCCACTCTCGTCCACGGAGAGTCAACTGGCGCTCCTATCATGACGAACTCCAACGAACAGTGCCATCTGACCCCCCGGCCCCCATCGCCTCTACGGCTGATGCGGACCGTATGGCCGACTATCTTCAAGAAGTCGTTACGTCCGCTATGGACACACACACCTATCTTGTCCCAGAGACAAATCGCCGGTCTCAACTACCTGAAGAGGTGCTCCTCGCCATCCAAACTCGGCGCCAACTCCGCCGGAGATGGCAACAAACCCGGGATCCTGCTATCAAACGCAGGCTAAACGCCCAATCTGACCTTGTCAAGCAGCTTCTGCTTGATGCCACTGCACATCGTTGGGACTCGTACCTCGAGTCTCTTGAAGTCCGGCCCGAGTCTGTCTGGCAGGCTGCGAGTCGACTTAATGGCGACAAAAGGACCCGCCATCCCCTCAGATCACCGGACGGCATTGTGTACTCCGCGGTCGGCAAAGCTGAAGTCTTTGCCGCAACCATGGAGGAGCAATTCACCGTCCACGGAGGCGTCTGCGACCCCGTCCACTCGGCCGAGGTCGCAGACTTCCTATCTGGATATTTTTCCCGCCCTCCAGCTGACATCCCTGACCCGTTCGACCGGGCCGATGTTGTCTCGGCTATTGGTCGACTTCGCCCTAAGAGGGCGCCCGGCGATGATCGTATCGGAGCGGCGGCGCTACAACACGCTCCCCCTAGCCTCATCAACTTGGTCCACGAGCTGTTCAATGGATGTCTCCGGCTTCATTACTTCCCCAGCCTGTGGAAGCGTGCGAAAATCATCATGATCCCCAAGCCTCGCAAGCTGCGTATTGACCCCTCAAACCATCGACCCATCTCGCTGTTGCCAGTCATATCGAAGGTACTCGAGCGCCTCCTGCACGGTCGGTACGCGCCTCTGCTGGATGGTTTCATTCGGCAGGAGCAGTTCGGCTTTCGCGGGGAGCACTCGACGACCCTTCAACTCGTCCGGGTTGTTACCCATTTGACGGACGCCTACAACAAGCATCTGTCCTCCGTCGCTGTATTGCTCGACGTGAGTAAGGCCTTCGATCGAGTCTGGCACGAAGGCCTTCTCTACAAACTGGCCCACTCCCCCCTCCGTGCCTCATTCGTTCATTTTCTCCGATCGTACTTGTGCGATCGTATCTTTAGGGTATGCGTCGAAGGGTCGTACTCATCCGTCCGACCAGTCGCCGCAGGCGTACCTCAGGGATCTGTCCTTGGCCCCGTTCTGTACCTCGTGTACACGAACGACCTGCCTGTTCAGCCTGGAGTCACTCTCTCGCTCTATGCGGATGACGCTATGTACCACGCCAGCTCAGCGAGTCTTGATTTCGCAGCTGGCCTGGTGCAACGTCAGCTCGCCGTACTTCCGGACTGGCTACGGAAGTGGAGGATGGCGGTCAATGCGGAGAAATCCGAGGCGATCGCCTTTTCTCATAAATTAACTTCCCGCTGCCAGTCCCTCTCCCTTGAAGGGAGCCCAATCGAGTGGAAACGGACTGTAAAGTACTTGGGCGTCACTCTTGACCGACGCCTAAGCTTTGCACCTCATGTCTCTCTGAGTCTCCAGCGCGCCAGAGGCGTCAGAGCCAAACTATTTCCCTTTCTCTCTCATCGGGGTTCAGTGCCTGTGCGCACTAAACTCACCATCTACTTGCTCTTTCTTAGGGCAATCCTGACTTACGCAGCCCCCGCCTTTTGGGTACTACTCAGCCCATCCGTTGTCGCCCGTTTGGAAGCTTTTCAATCCCGAACCCTCCGCTACATCTCCAACTCTCCCTGGTTTGTCAGAAATGATGCCATCAGGCGAGGGTTGAAGGTTCCTTCACTTACCGAATTCGTTCGGTCCCTAGCCCTCAACCTATTCTCCCGAGCCTATGTCTCGACCCATCCCCACATCCGTCGACTAAGCACAGATGTCGGCCCACCACCTAGACGACACAAACGCCCCCGAGCTTTGCTCGACGACCCCCCATAAGCAGTTACAGAACATCTGCCCGATCCCCCCGACCTTGAGTATTTTCACGCTCCTCCACCTTCCTTCTTTCTCTTGTCCGTGCTGGCGCTCGGCGACAGACTAGAGGGGGGTCTGCGCTCGCCCTAGGTGTGCTTAGTGCCGCCTCTGGTGGCCGCTGCCTCCTCCTACGCTCTCTCCCGTGCGCCGACATTGCCGCTTGGCAGCCCTCGGAGACTTTTCCTGAGCGGTTAGGGGCGCCCTACCCGTTGTGGGAGGGTAATTCCTGCTTCTCAAGCGAAAGGTCTTCGAGGTCTCCCCCATTCAGCCGTCACGGGTCTCTTCGAGGTCCCAGGGTCCATGAAAAATCAAACATCCTGTCCCTCCAAAATAAAATTGCTGGAGGTTCCATTCCTTTGAAAGCGCGAGATCGCTAGCCAAGGTAACAGCAAGGCAACATGCAGTCATCGGGTATCACCCGGACACTGCGACCACCGGAGCACGATTAGCTGCTGCTCCGTACACCACTGGACCACTGGACCACTGGATCGGCGGTTCATAGCGACAGACGCATTCTTATGAATATGGATAGACTCCAGATGTAGGCGAGTGAAGTAACCCCGGACAGAAGACAACACGCGGGCTTCATCAAACATCACCCGGTGATCGTCGTGGGAAAGAGCGTGTTCAGCAACTGCGGACTTTTCCGGCTGGCCCAGACGGCAATATCTCCGGTGTTCAGAGAGGCGCGTCCGGACACTACGCTTCGTGGTGCCTATGTAGACCTGGCCACACGTACAAGGAATACTGTACACCCCGCACGACGAGAGTGGATCCCTGGCGTCTTTCACCGGTCGCAGGAACTGTTGGATCTTTTTGGTTGGCTTGAAGATCGTCCTGACGCCCCGCTTACTCAGCAACTTCCCGATGCGGTCAGTCACGCCACGGATGTAGGGCAAGACAGCAGAGCCAACAACCTCAGGCGACACCGACTCGTCCAGCCTACCAGATCTTCTCGGCCGGGCAGCTCTCCTAACCTCCGCAGCAGAATAGCCGTTGGACTGCAGTGCTTCCTCGAGATGCCGAAACTCATCTTCGAGATACTGGGGCTCACAGATTCTTTTTGCCCGGTCTACCAGAGTCTTCAGCACCGCCCTCTTCTGCCTAGGATGATGATTGGAGGCTTTGTGCAGATATCTGTCGGTGTGCGTTGGCTTCCTATAAACTTTATGTCCCAAGCTGCCATCGGTCCTTTTCAGGACCAACACATCCAGAAAAGCCAATTGTTCATCCCTCTCACGCTCCATCGTAAACTGTATGCGCGGGTGCACAGCATTCAGATGTCCAAGGAATCGCTCCAACTCTTCGTCCCCATGGCTCCAGACCACGAAATTGTCGTCCACATACCGTAACCAACACTTCGGCTTGAGAGGCGCAGATGAAATTGCCAACTCTTCAAATTTCTCCATATAGAAATTTGCAACCACAGGGCTGAGAGGACTTCCCATCGCGACGCCATCCAACTGTTCATAGAAGCCGTCATTCCACTGGAAGTAGGTCGTTGTTAGGAGTTGGAGCGATTCCTTGGACATCTGAATGCTGTGCACCCGCGCATACAGTTTACGATGGAGCGTGAGAGGGATGAACAATTGGCTTTTCTGGATGTGCTGGTCCTAAAAAGGACCGATGGCAGCTTGGGACATAAAGTTTATAGGAAGCCAACGCACACCGACAGATATCTGCATAAAGCCTCCAATCATCATCCTAGGCAGAAGAGGGCGGTGCTGAAGACTCTGGTAGACCGGGCAAAAAGAATCTGTGAGCCCCAGTATCTCGAAGATGAGTTTCGGCATCTCGAGGAAGCACTGCAGTCCAACGGCTATTCTGCTGCGGAGGTTAGGAGAGCTGCCCGGCCGAGAAGATCTGGTAGGCTGGACGAGTCGGTGTCGCCTGAGGTTGTTGGCTCTGCTGTCTTGCCCTACATCCGTGGCGTGACTGACCGCATCGGGAAGTTGCTGAGTAAGCGGGGCGTCAGGACGATCTTCAAGCCAACCAAAAAGATCCAACAGTTCCTGCGACCGGTGAAAGACGCCAGGGATCCACTCTCGTCGTGCGGGGTGTACAGTATTCCTTGTACGTGTGGCCAGGTCTACATAGGCACCACGAAGCGTAGTGTCCGGACGCGCCTCTCTGAACACCGGAGATATTGCCGTCTGGGCCAGCCGGAAAAGTCCGCAGTTGCTGAACACGCTCTTTCCCACGACGATCACCGGGTGATGTTTGATGAAGCCCGCGTGTTGTCTTCTGTCCGGGGTTACTTCACTCGCCTACATCTGGAGTCCATCCATATTCATAAGAATGCGTCTGTCGCTATGAACCGCCGAGGAGAAAGCATCTCCTTAAATAGTGTCTGGCATGGTCTATTTTCCATGGCCAATCAGAATCAAGAATGATGAGCTGGCTTCTCATTGGTCCGCGCGATACACCTGAAGCGGCCAAAAAGCTATAAATAGAGGATTCGTAGCCGTAACTCACTGTTGCTTGTTCCCAGTACATTGGGGACGTGTTCGGCGTACATCTATTCGAACAAGTTTTGCGACTGAAGATGGCCACCGGTGGTGCGGCCGAAACGTATAGCGCCAATGCATCAAGCAATCGACCACGGCCTTTCAGCCCGGAAGTTTTATCCAATCATATTGACACCGGCCGTGAAAGCCTACGTACTAAAATTAAGAACCTCTACGGGGAGGAGGTTTTGAAGAAAATTAAAAAGTTGGAGACGTTACGGAAGAAGAAAGCCAGTCTGCTGTGTTCCTTGGCCTTTTTACTTAGATGTAGAGACACGGGAACCGTGCCCAGGTTCCTACGACAAAGACATATTTTTAACACGCCACAGGCCAATAGGATTTATAGAAGAACTGAAAATGCCATGCTGCGTGAGCGCATACACCATACGAGGAAAGAGTTGGCACTTAATGACCAAGAACTGTTAAAACTGCATTTACATCTTAGCAGTTCCCTCCAACAACATGATTGGGAGATGTTGGATGGGCTTACTTACAATGCCTTCGAGTCGTGTTATGCCAGTACCAGCCAGAGACAGCGTGACAAATTCGAGCGGTTTGGTTTCCAGAACATCGGGGGAAGAGGATTTGATCGTGACAGGATGGACAGGATGGTTGTAAATCTATCGAGCCGCCAGCTAACACCACATGAGACCTCGGTGTTAGCCAAAGGTGAGAAGTTTGCAGTTACCCCGAAGACAGTACCGGTGGAGGAAATAGTTGCGAGCGTGGAGGCAGGCATCCGAGGACTACCCCGAGACCAAGCAGATGAAATCCGATTGGAAGCTTCTAGGGCCCTTAGAAGGGCCGCTCCGCCAAAATGCAATCTTCTGTCGGCGGAGTTGCGAGCCTTGAGAGAATTGAAGAGGGATGACTCCATTGTTATTGTGCCTGCGGATAAGGGGAGCGCCACTGTGGTCTTGAACACCGAAGACTACCAGCGGAAGATTGAAGGTATATTAGATCCAGCCACGTATCGGAGGCTGAACAAAGATCCGACTACTACAGTTCTAAGAAAAACGGATTCTTTGATTAAGCAATCTTCTCTGGCGCCTGATGTGAAGACGGCCGTCCGGTGTTCGGAGGCCCTTCCCCCTCGTCTCTATGGTTTACCGAAGATCCATAAGGAAGACGTTCCGCTGCGGCCCATCGTCAGTGCTATTGGCTCGCCTACTTACAGCTTGGCAAAGCACCTCACGGGATTGCTCAAGCCGCACATCGGGCAGAGGGATTCGTTCGTCCGGGACTCTTCTGATTTCATCCGGAGGATCCGGGAGTTGGTGCTGGAGCCTGGCGATGTTCTCGTCAGTTTTGATGTGGTCTCTCTTTTCACCATGGTTCCTGTTCAGGAGGTCTTGGGGTATTTGGGTGACCTGTTCTCGGCGGACATCACTGCTTTGTTCCGGCAGGTCCTAACAACGACCTACTTCCAGTGGAATGACGGCTTCTATGAACAGTTGGATGGCGTCGCGATGGGAAGTCCTCTCAGCCTTGTGGTTGCAAATTTCTATATGGAGAAATTTGAAGAGTTGGCAATTTCATCTGCGCCTCTCAAGCCGAAGTGTTGGTTACGGTATGTGGACGACACTTTCGTGGTCTGGAGCCATGGGGACGATGAGTTGGAGCGATTCCTTGGACATCTGAATGCTGTGCACCCGCGCATACAGTTTACGATGGAGCGTGAGAGGGATGAACAATTGGCTTTTCTGGATGTGCTGGTCCTAAAAAGGACCGATGGCAGCTTGGGACATAAAGTTTATAGGAAGCCAACGCACACCGACAGATATCTGCATAAAGCCTCCAATCATCATCCTAGGCAGAAGAGGGCGGTGCTGAAGACTCTGGTAGACCGGGCAAAAAGAATCTGTGAGCCCCAGTATCTCGAAGATGAGTTTCGGCATCTCGAGGAAGCACTGCAGTCCAACGGCTATTCTGCTGCGGAGGTTAGGAGAGCTGCCCGGCCGAGAAGATCTGGTAGGCTGGACGAGTCGGTGTCGCCTGAGGTTGTTGGCTCTGCTGTCTTGCCCTACATCCGTGGCGTGACTGACCGCATCGGGAAGTTGCTGAGTAAGCGGGGCGTCAGGACGATCTTCAAGCCAACCAAAAAGATCCAACAGTTCCTGCGACCGGTGAAAGACGCCAGGGATCCACTCTCGTCGTGCGGGGTGTACAGTATTCCTTGTACGTGTGGCCAGGTCTACATAGGCACCACGAAGCGTAGTGTCCGGACGCGCCTCTCTGAACACCGGAGATATTGCCGTCTGGGCCAGCCGGAAAAGTCCGCAGTTGCTGAACACGCTCTTTCCCACGACGATCACCGGGTGATGTTTGATGAAGCCCGCGTGTTGTCTTCTGTCCGGGGTTACTTCACTCGCCTACATCTGGAGTCCATCCATATTCATAAGAATGCGTCTGTCGCTATGAACCGCCGAGGAGAAAGCATCTCCTTAAATAGTGTCTGGCATGGTCTATTTTCCATGGCCAATCAGAATCAAGAATGATGAGCTGGCTTCTCATTGGTCCGCGCGATACACCTGAAGCGGCCAAAAAGCTATAAATAGAGGATTCGTAGCCGTAACTCACTGTTGCTTGTTCCCAGTACATTGGGGACGTGTTCGGCGTACATCTATTCGAACAAGTTTTGCGACTGAAGATGGCCACCGGTGGTGCGGCCGAAACGTATAGCGCCAATGCATCAAGCAATCGACCACGGCCTTTCAGCCCGGAAGTTTTATCCAATCATATTGACACCGGCCGTGAAAGCCTACGTACTAAAATTAAGAACCTCTACGGGGAGGAGGTTTTGAAGAAAATTAAAAAGTTGGAGACGTTACGGAAGAAGAAAGCCAGTCTGCTGTGTTCCTTGGCCTTTTTACTTAGATGTAGAGACACGGGAACCGTGCCCAGGTTCCTACGACAAAGACATATTTTTAACACGCCACAGGCCAATAGGATTTATAGAAGAACTGAAAATGCCATGCTGCGTGAGCGCATACACCATACGAGGAAAGAGTTGGCACTTAATGACCAAGAACTGTTAAAACTGCATTTACATCTTAGCAGTTCCCTCCAACAACATGATTGGGAGATGTTGGATGGGCTTACTTACAATGCCTTCGAGTCGTGTTATGCCAGTACCAGCCAGAGACAGCGTGACAAATTCGAGCGGTTTGGTTTCCAGAACATCGGGGGAAGAGGATTTGATCGTGACAGGATGGACAGGATGGTTGTAAATCTATCGAGCCGCCAGCTAACACCACATGAGACCTCGGTGTTAGCCAAAGGTGAGAAGTTTGCAGTTACCCCGAAGACAGTACCGGTGGAGGAAATAGTTGCGAGCGTGGAGGCAGGCATCCGAGGACTACCCCGAGACCAAGCAGATGAAATCCGATTGGAAGCTTCTAGGGCCCTTAGAAGGGCCGCTCCGCCAAAATGCAATCTTCTGTCGGCGGAGTTGCGAGCCTTGAGAGAATTGAAGAGGGATGACTCCATTGTTATTGTGCCTGCGGATAAGGGGAGCGCCACTGTGGTCTTGAACACCGAAGACTACCAGCGGAAGATTGAAGGTATATTAGATCCAGCCACGTATCGGAGGCTGAACAAAGATCCGACTACTACAGTTCTAAGAAAAACGGATTCTTTGATTAAGCAATCTTCTCTGGCGCCTGATGTGAAGACGGCCGTCCGGTGTTCGGAGGCCCTTCCCCCTCGTCTCTATGGTTTACCGAAGATCCATAAGGAAGACGTTCCGCTGCGGCCCATCGTCAGTGCTATTGGCTCGCCTACTTACAGCTTGGCAAAGCACCTCACGGGATTGCTCAAGCCGCACATCGGGCAGAGGGATTCGTTCGTCCGGGACTCTTCTGATTTCATCCGGAGGATCCGGGAGTTGGTGCTGGAGCCTGGCGATGTTCTCGTCAGTTTTGATGTGGTCTCTCTTTTCACCATGGTTCCTGTTCAGGAGGTCTTGGGGTATTTGGGTGACCTGTTCTCGGCGGACATCACTGCTTTGTTCCGGCAGGTCCTAACAACGACCTACTTCCAGTGGAATGACGGCTTCTATGAACAGTTGGATGGCGTCGCGATGGGAAGTCCTCTCAGCCTTGTGGTTGCAAATTTCTATATGGAGAAATTTGAAGAGTTGGCAATTTCATCTGCGCCTCTCAAGCCGAAGTGTTGGTTACGGTATGTGGACGACACTTTCGTGGTCTGGAGCCATGGGGACGATGAGTTGGAGCGATTCCTTGGACATCTGAATGCTGTGCACCCGCGCATACAGTTTACGATGGAGCGTGAGAGGGATGAACAATTGGCTTTTCTGGATGTGCTGGTCCTAAAAAGGACCGATGGCAGCTTGGGACATAAAGTTTATAGGAAGCCAACGCACACCGACAGATATCTGCATAAAGCCTCCAATCATCATCCTAGGCAGAAGAGGGCGGTGCTGAAGACTCTGGTAGACCGGGCAAAAAGAATCTGTGAGCCCCAGTATCTCGAAGATGAGTTTCGGCATCTCGAGGAAGCACTGCAGTCCAACGGCTATTCTGCTGCGGAGGTTAGGAGAGCTGCCCGGCCGAGAAGATCTGGTAGGCTGGACGAGTCGGTGTCGCCTGAGGTTGTTGGCTCTGCTGTCTTGCCCTACATCCGTGGCGTGACTGACCGCATCGGGAAGTTGCTGAGTAAGCGGGGCGTCAGGACGATCTTCAAGCCAACCAAAAAGATCCAACAGTTCCTGCGACCGGTGAAAGACGCCAGGGATCCACTCTCGTCGTGCGGGGTGTACAGTATTCCTTGTACGTGTGGCCAGGTCTACATAGGCACCACGAAGCGTAGTGTCCGGACGCGCCTCTCTGAACACCGGAGATATTGCCGTCTGGGCCAGCCGGAAAAGTCCGCAGTTGCTGAACACGCTCTTTCCCACGACGATCACCGGGTGATGTTTGATGAAGCCCGCGTGTTGTCTTCTGTCCGGGGTTACTTCACTCGCCTACATCTGGAGTCCATCCATATTCATAAGAATGCGTCTGTCGCTATGAACCGCCGAGCATTGCATTGCATTATGGATGCGGGGTGTCTTTGCACCCGTGGCTTGATTGCAGCATCTGGATCGTGTCCAATGGCTGCCAGAAGTAAACATAGTGCTGGTACATGTCGACTGGTTACCTAAGACTGGAAAAGGAAACCGCCAACCAGTTAACTGAGAAGGCGGGGGAGTATAACTGTTATTTGTTTAATGCACTGCCGCTGGGACCGATTCGAGCAACAGATGTTGCCCGTTTCAAGTCCAGTCAGCAGACGCCCTGAGGGCGTCGGTCGCTCCCCGCGAGGCGGAGAGCCTCCGTGCCAGTGAATGATGACAGCGACAAGCAGCCGGCTCAGCGTGCTAGGAGGTGGACAGGAAGGAGAGAAGGACAGTTTGGTGAAATACTCTGGTCTAGGACTGATGATTACTGGTTTGTATTTAATTTAAAGAGGATGGCGTTATGGCGGGTCATCAAGAAGCGCCCGAGGGCGCTTGACCCGAATGGGCGGTGGTGGTTCTGATGCACTGATGGTTCGTAGGTACGGGAAGGTGGAGGTCGAGGCTTTAGCAAAGAGAGTTAGAGCCAGCGACCGGACAAAGGAAGTCAAGGTAGGAACACGGAGACCCCTTCGAATCACGTCGTTCCTTACAAACCAAGGGGACCCCGTCAAGGATCGGAGTGTTCGGGACTGGAAAGCTTCCAGCCTACATCTGTTGGTGGTGGATAAAAGAGACCACCAGGCGGGTGCCGCATAGGTCAATACAGACCTGAGAAATAGTAGATAGATGGTAAGTTTCGTGCGCATGGCCAGGCGGCTGCGACACGAGAGGAAAGGAGATAATTTGGCTCGGACGCCGCGAGCCTTGGCAAGGGTTTCCGTCACGTGGGCGTTGAAGCAAAGGCGACGATCTAGTCGAACGCCTAAATACTTCACCGATTCTTTGTAGGCGATGGGTCTCCCTGCTAGGGAGAGGGGCTGGCATCGGGAGATGGACTTACGGGTGAAACAGATCGCCTCGGATTTCTCCGTGTTGATCGTCACCCGCCATTTCCGTAGCCAGTCCGGAAGCTGGTTCAACTGACGCTGCAGCTTTGTACTCGCAAATCGCGGGGACAGGGAGCTGCAGTGATACATAGCATCGTCAGCGAACAAAGACAACGTGACTCCGGGCAAGACAGGCAGGTCGTTCGTGTACACAAGGTACAGAACGGGGCCGAGGACAGATCCCTGTGGTACGCCGGCGGCGACGGGTCGAACTGTAGAACAGGACCCGTCGACGCTCACCCTGAAGGTTCGGTCGCTGAGATACGACCGGAGGAAAAACACTATGGTCGATGGTAGAGGGGAATTGGCAAGTTTGAAGAGAAGACCTTCGTGCCAGACTTTATCGAAGGCCTTGCTCACGTCCAACAGTACGGCGGCCGTAGCCGCTCGCCTGTTGGTGGCGTCTGACAAGTGCGTAACAACGCGGACCAATTGAAGCGTGGTCGAGTGCTCTCTGCGAAACCCGAACTGTTCGCTGCGGATGAAACCATCTAGCAGCGGCGAGATGCGAGCCAGCAGGAGACGCTCGAACACCTTCGAGATGACTGGCAAGAGAGAGATTGGACGATAGCTTTCAGGAAGCATGCGCGGCTTGCGAGGCTTCGGAATCATTACGATGTCGGCAGATTTCCACAGGCGGGGAAAGTACTGTAGCCGGAGACAGGAGTTAAACAGCTCAAGAACGAGGTCAACGCCTGAGGCCGGGAGATTTTGTAGAGCAGCGGCCCCGATCCGGTCAGGACCGGGGGCGCGACGGCGATTTAGTCGGCAGATAGATGAAACTAGTTCATCCCTGTCGAACGGGAGGGCTGGGATTTCGGGAGGGCGTGAAAAATGTCCAGATAGGAAGTCACGGACTTCTGCCGAGTGGGCAGGGTCCGAGACGCCTTGGTGAACAGTAAATTGCACCTCCATGCAGTCGGCGAAGACCTCTGCCTTGCCTTCTGATGAAGATACAACCCCGTTCGGAGTTTCAAGTGGGTTGCGAGTTCTCTTCTCGCGGGTCAGTCTACTCGCCGCTCTCCAGACGGAGGCGTGGTCGACTTCAAGAGACTCAAGGTATGAGTCCCATCGATCAGAGTTTACGTCCCGCAGTAGCTGCTGGACGTAAAGAGACTGGGCCTGAAAGCGCCTTTTGACGCCGGGATCACGGGTTCTTTGCCATCTGCGGCGGAGATTGCGCCGTAGCCAGATGGCGTGGAGTACTTCCGCAGGTAAGGCCGATTTACGATGATTCACCTCGAGAGTATATGTGTGTCGATCCATGACACCTTGGACCAACTCCTGAAGATGAGTGGCTCGGAGATCCAAATCGTCACAAGTGACGACCGGGTCCGCGGGGAGTGATGGTAACCGCCGTGAGAGCTCATCATGGTAGGAGCGCCAGTTGACTCTCCTAACAGTCTGAGCGGGAGGTCGGGGTGAGGCCGACAGCTCACGGGCAGTTATAAAAAGGGGATTGTGATCGGATGAGAGATCCGACACTGACGAGACCTGGATGTGATGGGTCACGTCCTTGGCTATGACAATGTCAAGGACGTCCGGTCGATGACCGGAAAAGGGGAAGTGAGTAGGGTCTTCTGGGCCGATAACTTGAAGTACCGGGTCGTCGGAGACGAACCGATACAGAGATTTTCCGTAGGCGTTGGCTACTCTGCTGTTCCAGGAGGGATGCTTGGCATTTAAGTCGCCGGCTACGATGGTTGGTAGGGGATGATCGAGGAGAGCGTCCCACTCCTCGGGCGGTGGAGGTAGCCGCAGGCCGGGCCGGAGATACGCCGCAACAACGCGCAACTCCGATCCGCCAGCGTCTATCGCCACCGCACAACCTTCAACAAGAGATGTATCTAAAGGGGGTAGTGGCCTGTGGGATATCCGCCTGTGGACTAAGACGGCTGTCCCCCCCGAGGGGCGACAGCCAGGCCGTTGGGGACGATCCTGACGAAAACAGATGTAAGATGGCAGGTTGAAGGTATGGTAGCGAGCCAGATGAGTCTCGCAAAGGAGGACGACATCAGCGTCGTACTCCGTTACGAAAGTCATCAGTTCAGATCGTCGAGGGACTACCCCATGGGCATTCCACGCAACGATCCTAAGACTCCTAGCCATTCAAAGGAAGAAGAGGAAAGAGGGTAGACAGGGATTGAAACACCAGGGCGAGAACCGTGGTTGTATCTGGAGCAGACCTGATGTTGTTTACCAAAGTTTCAGCCCAGGCAGTCAGGGGGTCCACCGGGGCCCGGGAAGATTCCCGAGATTCCGGAAGACGGACCTGGCTGGCCTCGGCCGGTGTTACAGATGGCGCAGGGCTCGGGGACGGACGTGGGGTCTGCTCAATTGGGAGCTTAGGTTGATGGCTGGGGGCGGGCGGGGCCCGCTGAGGTTTTACAGGCAAGGCCTGTGGAACTTGTCGCTGACGGCGACGAGTGCGCTTTGGTTTGTGGCTCCGAGGAGCGGAAGGCGGGACTGATGTAGCGGCCACAGCCGCGTATGAAGGACCGGGCGCTCCGGCAGGCGCCGGGACAGAAGGGACTGCAGGCGGCGCCGAAACGTCGACTGCAGTCGGAACTGGGGCCCTGGGAGCAGCCGGAACTGCTGCCGGGGCCTGAGATGATGCTCCGGAGAGAGGTGGGAAGGCCTCTCTGCGGTTAGGGAGGGGACCTGCAACACGGCCTGCCTGCGCGCCAGGGCGAGCAGGAGTCCGCTGCAGCTTCATGGCTGATATAAAGTCCCTACATCCTCTATAACTAGCCGGATGGTCCCCGCCGCAGTTGCAGCAAATGGCCGTGAACCCCGTCTTGGGCTTATCACACCCACGATGAGGCTCAGTACATCGCACGCAACGCGGAGGGTGATTACAGAATAAGCTGGAGTGGCCAAACCTCTGACAGTTAAAACACTGCGAGGGGCCTGGCCGCGGGTCAAAAGTACGAACTTGCACCCGAAGGTGCAGGAAGTTTTGGAGGCCATAGACCTCCTCGAACTGGCCTACTTTGAGTAGTTTCACTAGGAAACTATTCACAGGACGGCGATCTTCCCCCTTGCCAGCATGCAGTACACTTACCGCCGTCGGCGAATAGCCTAAGGCGACAAGCTCCTGCCTGATGGTATCGGGGGCGGTCCAGGAAGGAAGTCCAGAAAGAACAACTTTAATTTCGCGCTCTGAAGGAAGCGCGAAAGTATGGAAGGAGATCTTCCGATCGGTAAGAAACTGTTGGACCGATCGGAAGTCCGGGACTGTTGTGGCCGCAATTCGAAGGGAGGAGCCTTGGCACCTGGCCTCGAGTTTGGCCGAAGGAAGCAGATTCTGGAGGGAACGAAGAATTTCCCTATAATTGCGATTGTCGGGAATGACAATCGGAGGAATTTTAGGCTTGGGCACAGATTGAGAGGGAGACTGAGTCGGATGGTTGGCGCTGTTACCGGGACTAGATACCCGATGCGTAGCAGCGGCCGGTGGCGGGCTGGCGACCAATTTTCGCTTGCGTTTGGCAGACTTGCCCTCCACAAGCGAAAATTCACCTTCCCCCGTCCCCACACTACACATCGACGCACAATCATCACTTTCACTTTCACTTGCACTAACTGTATGGGAAGGTAACGGGGTAGAACGAGGACCAGTACCGCAGGTTTCCATTAAGGTTACCAGCGGTGCCGGCAAAGGAACGGGCGTTGCGTTCGACGCCATCTCGGGATTAACCGAAATGAACGTCGAAGACGCAAAAAGGGCTAGGATAGAGTAACTTTCACCAGCACTGAATCACTACACTGACAGACAAAGAACACGAACACCAGACGCGCACTGCACACGAATCACAAAAACACACGCGCACGACACAATACACTGATAAAATGATGCACAATGTAGTTGATGAACACAGAAGAAGATATGGTGAAGAAATCACTGTGACAGAATTACAAACAACGGTAAAAATTCACTGGCAAAATTGCCGAACAAAGTGACGCAGCCTACCCTGGCAACAGCTCTAGGTAGACTCAGTGAACCGCCGAGGAGAAAGCATCTCCTTAAATAGTGTCTGGCATGGTCTATTTTCCATGGCCAATCAGAATCAAGAATGATGATCTGGCTTCTCATTGGTCCGCGCGATACACCTGAAGCGGCCAAAAAGCTATAAATAGAGGATTCGTAGCCGTAACTCACTGTTGCTTGTTCCCAGTACATTGGGGACGTGTTCGGCGTACATCTATTCGAACAAGTTTTGCTACTGAAGATGGCCACCGGTGGTGCGGCCGAAACGTATAGCGCCAATGCATCAAGCAATCGACCACGGCCTTTCAGCCCGGAAGTTTTATCCAATCATATTGACACCGGCCGTGAAAGCCTACGTACTAAAATTAAGAACCTCTACGGGGAGGAGGTTTTGAAGAAAATTAAAAAGTTGGAGACGTTACGGAAGAAGAAAGCCAGTCTGCTGTGTTCCTTGGCCTTTTTACTTAGATGTAGAGACACGGGAACCGTGCCCAGGTTCCTACGACAAAGACATATTTTTAACACGCCACAGGCCAATAGGATTTATAGAAGAACTGAAAATGCCATGCTGCGTGAGCGCATACACCATACGAGGAAAGAGTTGGCACTTAATGACCAAGAACTGTTAAAACTGCATTTACATCTTAGCAGTTCCCTCCAACAACATGATTGGGAGATGTTGGATGGGCTTACTTACAATGCCTTCGAGTCGTGTTATGCCAGTACCAGCCAGAGACAGCGTGACAAATTCGAGCGGTTTGGTTTCCAGAACATCGGGGGAAGAGGATTTGATCGTGACAGGATGGACAGGATGGTTGTAAATCTATCGAGCCGCCAGCTAACACCACATGAGACCTCGGTGTTAGCCAAAGGTGAGAAGTTTGCAGTTACCCCGAAGACAGTACCGGTGGAGGAAATAGTTGCGAGCGTGGAGGCAGGCATCCGAGGACTACCCCGAGACCAAGCAGATGAAATCCGATTGGAAGCTTCTAGGGCCCTTAGAAGGGCCGCTCCGCCAAAATGCAATCTTCTGTCGGCGGAGTTGCGAGCCTTGAGAGAATTGAAGAGGGATGACTCCATTGTTATTGTGCCTGCGGATAAGGGGAGCGCCACTGTGGTCTTGAACACCGAAGACTACCAGCGGAAGATTGAAGGTATATTAGATCCAGCCACGTATCGGAGGCTGAACAAAGATCCGACTACTACAGTTCTAAGAAAAACGGATTCTTTGATTAAGCAATCTTCTCTGGCGCCTGATGTGAAGACGGCCGTCCGGTGTTCGGAGGCCCTTCCCCCTCGTCTCTATGGTTTACCGAAGATCCATAAGGAAGACGTTCCGCTGCGGCCCATCGTCAGTGCTATTGGCTCGCCTACTTACAGCTTGGCAAAGCACCTCACGGGATTGCTCAAGCCGCACATCGGGCAGAGGGATTCGTTCGTCCGGGACTCTTCTGATTTCATCCGGAGGATCCGGGAGTTGGTGCTGGAGCCTGGCGATGTTCTCGTCAGTTTTGATGTGGTCTCTCTTTTCACCATGGTTCCTGTTCAGGAGGTCTTGGGGTATTTGGGTGACCTGTTCTCGGCGGACATCACTGCTTTGTTCCGGCAGGTCCTAACAACGACCTACTTCCAGTGGAATGACGGCTTCTATGAACAGTTGGATGGCGTCGCGATGGGAAGTCCTCTCAGCCCTGTGGTTGCAAATTTCTATATGGAGAAATTTGAAGAGTTGGCAATTTCATCTGCGCCTCTCAAGCCGAAGTGTTGGTTACGGTATGTGGACGACACTTTCGTGGTCTGGAGCCATGGGGACGAAGAGTTGGAGCGATTCCTTGGACATCTGAATGCTGTGCACCCGCGCATACAGTTTACGATGGAGCGTGAGAGGGATGAACAATTGGCTTTTCTGGATGTGCTGGTCCTAAAAAGGACCGATGGCAGCTTGGGACATAAAGTTTATAGGAAGCCAACGCACACCGACAGATATCTGCATAAAGCCTTCAATCATCATCCTAGGCAGAAGAGGGCGGTGCTGAAGACTCTGGTAGACCGGGCAAAAAGAATCTGTGAGCCCCAGTATCTCGAAGATGAGTTTCGGCATCTCGAGGAAGCACTGCAGTCCAACGGCTATTCTGCTGCGGAGGTTAGGAGAGCTGCCCGGCCGAGAAGATCTGGTAGGCTGGACGAGTCGGTGTCGCCTGAGGTTGTTGGCTCTGCTGTCTTGCCCTACATCCGTGGCGTGACTGACCGCATCGGGAAGTTGCTGAGTAAGCGGGGCGTCAGGACGATCTTCAAGCCAACCAAAAAGATCCAACAGTTCCTGCGACCGGTGAAAGACGCCAGGGATCCACTCTCGTCGTGCGGGGTGTACAGTATTCCTTGTACGTGTGGCCAGGTCTACATAGGCACCACGAAGCGTAGTGTCCGGACGCGCCTCTCTGAACACCGGAGATATTGCCGTCTGGGCCAGCCGGAAAAGTCCGCAGTTGCTGAACACGCTCTTTCCCACGACGATCACCGGGTGATGTTTGATGAAGCCCGCGTGTTGTCTTCTGTCCGGGGTTACTTCACTCGCCTACATCTGGAGTCCATCCATATTCATAAGAATGCGTCTGTCGCTATGAACCGCCGATTTTGCATTTTGCATTGAATAGTGGGGCGTCTTTGCACCCGTGGCTTATTGCAGCTTCCGGGACGTGCCCGATGGCTGCCAGAAGAAAACAGTGCTGGACTTTCAAAAGAAGGTGGCCTAAAATATTCGGGAGGGACACGCCAACCAGTTAACTGAGAAGGCGGCGGAAAATTTTTTCAATTTTTGTTATATATAGGTGCCGGGTCATGGTAACACTGCCACCGGGCGCGGGGCGAACGGCAGATGCCGAACGCGCCCGGCCCGGCATGCAGGCGCCTTGTAGCGCCGGACGTTCCCCGCGAGGCAGGGATCCGCCGTGTCTTTGGCATCGGTAACAACGCCAAGCAGTCTGAAAACCAACTTACTTGGGGAAGGTATCTGACTGGGTAGGATGGTAACAAGGAGATAGAATTGCTCGGGAACCTAAATTAGAGCAAACAGAATTACGGGGGGTCGTCTAAGATCGCCCGAGGGCGTTTAACACGTATAGCGGGAGGTGGTTCAGACGTGCTGATAGATCGGAGATAAGGAAAGGAGGAGGTCGCTGCAGAAGCAAAAAGAGTTTCGGCAAGCGACCGGACAAAATCGGCAAGGGTAGGAACTCGAAGGCCTCCACGAATGACATCATTTCGCACAAACCATGGAGACCCCGACAAGGATCTGAGGGTACGGGCCTGGAAAGCTTCCAGCCTACACTTGTTAGTGGTCGACACAAGCGACCACCATGCGGGAGCAGCATAGGTCAATATTGACCGGAGAAACAAAAGATAGATAGTAACTTTAGTGCGCAAAGCCAGGCGGTTGCGGCACGAGAGCATGGGAAATATTTTGGCTCGGACGCCTCGAGCTTTGTTGAGGGTAGCAGTCACGTGGCCGTTGAAGCTAAGGCGCTGGTCTAGCCGAACGCCCAAATACTTCACCGACTTTTGCCAGGCGATAGGCCTCCCTTCGAGGGAGAGGGCCTGGCATCGGGAAGTGGACTTGTTGGTGAAACAGATCGCCTCGGATTTCTCCGCGTTGATCAGCACCCGCCACTTCCTTAGCCAGGCCGGAAGCAGATTCAACTGACGCTGCAGCTTTGAACACGCAATTCGCGGGGACAGGGAGCTGCAGTAATACATTGCGTCGTCAGCGAATAGAGATAACGTGACTCCAGGAATAACAGGCAGGTCGTTCGTGTACACTAGGTACAGAACGGGGCCGAGGACAGATCCCTGCGGAACGCCAGCGGCGACGGGTCGAACTGATGAACAGGACCCTTCGACGCTAACCCTGAAGGTACGATCACTGAGGTATGACCGCAAGAAATGCACAATGGACGGTGGGATGGGGGAGTGAGCAAGTTTGTAGAGAAGACCTTCGTGCCAGACTTTGTCGAAGGCCTTACTCACGTCCAACAAGACAGCGCCCGTAGACTCTCTCTTGTTGGCGGCGTCGGACAATGCTGTGACAACTCGGACGAGTTGTAAAGTTGTCGAGTGCTCTCTACGGAACCCGAACTGTTCGCTCCGAATAAAATTATCCAGCAGCGGCCAGATGCGGGCGAGTAGGAGACGCTCAAACACCTTTGAGATTACTGGCAACAATGATATGGGGCGATAGCTGCCTGCAAGCATTCGAGGCTTGCCGGGCTTGGGTATCATGCTGATGTTGGCATTTTTCCACAGGCGGGGGAAGTATTGCAGCCGGAGACTGGAGTTGAACAGATCCAGGACCAATTCAACGCCCGAGGCCGGGAGATGTTGCAAAGCTGCGGCCCCGATCCGATCAGGACCAGGGGCGCGACGTCGGTTTAGTCGACAGATAGACGAAACTAGTTCGTCCCTGTCGAAGAGAGCGGGAGGGTCAGGTGGAGGGCGGGAAAAATAACCAGATAGGAAGTCTCGAACCACTACCGAGAAGGCAGGGTCCGAGACGCCTCCATGAACGGTGAATTGAGTCTCCATGCAGTCGGCGAAGACCTCTGCCTTGCCTTCCGGTGAAGAAACAATGCCGTTCGGGGTGTTAAGCGGGTTGCGAGTACGCTTCTCGCGGGTAAGGCGACTCGTCGCTCTCCAGACGGAGGCTGGGTCGACTTCAAGGGACTCAAGGTATGAGTCCCACTGATCAGAGTTTACGTCCCGCAAAAGTTGCTGGACGTAAAGAGACTGGGCCTGAAACCGTCGTTTGACGGCGGGATCTCGGGTTCGTTGCCATCTGCGGCGGAGCTTGCGCCGAAGCCAGATGGCGTGGAGAACTTCCGGTTGAAGGGCCGATTTACGATTCACCTCTACGTTGTATGTGTGTCGATCCATGACACCTTGGACCAACTCCTGAAGATGAGTGGCACGGAGATCCAGATCGTCACGAGTGGCGATCGGGTCCGCTGGGACAGATGGTAACCTTCGAGACAGCTCGTCGTGATAGGAGCGCCAGTTGACCCTCCTAGCAGGACCAGCGGGAAGTCGGGGTGAAACCGACACATCTCGAACAGTTATTAGTAGGGGATTGTGATCAGACGAGAGGTCTGACACTGACGAGACCTGGATGTTATGGGCCACGTTCCTGACTACAACTACATCAAGAACGTCCGGTCGGTGACCGGCATAGTGGAAGTGGGTAGGATCATCAGGGCCGATGACGTGCGTATCCGGGTCGTCTAGGACGAACCGGCGGAGTGATCTGCCGTAGGCGTTGGTAGCCCTACTGTTCCAAGAAGGATGTTTGGCGTTGAAGTCGCCGGCTGCAATTGTCGAGATTGGGTGGTCGAGGAGAGCGTTCCACTCCTCAGGCGGGGGCGGCGGGCTCAGGCCAGGCCGGAGATACGCGGAAACAATGCGCAACTCCGAGCTGCCTGCGTCCACTGCCACCGCGCAACCTTCGATGAGTCGAGTAGTTAGGGGGGGTAGTGGCCTGTGGGATATCCGCCTGTGGACCAGAATCGCCGTACCCCCTTTCGGGGGTTGGCGCGGCTGTCGGGGACGATCCTGACGATAACAAGTGTAAGAAGGAAGTGAGAATCGATGGTAGGGGGCTAGATGGGTTTCGGAGAGAAGCACGACATCAACGTCGTACTCCACGACGAAAGCCGCCAGCTCAGATCGACGAGAGGAAACGCCATCGGCGTTCCAAGCGACGATCCGCAGGGATCTAGCCATTGAGGGGGAGGAGAGGGAAGAGAGCAGAGAGAGATTGGAATACTAACATTAGCACGGTAGAGGTGTCAGGAGCAGACCTGATGCTTTCAACAAGTTGAGTGGCCCAAGCCGTCAGGGGATCCGCTGGAGCCCGAGAAAGTTCCCGGGACCCGCGCGGACGTTCCTGAGGAACTTCGGCCAGGACTACAGATGGCGCTGGGTTAGCGGACTGAACTTTGGTCTGCTCGCGCGGAGGTTGGGAGATGACAGGGGCGGGAGAGTCCCGCTGAGGTTGGGCAGGACGAGCCTGCTGATGTCGTCGGCCGGGAGTCCGGCGACGAGAGCGCTTTTTGGTGCCCTTGCGGGCGGAAGTGGTTGACGATGATGTCTTAGCAGCAACCGCTGCGTAGGAAGGGCCGGGCGCTCCGGCAGGCGCCGGGAGTGGAGCCGTCACAGGCGCCGCCGGAGCGACGCCTGCAGGCGGGACTGAGACCGCGGGAGCGACAGGAGTCGCTGCCGGGGCCTTAACAGATGTACCGGAGAGAGGGGGGAAGACCTCTCGCCGATTAGGGGCCGGGCCAGCTACACGACGCTGCGCGCCAGGGCGCGCAGATCGCTGCTGTCTTTCCGCCTCGATATATTTAATACAACCCCGGTAACTAGCCGGATGGGCGCCCTTGCAGTTGCAGCAGTACGGGACAAAACCCGGCACACGAGGCTTATCACAGCCACGGTGAGGGTCGCCGCACCGCACGCAACGTGGGGGCGCATGGCAGAACAGGGATGAGTGCCCGAAGCCCTGGCAGTTGAAACACTGAGCAGGGCCTGGGCGCGGGTCAAATGATCGAATATTCACCCGCAGGTGAAGGAGTGTTTGGAGGCCATAGGCCTCCTCAAAATTTCCGGTTTTGAGCAACTTTACAAGAAAAGAGTTCACGGGATGCTTAGAGTCCCCTTTGCCAGCGTGCAAAACCGACACAGCAGTTGGCGTATATCCAAGTGAGGTCAATTCCTGCACAATAGCATCGGAGGGGGTATGACAGGGAATGCCCTGAATCACAATTTTTACCTCACGCTCCTCAGGGAGAGCGAAGGTATGGAACGAGATGTTCCGCGCTGACAGAAAGTGCTGAACAGCGCGGAAGTCTACAATGGATTTAACGCCCAGCTTCAGCGATTTGCCGGAGCATTTCGCTTCCACGGACGTCGAAGGAAGGGCAGAACGGAGATTAGCTAAAAGCTGAGTGTAATTCCTATTATCAGGGATGATAATAGGAGGAAACTTAGTGGTAGAAGGGTCAGGCTGAGAACTAGTGGAAGGAAGATTAACAGACTGCCGGCCGCTGTTACCTGAATTAGCGACCTGGTTAGGTGAGGCGGGAGACTGACGGGCGGCGAGCTTTCGCTTGCGTTTGGCGCGTTTGCCATCCACAACCGAAAACTCTTCATCTCCCGACCCAACACTCCCCATATGGACATCGGAGATATCACTTTCACTGCCACTATCACAATGGGTTTCACGGGGGAGAGGAGTATTCAAAGGAGCAGAACCGCAAGCGCCCAAGAGAGCTTAACGGCTCCGGCAAAGGAACGTCAGGTTGATTTGACGCCATTTCGGAAGCCCGAAATGGACGTCAAAGGTGGTTAGAGGAGAGAGAACTCACCAGCACTGATTATTCTAACAGGCACTGACACACGTACTCACCAGAAGCCGCACAGCACACGAACACAAAAACGGCCGCGCACCACACTGCACTGAAGTTACTGCCAATAACACACTAAATAATTAAAACTTCACAAAGATAAATAAGTAGAGCACAAACTCAACACTAGTGCTGCACTTGGTGAAAAAATCACTTTGAAATATTGAAAAACAACTGTGAAATCACCTGGCAAATACGCCATACAAACGGACACAGCCTACCCTGGCAACAGCTCGAGGTAGACTCGCATGAACCGCCGAGGAGAAAGCATCTCCTTAAATAGTGTCTGGCATGGTCTATTTTCCATGGCCAATCAGAATCAAGAATGATGAGCTGGCTTCTCATTGGTCCGCGCGATACACCTGAAGCGGCCAAAAAGCTATAAATAGAGGATTCGTAGCCGTAACTCACTGTTGCTTGTTCCCAGTACATTGGGGACGTGTTCGGCGTACATCTATTCGAACAAGTTTTGCTACTGAAGATGGCCACCGGTGGTGCGGCCGAAACGTATAGCGCCAATGCATCAAGCAATCGACCACGGCCTTTCAGCCCGGAAGTTTTATCCAATCATATTGACACCGGCCGTGAAAGCCTACGTACTAAAATTAAGAACCTCTACGGGGAGGAGGTTTTGAAGAAAATTAAAAAGTTGGAGACGTTACGGAAGAAGAAAGCCAGTCTGCTGTGTTCCTTGGCCTTTTTACTTAGATGTAGAGACACGGGAACCGTGCCCAGGTTCCTACGACAAAGACATATTTTTAACACGCCACAGGCCAATAGGATTTATAGAAGAACTGAAAATGCCATGCTGCGTGAGCGCATACACCATACGAGGAAAGAGTTGGCACTTAATGACCAAGAACTGTTAAAACTGCATTTACATCTTAGCAGTTCCCTCCAACAACATGATTGGGAGATGTTGGATGGGCTTACTTACAATGCCTTCGAGTCGTGTTATGCCAGTACCAGCCAGAGACAGCGTGACAAATTCGAGCGGTTTGGTTTCCAGAACATCGGGGGAAGAGGATTTGATCGTGACAGGATGGACAGGATGGTTGTAAATCTATCGAGCCGCCAGCTAACACCACATGAGACCTCGGTGTTAGCCAAAGGTGAGAAGTTTGCAGTTACCCCGAAGACAGTACCGGTGGAGGAAATAGTTGCGAGCGTGGAGGCAGGCATCCGAGGACTACCCCGAGACCAAGCAGATGAAATCCGATTGGAAGCTTCTAGGGCCCTTAGAAGGGCCGCTCCGCCAAAATGCAATCTTCTGTCGGCGGAGTTGCGAGCCTTGAGAGAATTGAAGAGGGATGACTCCATTGTTATTGTGCCTGCGGATAAGGGGAGCGCCACTGTGGTCTTGAACACCGAAGACTACCAGCGGAAGATTGAAGGTATATTAGATCCAGCCACGTATCGGAGGCTGAACAAAGATCCGACTACTACAGTTCTAAGAAAACGGATTCTTTGATTAAGCAATCTTCTCTGGCGCCTGATGTGAAGACGGCCGTCCGGTGTTCGGAGGCCCTTCCCCCTCGTCTCTATGGTTTACCGAAGATCCATAAGGAAGACGTTCCGCTGCGGCCCATCGTCAGTGCTATTGGCTCGCCTACTTACAGCTTGGCAAAGCACCTCACGGGATTGCTCAAGCCGCACATCGGGCAGAGGGATTCGTTCGTCCGGGACTCTTCTGATTTCATCCGGAGGATCCGGGAGTTGGTGCTGGAGCCTGGCGATGTTCTCGTCAGTTTTGATGTGGTCTCTCTTTTCACCATGGTTCCTGTTCAGGAGGTCTTGGGGTATTTGGGTGACCTGTTCTCGGCGGACATCACTGCTTTGTTCCGGCAGGTCCTAACAACGACCTACTTCCAGTGGAATGACGGCTTCTATGAACAGTTGGATGGCGTCGCGATGGGAAGTCCTCTCAGCCCTGTGGTTGCAAATTTCTATATGGAGAAATTTGAAGAGTTGGCAATTTCATCTGCGCCTCTCAAGCCGAAGTGTTGGTTACGGTATGTGGACGACACTTTCGTGGTCTGGAGCCATGGGGACGAAGAGTTGGAGCGATTCCTTGGACATCTGAATGCTGTGCACCCGCGCATACAGTTTACGATGGAGCGTGAGAGGGATGAACAATTGGCTTTTCTGGATGTGCTGGTCCTAAAAAGGACCGATGGCAGCTTGGGACATAAAGTTTATAGGAAGCCAACGCACACCGACAGATATCTGCATAAAGCCTCCAATCATCATCCTAGGCAGAAGAGGGCGGTGCTGAAGACTCTGGTAGACCGGGCAAAAAGAATCTGTGAGCCCCAGTATCTCGAAGATGAGTTTCGGCATCTCGAGGAAGCACTGCAGTCCAACGGCTATTCTGCTGCGGAGGTTAGGAGAGCTGCCCGGCCGAGAAGATCTGGTAGGCTGGACGAGTCGGTGTCGCCTGAGGTTGTTGGCTCTGCTGTCTTGCCCTACATCCGTGGCGTGACTGACCGCATCGGGAAGTTGCTGAGTAAGCGGGGCGTCAGGACGATCTTCAAGCCAACCAAAAAGATCCAACAGTTCCTGCGACCGGTGAAAGACGCCAGGGATCCACTCTCGTCGTGCGGGGTGTACAGTATTCCTTGTACGTGTGGCCAGGTCTACATAGGCACCACGAAGCGTAGTGTCCGGACGCGCCTCTCTGAACACCGGAGATATTGCCGTCTGGGCCAGCCGGAAAAGTCCGCAGTTGCTGAACACGCTCTTTCCCACGACGATCACCGGGTGATGTTTGATGAAGCCCGCGTGTTGTCTTCTGTCCGGGGTTACTTCACTCGCCTACATCTGGAGTCCATCCATATTCATAAGAATGCGTCTGTCGCTAAAGCTTCCAGCCTACACTTGTTAGTGGTCGACACAAGCGACCACCATGCGGGAGCAGCATAGGTCAATATTGACCGGAGAAACAAAAGATAGATAGTAACTTTAGTGCGCAAAGCCAGGCGGTTGCGGCACGAGAGCATGGGAAATATTTTGGCTCGGACGCCTCGAGCTTTGTTGAGGGTAGCAGTCACGCGGCCGTTGAAGCTAAGGCGCTGGTCTAGCCGAACGCCCAAATACTTCACCGACTTTTGCCAGGCGATAGGCCTCCCTTCGAGGGAGAGGGCCTGGCATCGGGAAGTGGACTTGCTGGTGAAACAGATCGCCTCGGATTTCTCCGCGTTGATCAGCACCCGCCACTTCCTTAGCCAGGCCGGAAGCAGATTCAACTGACGCTGCAGCTTTGAACACGCAATTCGCGGGGACAGGGAGCTGCAGTAATACATTGCGTCGTCAGCGAATAGAGATAACGTGACTCCAGGAATAACAGGCAGGTCGTTCGTGTACACTAGGTACAGAACGGGGCCGAGGACAGATCCCTGCGGAACGCCAGCGGCGACGGGTCGAACTGATGAACAGGACCCTTCGACGCTAACCCTGAAGGTACGATCACTGAGGTATGACCGCAAGAAATGCACAATGGACGGTGGGATGGGGGAGTGAGCAAGTTTGTAGAGAAGACCTTCGTGCCAGACTTTGTCGAAGGCCTTACTCACGTCCAACAAGACAGCGCCCGTAGACTCTCTCTTGTTGGCGGCGTCGGACAATGCTGTGACAACTCGGACGAGTTGTAAAGTTGTCGAGTGCTCTCTACGGAACCCGAACTGTTCGCTCCGAATAAAATTATCCAGCAGCGGCCAGATGCGGGCGAGTAGGAGACGCTCAAACACCTTTGAGATTACTGGCAACAATGATATGGGGCGATAGCTGCCTGCAAGCATTCGAGGCTTGCCGGGCTTGGGTATCATGCTGATGTTGGCATTTTTCCACAGGCGGGGGAAGTATTGCAGCCGGAGACTGGAGTTGAACAGATCCAGGACCAATTCAACGCCCGAGGCCGGGAGATGTTGCAAAGCTGCGGCCCCGATCCGATCAGGACCAGGGGCGCGACGTCGGTTTAGTCGACAGATAGACGAAACTAGTTCGTCCCTGTCGAAGAGAGCGGGAGGGTCAGGTGGAGGGCGGGAAAAATAACCAGATAGGAAGTCTCGAACCACTACCGAGAAGGCAGGGTCCGAGACGCCTCCATGAACGGTGAATTGAGTCTCCATGCAGTCGGCGAAGACCTCTGCCTTGCCTTCCGGTGAAGAAACAATGCCGTTCGGGGTGTTAAGCGGGTTGCGAGTACGCTTCTCGCGGGTAAGGCGACTCGTCGCTCTCCAGACGGAGGCTGGGTCGACTTCAAGGGACTCAAGGTATGAGTCCCACTGATCAGAGTTTACGTCCCGCAAAAGTTGCTGGACGTAAAGAGACTGGGCCTGAAACCGTCGTTTGACGGCGGGATCTCGGGTTCGTTGCCATCTGCGGCGGAGCTTGCGCCGAAGCCAGATGGCGTGGATAACTTCCGGTTGAAGGGCCGATTTGCGATTCACCTCTACGTTGTATGTGTGTCGATCCATGACACCTTGGACCAACTCCTGAAGATGAGTGGCACGGAGATCCAGATCGTCACGAGTGGCGATCGGGTCCGCTGGGACAGATGGTAACCTTCGAGATAGCTCGTCGTGATAGGAGCGCCAGTTGACCCTCCTAGCAGGACCAGCGGGAAGTCGGGGTGAAGCCGACACATCTCGAACAGTTATTAGAAGGGGATTGTGATCAGACGAGAGGTCTGACACTGACGAGACCTGGATGTTATGGGCCACGTTCCTGACTACAACTACATCAAGAACGTCCGGTCTGTGACCGGCATAGTGGAAGTGGGTAGGATCATCAGGGCCGATGACGTGCGTATCCGGGTCGTCTAGGACGAACCGGCGGAGTGATCTGCCGTAGGCGTTGGTAGCCCTACTGTTCCAAGAAGGATGTTTGGCGTTGAAGTCGCCGGCTGCAATTGTCGAGATTGGGTGGTCGAGGAGAGCGTTCCACTCCTCAGGCGGGGGCGGCGGGCTCAGGCCAGGCCGGAGATACGCGGAAACAATGCGCAACTCCGAGCTGCCTGCGTCCACTGCCACCGCGCAACCTTCGATGAGTCGAGTAGTTAGGGGGGGTAGTGGCCTGTGGGATATCCGCCTGTGGACCAGAATCGCCGTACCCCCTTTCGGGGGTTGGCGCGGCTGTCGGGGACGATCCTGACGATAACAAGTGTAAGAAGGAAGTGAGAATCGATGGTAGGGGGCTAGATGGGTTTCGGAGAGAAGCACGACATCAACGTCGTACTCCACGACGAAAGCCGCCAGCTCAGATCGACGAGAGGAAACGCCATCGGCGTTCCAAGCGACGATCCGCAGGGATCTAGCCATTGAGGGGGAGGAGAGGGAAGAGAGCAGAGAGAGATTGGAAAACTAACATTAGCACGGTAGAGGTGTCAGGAGCAGACCTGATGCTTTCAACAAGTTGAGTGGCCCAAGCCGTCAGGGGGTCCGCTGGAGCCCGAGAAAATTCCCGGGACCCGCGCGGACGTTCCTGAGGAACTTCGGCCAGGACTGCAGATGGCGCTGGGTTGGCGGACTGAACTTTGGTCTGCTCACGCGGAGGTTGGGAGATGACAGGGGCGGGAAGATCCCGCTGTGGTTGGGCAGGTCGAGCCTGCTGATGGCGTCGGCCGGGAGTCCGGCGACGCGAGCGCTTTTTGGTGCCCTTTCGGGCGGAAACAGGTTTTGATGATGTCGTAGCAGCGACAGCTGCATAGGAAGGGCCGGGCGCTCCGGCAGGCGCCGGGAGTGGAGCCGTCACAGGCGCCGCCGGAGCGACGCCTGCAGGCGGGACTGAGACCGCGGGAGCGACAGGAGTCGCTGCCGGGGCCTTGACAGATGTTCCGGAGAGAGGGGGGAAGACCTCTCGCCGATTAGGGGCCGGGCCAGCTACACGACGCTGCGCGCCAGGGCGCGCAGATCGCTGCTGTCTTTCCGCTTCGATGTACTTGACACATCCCCGGTAACTAGCCGGATGGGCGCCCTTACAGTTGCAGCAGTACGGGACAAAACCCGGCACACGAGGCTTATCACAGCCACGGTGAGGGTCGCCGCACCGCACGCAACGTGGGGGCGCATGGCAGAACAGGGATGAGTGCCCGAAGCCCTGGCAGTTGAAACACTGGGCAGGGCCTGGGCGCGGGTCAAATGATCTGACTGTCACCCGCAGGTGAAGAAGTGTTTGGAGGCCATAGACCTCCTCGAAATTTCCAGTCTTAAGCAATTTAACTAGAAAAGTATTGACGGGATGTTTGGAGTCCCCTTTGCCAGCGTGCAAAACCGACGCGGCTGTTGGCGTATAGCCAAGAGACGTCAGCTCCTGCACGATAGCATCGGAGGGAGTATGATAGGGAATACCCTGGATAACAATTTTAACCTCACGCTCCTCAGGGAGAGCGAAGGTATGAAAGGAAATATTCCGCGCTGACAGAAAGTGCTGAACAGCGCGGAAGTCAACAATGGTTTTGACGACCAGCTTCAGCGATTTGCCGGAGCATTTCGCTTCCACGGACGTCGAAGGAAGGGCGGAACGAAGGTTGGCCAAAAGCTGGGTATAATTCCTATTATCGGGGATGATAATAGGAGGAAACTTGAGGGTAGAAGGGTCAGGCTTAGTGGAAGAAGATGCAAGATTGACAGACTGCCGGCCGCTGTTACCTGAATCAGCGACCTGGTTTGGTGAGGCGGGAGACTGACTGGCGGCGAGTGAACCGCCGAGGAGAAAGCATCTCCTTAAATAGTGTCTGGCATGGTCTATTTTCCATGGCCAATCAGAATCAAGAATGATGAGCTGGCTTCTCATTGGTCCGCGCGATACACCTGAAGCGGCCAAAAAGCTATAAATAGAGGATTCGTAGCCGTAACTCACTGTAGAGAGTCTACCTCGAGCTGTTGCCAGGGTAGGCTGTGTCCGTTTGTATGGCGTATTTGCCAGGTGATTTCACAGTTGTTTTTGAATATTTCACAGTGATTTTTTCACCAAGTGCAGCACTAGTGTTGAGTTTGTGCTCTACTTATTTATCTTTGTGAAGTTTTAATTATTTAGTGTGTTATTGGCAGTAATCTCAGTGCAGTGTAGTGCGCGGCCGTTTTTGTGTTCGTGTGCTGTGCGGCTTCTGGTGAGTACGTGTGTCAGTGCCTGTTAGTTAGAATAATCTGTGCTGGTGAGTTCTCTCTCCTCTAACCACCTTTGACGTCCATTTCGGGCTTCCGAAATGGCGTCAACTAACCCCGACGTTCCTTTGCCGGAGCCGTTAAGCTCTCTCTTGGGCGCTTGCGGTTCTGCTCCTCTGAATACTCCTCTCCCCCGTGAAACCCATTGTGATAGTGGCAGTGAAAGTGATATCTCCGATGTCCATATGGGGAGTGTTGGGTCGGGAGATGAAGAGTTTTCGGTTGTGGATGGCAAACGCGCCAAACGCAAGCGAAAGCTCGCCGCCCGTCAGTCTCCCGCCTCACCTAACCAGGTCGCTAATTCAGGTAACAGCGGCCGGCAGTCTGTTAATCTTCCTTCCACTAGTTCTCAGCCTGACCCTTCTACCACTAAGTTTCCTCCTATTATCATCCCTGATAATAGGAATTACACTCAGCTTTTAGCTAATCTCCGTTCTGCCCTTCCTTCGACGTCCGTGGAAGCGAAATGCTCCGGCAAATCGCTGAAGCTGGGCGTTAAATCCATTGTAGACTTCCGCGCTGTTCAGCACTT